>CM021105.1:89301336-89841999 GCA_007115665.2 Sequoiadendron giganteum
TTTGTAATTTGCAATTGAAAAAACAAAAAAAAATTGGTTTGGAATATTTCAGTGGTATCAGAGCCAAGATCCTGCCATCCTGTGCCCAACAAAGTTCATTTGACAGATGAGTGACAGAGATACTAGACACTACGTACAAAAAGAGATGACTACAGAGAAGTCACTACTTGAGTTAATGCATGAACTGTGTACGCTAATGAGGGATCCTGACATAAAATGGGGAGTCAGAAAGATTTATGCTAAGTCTGAAAGTCGGGATAGAAAGGTGCACATGCCACATCAGAATGATCATGAAATTGATGAAGATACCGTGGCAAGTGAAGAGTTAAGAGTAGAACCCCATAATACTTCCCTTGACTTGCATGTAATGGGAAGTGATGAAGATCAGCTTGGTGAAAAGAACAGAACGACAGTCTTGAATCCTAATAAGGATTCAACCTATGAAGTTCTTGAAGCTAAGGGCTTCACTGAAGATTTTAGTAGTACTGTTGTATGGGATGAGTTTGCTGAAGAAGAGCAAGTAGAAGGAAATACTTATGGTCCTGTTGAATCAGCCTATGAGCATTGCCAAAGTGATGAAGTTGGTAATGATTCCAACATGACTGTACCGCCTCGTGTTGAAGAATTGGTGGTGGATAGTTTTACTCTTTTTGCTGTCTCAACTCCCCAAGAAGTTCCACATGAGGAAATCAACGACATACTTTCTCATGATGGTTCCATAAAAGATAATGAAGGTGAAGTTTTCGAAACAAGCAGCATCGAAGAATCTTCACTTCATTTCGGTGGTGACATTGTTGGATTTGGGTTTGACCAGCAAACCAAACCATTGGAAGAAAATGTTTTGGAAGATATCAGCTTAAGAGATTCAGGATCTGACTTATTCATTGAGCCAATACTTCCAGTGAAGCATGAAAAACCTCTTCCTATTGATCATCTCAGTCAACCCCTTGGCATTTCGGATCTAGGTGTGTTGGCACCGAGGTATAACAAAGAAACTTTGTGGGATGAGTTTCCCTTTGATCCTGATGAAGACCAAAATATTGTTTGCCTTGCAAGCTATGAGGAGGCCAAAGGAGAAGTTGTTTTTGATGAAGAAGCTTACTCTGAAGAGCTCCATAGTGATCCCTTCAAGTTGATTACAGCCACCAAGGAGGATGTTGTTACTACCGAAACTTTCAAACCAGCATTCAATGATTGTTCATTTGAGTCAGGGGCTGCCCTAGCCTTCGATCAAGATGACAGTGAGGTGGATGATGAGCTTGAAGACCTTACGGCTTTTGAAGAAGAAAGGTTCAATGTGGTTTTAGAAGGCAAGGCTGATCTACCAAGGCAAGAAGATGATTGTAAGCTTGAGGATGAAGAAACTGTGGAGTATGTCCCTCTCCATGACACTGAACATTCTCCGTTAGTTGAGGATGAAAGACAAGAAGGTTGGAGCAGCTCTGAGGACAGCGATGTCAAAAAACAAAGTTCTGATTTTGAAGAGCCGCCAACCCGCAATTCACCATCTTCGCATTCTTATGAGTGGGAAGGACAATTCAAGGTGTTCGTTGACAAGGAAGTGCAAGCTCTATCCCTGTTTGACCACGCACATAGCTTGGTTGAAGAGCTTTACTGGAAGGCTCAGCTTGAAGAAAGACATAGAGGAGTGACCGATGAAGTTAATCTTCCTAATTTGCAACTTATCAGAGATTCCTTGGAGACCTTGAAGTCTGAGTACGTGCACTCTATTGGAGAACGGGATCATGTCATTGAAGTTGCAAAGAAGGCCATTTGTGCTTTTCATGAAAAGGAGAGTACGATTGATGAGCTCACTCTGGAGCTTAAATCAATAAAGGACGAGTTGAAAGAAACTCAGTTGGATCTAACAGAGGTTGAAGACCAGTTTGCAGACTTCAAACTTTTCAAGGAGCAAGAGGATGCACAAAGAGCTGAAAAAATCAATCAAGTGATTGGAGATTTTGACTGTCTTCAAGAGGAGTTTGATCTTGAAAGCATTTCAAGAAAGTCGGAAGTTGCATGTGCAGATTTGAGGCAGCGAGACGAAAGGAATGGCTTCCAAGTCTTCGACAATCCCTTCTTTGAAGTAGGTGCTGAAGCAACTTATGACAATCCTCTCTTTGTTTTGAAAAATGAGTCAAGTAGTGAAGTGACTAAGCATGAGGTCAAGCATGCACTCCAATCTAAGGATGCCTTGTTATCACTCCATGAGGATGTGCCACGTATGTTGAGTAGTAATGGATGCATAAGTGGGTTTGAGAATGGAGTCTCTACTTGGGAAGTGTTGATTCGAGGAGATTTCAACATCCCCAACACCAAGGTGTTAACAAAGCAAGACTTGGTAGCTGCTGGTAACTTCATTATAGCAGCAAGGAGCAAAGATTTCAGTTTTGTTACTCATGAAGTAGGGAAGAAAAATGGACTAGAACTCGGTGTTTGTATGCTTGTCAATCCATCCCTTGGGTTGAACGATGCTTTGGCATTTATTAGTCCATTTTTGGAGTTAGTTTTGAGGTTATTTAATACTTCATGCTCCTTTGCTGTTGAAACTTTCATGGATAGGCTTCAAGGGTTCAATGGAGGAGGCATCAATCTCTTCAGTATACACTTGATCCTTACTAGCTCCTGGGGATGCATTGAGATTACCTTGCATTGTGTTGAAAATCATTTTCAGTGGGGTATCTGTGCTTGGGATTCTCAACTTGGCTTGATAAAGCTTATTACATCTGGAAAGGGCTATTGGAGGAATAAGGATCCAATTTCCAAATTTGTTGATGTTGTTCCTTTCCTTGTCCACCACTTGATGGGGTTATTTGTTCATCAACAATTGGGTTGGAGAGAAATTTTGAGTATGGGTTGGAGAAATGAACGATTGGTTGCTCTTGAGAGTGTTTCTCGGCTAAGACCAGGACAGATGTTGAGACTCGAGCTTGCTGGTTTGAGGCAGACCAGCCACCGTACATGTTGCGTTTCTCGCATTCAGGAGAGTTGGTTCATCACTCCTGATCAAAGAAGTGGTAGTTTTCTCATGGAGATGGATCTAGCGTGTTTTCCAACCACTTGGGAAGGGTCACCTTGCAGCTTGATGGTCATCTCACATGCTCACGTTTGGGATTTTGAGTGGTGTTGTTGTTTTCCTTTGTGTAGGACTCGAAAATCAAATTGCACTATGTTGATCTTAGCCTTGATCAGCAGCAATTATTTGTTCCTTCACACCTTTCCTACTCTCCAAATTCATCTTATGATGGTTTGTGATGAAAACTTTGGCAGTTTACTCTCGGTGTTGATTCAGGACAGCAGTCTCTCACATGCTTTGGTTCACCATTTTGAGACTCATGGGGCTGGAACTATGAGTGTTTTCTATAGTCTTCATGATTGTGTCAATATAATTCAGATGAGGCATAGTAGCTTCATGCGGAGATGTGAGTATGAGTTCGTTGAGCTCTTGCAAAGGATTGCTTTCCTCCTTGCAAGAAGATTTGTAGATGTCACATTTGCAGTCATGGTTCCGTTTGTTACCATGTGGAGGTATGCTGAGGAGTTCGATTTTGATTTGAGTAGACTATCTTTCCTATTGCTTAGAGTTGTGATTGACAGTAGTATGGTTGATACTGTTAATTCGGGGCATTGTGGACATGAGATGTTGCATGATTTTGATCCCCCTCCTTTAAGATCTTTCGATTTGAGTATCATGGATGGTAACACTTTGGGGTTACAAGGAAGGTTAGTGCAGCATAGGCATGATGATTTCACGGATGTGATCAGAGTGGGGTAGCATTGGCATGGTGGGTCCTTCTTGCGATGGGTTTGGGAACAAGGGATCATACTTGTTTGCGTATGGATTAGTTTTAAAATCCTTGGAGTTGTGGTGGTATTGCTTGAGGACAAGCAATTTTGGGAAGGGCGGATTGTAATGTCCCCTTCTCGAGCCTGATCTTTTCAGTGACCGTTGGCCTATTTCGGAGACCCGTAGGCTAGTCGGAAGGTAAAATTAGGGTTTCCTATTTTGAAGGATGTTCTGGCTCAGAGTTGGTTGTTTCAATAGCGGATTCTTTCTGGGTTTTAAGAGAGCTTCGCATTGGTATATTCTTCTTGGCATTCTGAGCATCTTCAGGAATTTACTATTTTTAGTAAATTCTATTTCGGGCAGTGAACCTGTTGGTCTTGGCATAGTTGACCTTCCTCTTCAGTTGACTCAAGTGGCTTATTCATTTTCTAGCTTCGGAATGCAGTTTCAGAGAGATAAGCTCATTCTATTTAAATAACATTATATTTTAAGGTTATTTTATCACCTTGGCCTAGTCTATTAACTTAATGTTATTTTAAAAAGTGGACTTGAAGGGTGGCGCCATCATTGAGTTAATATTGAATTTATTAAGGTTGATTTAAAAGCCTTAAGTGGGACGCCATTTCCAAGGTTATAAATTAATAATTAAAAGTCAAAATTACAGCTTGAAGAGAAGGACGCCATTTGCTGAAGGATTAGGGTTTGACTCTTAAAAGAAGGTTAGGGTTTCGAGAAGGTCAACGGAAAATTATAAAAGGAAGCCTTGGGTTCTCATTTGATCATCTTATGTTTTATGATATTGTTATGCTGCCAGAACGGCTTTGGGACTGCTTCGAGGAATGAATGCCTCCTAGCTTGGCTCTTCTTCTTGCTTGAAAGATAGCAACTAGTTGAGAGATAGTTTGTAATAGGTTTGTCTTGCATTTCAGTTGAGTATCTTGCATTTATGGAGTTCTAGATTTGCATTTCAGTCTCATTTTGAAGTTGCTGAAGTCAAGCTGAATCTGTAGTTTCACTCATAAATCTGAAAATAAAAATACAATCGTTCTGGGTATTGATTCATTGAGTTTCTTTGATAGGGGCGACCCTTCTTGCAAAAATTCAGATTTTAATATTGAGTGTTTATTTTTTAAAAGCAAAATCGCCTCTCTCTATTGGCCGTACCATTCTGGTCTGCCTGGCAAATGTTTAGAAAAAAGAATACTTCGATTTGTTAGCTGTTTCTTGGTCTAGTCCTCATTGCCATCATTATAGCTTTCGTTTGCATCAGGTCTCATGTCATTCTGGCAAGTATTGAGTGAGTTGTGAGCATTTTAGTGGATTCCAGAGTTGCTGGTCATGATTGCTGAATGTATGTTTCTGTTCACAAGTCTCAAATCATAAACATTCTCGTTCTGGGTATTGTCTCATTGTGTTTCCCTGTTGGTGGCGACCCTTCATGAATATTTGCAGATTTTAATATGAAGTTTGTGATTTTATAAAGCAAATTCGTCATTCCTTGAAAGCCGTACTTCCTGGAGTGCCTGGGGATTCGTACCAGTAATTAATAACCACTTTTAGTTGCCATTTCTTATTACTAAACTAGGCGCCATCATTTTGAAGGTCTATTGCATCAAACTTGAAGTCATTTGGGTCAGTTTTGAGTGATATATGAGCAATTCAGTGGGTTACAGACATGCTGGTTATATAATTTAAAGTGCAGGTCTGTCATAACAGATTTGAGGAAATCTGCATTCTCCTTCTTGGATTGGTGTTAGGAAATCATTAAAGGCTTTTGAAAGATTCCTTATTGTTGCAGCAAATTGAAGAGCTCTAATACTTGATCTTGCAGGCATTATATATTTCATTGTAAGCTAAACAGTATTACTGTCAGCACTTCTCTTAGTCTTACTTTACTTTCTGTAATCACAATTGTATTCCTTTGATCTCCGCCATATGGTCGCCTCATTTCCATACTGGAATTGGGTAGCACATACTTGGTGTTGAGTTTGCTTTCAGTATATTAGATGGTAGGGACCCTCTGACCACATCCTCGTCATTCGTCGACGCATCCTTGGTTAGAGTTCTTGTATAAGCATTTCAATTAAGACCCTCTGACCATATGCTCGCCATCATTGGCGCCATCCTTGGTTAGAGTTCCTTCCAGCTTTGTTTCGGCATTCAGATCCTCTGACCAATGCTCACGCCTTGCCCTCATCGGGAACCTGGTGTACATTCTGGTTAGAGTTGCTTCAGCATCGTTTTGGTTTAGAGCTAACCTTAACGGGTGCGTTTGTTTGTAATTTACAATTGAAAAAACAAAAAAAAAATTGGTTTGGAATATTTCACCACCTCTTACTCTACAAAGTCTCTTTTCCTTGGTCTCCCTCATGTGAGAGTTCTTGGGGGATACCTTCCTTGTAGGCCTGCAGGTCTATAAGGTGTTTTTCCTGGTTTCCTTCATGTGAGTTCTCTAAGGGTAACCCGCCTTGCAAGACCATGAAACTATGAGGCACTTTCGTACTTCAACTTTGTAGTTTCGTGGAACTATGAAATCCTCTCATGCACTTTTAGGTTCACCAAACCGTGCTCTGCTTCCTCATCGGTTCAGGTATACATCTCTTACTCTACTACTTCCTTATTACTCTACTCTACCGAAGCACTCGTCAGTACTCATGCTCACTAAAGTGGGGGAAAACTGTATTAACATGAATTTGCACCCCTAGTGCAAATCCCCTTTTTTCCCTTTAACACCTTAGAGAATCAAAAGCAGAGGTTTAATTCCACTTAAACCCACTGCTTGCATTCCACTTGGCTCCTAGTTTGTGTGTCAGTGGGGATGTTTCTATCAGGGATGCCCACATGGCGCGTAGACATCTGTGCAATGCGCTTACATCCCTGGAAAATTCATGCGGCTGAGACTACATAAGCGTTACACTTTCAATTGGAATTCAAAGAGTAACGCCCCTCCTCGGTTGGCCGACCCGAATATGGTCATTTTTCACTCTTCTCTTCATAATCTTCACTCTCCCATCCATTTGGGGGTTCAACAAAAAATTTTGCAAGTCTTTCTAGACCGTTGAGCACTCTTTGAGCATTCACTTCCAAGCTTTGTAGTAGCATCCTCCACTCCATTGTAGCAAATCAACACTTTGTCACTCCAACAGGGCAAGTACAAGACATACACCATGGCAACAAAGGCTTGAGTCCATCTCATTCACTCCTCCACAAGCCTTGAGTGCTTTGGACGGAGGAGGTAAAGCTACTCCCTTCGCTCTTTTTTCTTTTGATTGGGTAAGCACTTACTGTTTTGTGGTGTTTCTTGCATGTGTAGCTTGTAGTTCCTCCTTTATCATTTATTTATATCATTCCATACTTGGTTGTCTGTGGAAGTAGAAACACCAAGATGGGGTCTGACTAAGGCAGGTCCCTATATAGCCCCAACAATTTCCCCCTTCCTTGTGTGCAGGTGGAGAGTGCATGGAGCAAGCTAGTGGGGAGAACATTCTACGAGATTGTCTTCATCACCTTGATGGTAATACATTTCCTTTATCATATTCACATTTTCTTTTCTTTCCTCTTAATCTTGTTCTACTACTTTAAGCATTCCTAGACTAGGCTAGTGGTCTTCCTTTGTGAGTAAGAATTTTGTCTCCTCGGTTCTCTAGTCGTACAAATGCCAATGCACCTGTGAGATGCCAGCGCGCCGCACTGTCGTCTTGGAATTGCGCTTTCCTCCTCGGATAGAGAGCTGCCTAAGACATGAATCTGACTCTAAAGGTCGGCCCACCTGGTCACCTTCCTACATTCAGATTACAGAGTGATCGGAGGGTTCATAATCCTCATCATTCTCATCCTCGTCATCCTAACTTCCCTTTAAACTAAGGTAGGTTAGGGCAGCCTTTCCGGTCTTGGCCTTTTGTGACCCGGGGCCTTGCAGCAGGTGGTCCCCCTTTCTCATAGTATGAAAAGGTCGTTTTGAGGTGGAGAGTGAATGAAAATGGGATGAAAATATCAAGTAGAGATCCAAAGGAAAGAGGATAAAATCCTCTACACATGGCACTGATTTCTCAATTTTCACCATGGTACTTGCTCAAGGTGCCACTAAAGTGGTTTTCACCATTGAACGAATTGATTTCTCTTTACTTCTTTTTCTTAGGAATTTTTCCAATCTTTTTTTGTATTTTTTCAAGACTTTAAAAGAGTGTACCCTTTGAATTACTTAGGTATAAAACTTGTAAATGTGCATAATATTGATGGGATCACTAAGCAATTCACCTTATGGAGTAGATAACTGGCATGCCCTAGATCCATACATAGCAGTGATAATGTATGGACCCAACCAGTTAGGCTGAAATTTACCCTTCTTTTCTTTGTCTTGTTGATTGTGAGGATTTTCATGAAGGACAAGATCCCCAACCTCAAATGTACATGGTTTCACTTTCTAATTATAACTTTGACACATTCACTATTGGTACTGCTCAAAAGACATTAATGTGAAATAGGCCTTGAAGTCATCCACCATTCTTTTGTAAGGCATCAATTTTTCATCTTTTGTTTTATAATCATCATTAACTTGTGTGATCCCTAGCTGAGAGTCACCAAGAACACACAACTCTAGGATTTTCCATTGCACGGCCATACGAAGCCCAAAAAGTAATGCCTCATATTCTGTAATGTTGTTGGTACATGAAAAATGTATCTTATAAGCTTTAGGTCTACAATCCCCTTGTGGTGTGACAAAGAGAATGCCAACACTAGAACCACCTTGTGTGAAAGAGCCATCAAAATATAAGGTCCAAAGATATGTAGATTCCATTTTGAAGATTGATTCATCAGGAATTTTTTTGATAAGAGGATGACTATCTGACACAAGAGCATCAGCGAGTTGATCTACTATAGTTTTTACTTTGATTTCTTTTCTTTCTACATACTCAATATCAAACTCAATGAGAATCATCACCCATTTAGCTAATCATCCTGTGAGTGTTGCCTTGTTCAAGAGGTACTTAAGAGGATCAATTTTTGCAATGAGCTTTGTCTGGTGTGTAAGCATGTAATATTGCAACTTCTATGATGCAAAAACTATGGCAAGGAATGCTCTTTCAATAGGACTATAATTGAGCTCATATCCTACTAGAGTGCAACTAATGTAATAGATGGCATGTTCCTTTCCTTCAGAGTCATGTTGTGCCAAAATTTCCCCCAGTGCTATGGTGGTTGTGGATATATATAGAAGTAAAGGCTTGTCATCTGTAGGAGGTACTAATATTGGCGATGTTATCAGATATCCTTTAATTTTCTGAATATCTTGTTCAAACTTGTCATCCCATCTAAATGGAGCATTCTTGTGTAATAGGTGCTGAAATAATTAACATTTATATGCAAGTTGTGCTATAAAGCAGTAGATTGATTGAAGTTTTCCGTGTAATGGTCGCAGCTGGTTGATATTCTTAGGTGGAGGCATTTCCAGTATAGCCTTTATTTTTGCAAGGTCAGCTTCAATTCCTTAAGATGAGACAATGTATCCAACGAGTTTTCCAGAGGTTGCCCTGAAGGCACATTTCTTTGGATTCAATCAGACCTTGTATTTTTCTAATCTTGTGAAAATTTTATCCATGATCTCTAGATGCCTAGCTTTGGTGTGGGATTTTCCCAACAAATCATCTACATAGTCTTCCAAATAGGTATGCATCATGTCATGAAAGATAGTGGTCATTGCACGTTGGTATGTGGCTCATACATTCTTCAACCCAAAGGGCATGAAATTCCAACATAAGGTTCCCCGAGGAAACGTGAATGTTGTCTTAATTTGAACTTCAGGATCAATTTTAATTTGATTTTAATTTCATGTCTTGTTGTCAAATCTACTATCATGTCAATGTTTGGAAGTGGGAAGTCATCCTTAGGACAAGCTTTGTTTAAATCTCTAAAATCTATGCAAACTTAGATGCCCCCATCAAGTTTTGAAACTGGTACTAAATTTGAAATCCAATCAGCATAGTCAACAGATCTTATAAATCCCACATCTAGCAGCTTTTGTAGTTCTACTTTTACTAATAGAGCAACATGCAAGTGCATTTTTCTCAACTTTTGTTTAATAGGTTTTGCCCTCGGTGGCAAAGACAAGTGATGCATTACTAGATCTGGATCAAGTCCTAGCATATCTGCATAGGACCACTCAAAGCCAACTTGTATTTCCTTGTAAAATTGTATATGCTCTATTCTCTCTTTAGGTATTAATGACTCTACTAGATGAATTATCTTTTGTTTTACTTTTGTACACAAATTAGCTGGTATTGTCTTCTCCACCAGCATATATGTTTTTTCATGATATACTACTAAGGGAAGAGTGTCAAGTCTTCCATCCTTAGGCACCTCAGAGAGGTTTTCACCCTTGGATACGTCCTTTATTTTAAATTTTTCCAATCTAATAGCACCGTAGAGTGGTTTTCACTAGACCTATTTATATTTTCAATAATTTTGCGACTGAAAGGCTTGGAACCCTTCCCAAAGTAAGTCATACTATTGAGTTCTATGGTGAAACTTGCCTTATGATCCTCAAGAGGTGTATCTTCTCATGCTCCCAAAATTTTTATGATTGCCTCATCATTTTGAAATACATCCAGTTGTGGCGGTCCCTTCTAGTCCAAATCAATGAGTTCAGGGTGAACCAAGGGTAAAGGGTCATGATTTGAATCAAGATTTTGAATGGATTCAAGGGTACAAGTGTTATGATCAGGTTCAGGGGTAGGGATACTATCATAGTCATAAATGTCAATGAAGTCATCGATGGCACTTTCCTCGTTTGTCTGTGTAGCATTAGAGGACTCTACTTCCTTACTTGAAGTACATGTGGTACTCAAGGTCTTATCTTTCTATGCATCATATCCTAAACCATGGACTTTTTGCATACAAGTAGGCTGTATTGGTTCCAAGATACCCTATTTCTGTAAGTTGAGAGGACTTTTACCATCATATCCCATATGTTTCATAAGATCAAATCCTTTACCATATTGTTCAACAGGTATCTTTATTTTAGTTTGTTCTTTTTTTGTATCCTCATCTTTGTATAGCCATTTCAGGAGATCAACTTCTTTTGTTTCATTATAGAGGGCTCCCTATTTTTTGAGATTGATTAATTTACAAATCACTATAGTATTTGCACCTGATGTGGTCTTAGTCATCTATGGTTTTCCATAGGTATGGGGAGATAAAAGTAACTTTCCAATGCAAAGGGCATGATTCTAAGTATATTCCTACTCCTTGTTCTTCTACTTGTATTTTGGTCTCAACTTCCTTGGATTTTAAGGAGGATGATTTTAAGGACTCGGGATCAACATATGCTTGGGAAGGAAATGCCTGACGATTGCTTAGGATTGTGATTTCAGTTTTAGGACTTAGATTATGGCAATACATGAAAGGGTTGGGATCTCCTGGTATTGTGATTTCAACACCATTATGTGGGAATTTAATGCACTAGTGGTATGTAGAAGGTACTGCTTGCATTGCATGAATCCAATGTCTTCCAAGAAGGATATTATAGGTCATTGGAAGATCAAGGACTTGGAAAAACACATCCTTTACCATAGGGCCAACTCTAATTGGTAGAGTAACTAATCCTTTAGACGAGCGTTCCTCTTCATCATATGCCTTTATGGTAATCTTGTTCCTTGGATCAACTACATTTTCAAAAGACCTTAATTTTGTGATCAATTCTTGGGTACAAATATTAAGACCTTCTCCTCCGTCTATCAAAACTTGCTTGATCTTGACATTATGGATGAGGACGTCAATGTGTAAAGCTTCATTATGTAGTTTTCGAGGGGATGAATCATCATTTTTACTAAAAGTGAGAGTGTGAGGGTGATATGTCCCACCATAGCTTGGAATTGGTCCACATGTAGGTTTGTAGACACTGTAGCAATAGCAAGTGCTTTATCTAGGATAGCTTTATGCTCAAGAGATAGGCATAGTAGCTCAAGTATGGAAATTTGCGTGGGAATTTTCCCTAAATGTTCTATGAGGTTATATTGTGAAGTTGGTGTAGCAGGTTTTGCATTACGACCTCTAAGGGTGGTTGTTCCTTTGCAGGTAGTAACCTTGCAATCAGGTTCTTTGCCTTTTATAATGAAAGTGTTTACATGATTATCCACCTCACTGATGTTATGTATGGTATAGTCATACTTAGCAGTAGTATAGTTTACACCATCACTAGATTCAAGGGCCTTTCCTTTATCCTTGTCATCCTTAGGGAAAGGGTTCTTAAACACCTAAAAATTAGAATTACCCAAAGGACTATCTCCGTCAACTAATATCTTTCCATCATCAATAAGTTCTTGTATTAAATGTCAAAGTTTATAACAACTATTAGTCTTATGTCCTTTATGTCTATGATAGTCGCAAAATTGATCCTCATTCCACCATGGGGGTTTGACTTCTGGATTATATTCCTTTATTTTGGGTAGCATTATAATATTAGTTTCAAGAAGTTCTTTTAATGTGGATTCAAGTGATTGTTCCAATGGTGTAAAAAAAATTTTAGGGAAGCTTCTTTGTTTTTCTTTTCCTTTAACTGAAGATAAACCTTTAAGGTTGTAGATAGGCGATGATGTTTTAGTTGTTTTTGCATCAACAACTTCGTCATTGACTACATTCTTGTTCTTTACCCAGAAAGGTGTCTTGTTGTTTGAATTTTATTTTTGATCTCTGTCATTATTAAGTTTTATAGTTCCATCTTCAATGAGGGTTTGTTCAATTTGAAATCCCATCTATATGGCTTCATCAAAGGAATCCAAGCATTTGAGGTGAAGTTCCCTTCCAATTTCTTTGCTCAAATTTTGACAAAAGAGGTCAACCAATTCTTGGTCAAGAATGGCATAAGGTAATCATTTTTTTAAATGTCTCCATCTTTGTAAAAATGACACAAAATATTCACCTTGTTTTTGTTTGGCATTGAAAAGGTTTGTCGTGGTCACTTTAAGGTCACAGTTGAAACTATAATTGGAGACAAATTTATTTGCCAATTCTTCAAAGGATTTGATGGGTGAGGGTAATCATGAAAACCACTCCATAGCTTCTCCTCCTAGACTGTGAGGGAATAATGTCATAAGGTATGTTTCATCCACTACAAATTCCATGGTAGTGGCACAAAATTGTCTTAAGTGGTCTTTAGGATCTCCTTTTCGATTATATTTATCAAGTTTTGGTATGTCCCAGTGGTTAGGAAAAGGTGGCATTGGTATGCCCTGATCGAAGGGATAAGGACATATGTATTCGATGGAGAACTTGTGAGATGATGTTTTACTGTTCTTGAGAGTATTCAATTCTTGTCTCAATATTCTAAGCTCATCCAGAATAGGATCGTTTGTGGGTGCAGGTTTTGATGTCTTTGAAGATCTCTTGTAACCAGGTTGTAGATAAAAGGGTCTATGATCTTTGATTCTACCATTGTTGTTTATTTTGGGATGCTTAGATTCACTAGATTTAGGTTGGTCATTCATTGTGAGTAATGATATGTCAAAATCGGGAAGCAATTTGATTCCTTCATCAGCAATGGCCTTGAAGTATTGTTGTGGGTTACATTTGACCACCTCTGTAAGAAGTTTAGTGAATCTATTATCATTAACAACTTCGTTTATAGTGGATTGGGTTATTTCTTCATCCTCAATTTCACTTGTTTCACTAGTTGCAACACTAATGTGATCTTCCCCATCAAAGTCCTTTCCCCAAGGGTTTCCTTCTTCTTGAAACATTTTTGCTCTTGTTCTAGGGGTCATAGGTGATTGTTCTTATTTTCAAACCAAGATAAGATAATGTATCAAACCTAGGACTAGGATGCAATGAAAATGGTATGATTCTAAGATGGGATATGAAAATGGTATGGTATGATATAACAAGCTAAGAATGTGAGAGCTCAAAGGAAACTCTAGGTCCAAAGGTCGTTATGATGTAAAGGCTTTACTTGTGTTATGATGGATAGACACAAGGACCAATGATCAAGAGAGGGTATGTAGGAGATGATGGACTCCAAAAGGATTTCCCTACTCAGGGATAATGGTATGTTCCCTAACTCAAGGATGATGAACCTCAAGTGATGTGGGTGATAGATAGCTAATGGTTTGATTTCAATACCTAGGAAGAGTAACCTAAGTGCAAGCTAAAGGTTTGTTTGAGAAATCATGGATATGCAAGGGGGGAGGATATGCAAGGACTATATGGAATGCAAGGAATAAGTGGAATACAAGGGCTAGGTAGAATGCAAGGACTAGGTGGAATGCCAAGGCTAGGTGGAATGCAAGGGTTGAAAGAATAGAACTGAAGGATGATGGCCCCAAGAAATCTAAGTGATAGGTTCATTTTGGACTTTCTTAGGTGTTTGAGCTTTCGAAGTTTGCAAAGTTTGAGATGTTGCAAGTTACTAGGTGTGATGCTTGTTTGAGATTTATTTTTGAACACACACGTAAGACATAGCAGACAAAATGTTTTATTTTAACAATACAAGCACAAATCCTAAGGTTGGCAAGGACAATATTCATTGGGTTCCCGCTTGGATTTATCCAACCGTGGCTTATTCTTAGTGGATGACTTAGAAGATTGGCCACACTGGATCCCCCAGCATGACACTCACTTCTTAGGTCAACCCAGCTTCAAGTTCTCATGAATCTCCCATGAAAACCTCTTCATCTCTACTAAGAACCACGAGTATGTGGGATGGCTTCAGAGGTTCGACCTCCTACACCAGCAAATAGAAGGATTTTGGAAACTAAAAAAAAGAGTTGTCTAGTAAGGGCATTTGTTTGAGTGGTTATACACCCAACAAGATTAGCTCTGATAAGGAGGATTCCCAGCCTACAGAGGTTATGCTCTATAGGGTTTATGGGGATTCACTTGTCAGCATAACACATCTGCACTCATTGCTAACTGAATTTAATCAAGAAGCATATTTATTTATAGTGGTTGGAAGGTCTTGGCTTTAGCCTATTACCACTTTGGGTCGTTCCCTTGGGGTGAGTACGTTTTCCCACCAAGGCAAGCTCTCTAAAGGATTAAACACATACAAAGATGATGGGTCTATTTTTTGATCACCAAGTTCGCAAAAGGTCACAACATACTCCCTACCATGTCAAGCATAACAAATAGTGTCCATTCATTCCCTAGTTAAATCTATATGGCGGAAGACAATTGTTCATTTTAAAGCACCAATTGAAATGTTTTATAATCTAAAAGAGAATCGGTTTCAAAACCAAGTCTTCAACGAACGTCCTGCATCAAAATCTCATTAGTAATTTCATGGCTCCTTTCTTTGACAAGTCTATATTTTGATTTTTAATTCTCTGCCAAACGAACCTACAAAAGAAACCAGATTAACAAAAATTAGTTCCAAAACTAAACTAAAAAAAAAATCAGCATTTAGCCTAGAATCTAGTCTAAACAAAATAAATTCTATATGATTAATTCTAAATTCTAAGTTAAATCTAAAATTAAGAATCAAGACCTAGATCAAAAGACTAAATCTACATTAGAGATTAGATCTAAATTAAAATCTAAAAAGTTAAAGTAAATTAAAATAAATTCTAACTAAAATCTCTAAACTAAATTAAAGTTCGTTCTAATTTAAATCTAATCAAAATCTAAATTAAATAAAATCTAATTTAATTCTAAGTTAAAATCTAATTTAATTCTAGTTAAGATTAAATTTAATTTAAATCCAAATTAAATCTAAGGTAATTTTAAAATTAAAGTTAACTAAAATCAAAATTAAATCTAATTACATCTAAAATTAAAACTAATTAAAACTAAACTAAGAATTAAATCAAATTAAAATTTAAATAAATTAAAATTAAATCCAAATTAAATCTAATATTTAAATCTAAACTATGAGAATCTAAAAATCTAAATTAACTATGAAAACGACCATTCAATGCTGCAGATAAAATGAAAAATCTGACAAAACCAAGTCAGGCTTAATTAACCTAGTGGCTACAAAATTAGACCAGAATCATGTAAGAAAGAAATTGCATGTGCATGTAATCGATCCAAATACTCCAAAATAAGTGCATTTAGGCTGAAATCAGCGTCAATTATCAAGCATTATAGTAGATGCCTTTCTTGCAGAGGTGGCTCCAAATGTGAATCTCAACCCTAATAAATTTCAATCACTAGCAGAAGCGTTTCTGAATTATGCAATACTTTATGATGATGGTTTGTATCGATCCATAGATGTTTTCTTGAAGGCACATCCTTTGCTTATAAAGTCTGAATGAGAGAGGCTTTGTACAAGCTTGGACTGTCGGTTGGAAATCTTCTCTACAAGTTAGCAACAAAATATCCAGCAAATGCCCTTATCTATCAAATATTGGTCCTAAAAGCTTGAAAGTGGATGACTTTGAAGAAGCCTATGGTGTAGGTGTTGAGGTTACTTTTGAAGAAATCAAGATGGTAGTGGAGAATGTGATCAATGAGAAAAAAGGGGAAATTCCAACACTTGACGCTATCAAATAATTCTTGGAAATTTATATGGCCAAGTCCGCAAGCATCAAGTTTATTCACAAAGTATAGGCATATCAGTCGTAGCAATGTGGAACTTTTTGGTGGCGAGGTAGGAGATGATCTGCTTTAGGTTTATTCACAAAGCATAATGCGGGCATAGGCATTACAAAACCTGAATTCATTGTTGTTGTCATATTAGCGGACAAGGGGGAGGGTGATCCCACAATAGTGGTTTACAATTTTTGGCCAAACTGGACACCGAAATTATTATTTTTAACTAAATCTTCACATTCGGCACCTATAGCGGCTAAACCATGAGGAATTTGAAGATGATGCAAACTAGAGTCTCATCACATTTTGTCTGTAGATTCTAAAATTATTTTTTTCAAATTTTTTTCAATAATATTGCACTTCTTTTTCTATCTCCCACGAAAGTTGGTTTTTTTCAAAAAACAACATTTTTAAAAAGTGACGCTCACCGTATACAACATAAAGTTTTTTGTATGAAGGATAAAATTCTAATTTTTTTGAATTTATATTTGTTACTACGGTATCTAGAACTTTCATTTGGTCTAATAGTTTTTTATTGAATATTTTTACCTTAATAGAGTTTCGAAGTCAAACCAATTGCAGTTCAGACATAGACGGATTGTATACAACATAACTTTTTTTGAATGTATCGAAATTCATTTTTTTTTTTTAATGGATCAAGGACATCAATACCTAGAACAAACATATTTTTTAAAAATTTATTTTGATAATTTTCTATTTTTCCACATGTGCAAAACAAAGAGCTTGATTTTCGATGGAAAACCTATGTTTAATAAAACTAAAAAAACACATACATAATAAAACCAAAACATATTAAAATTATATTAGTGGGATAGATAATTTAGAGGACTACCATAATCATTTGAAATAAAATATAAATGAATTCATTTGATCCCCCAAAAGGTAAATCAAAAGTGATTTTTTATCAGCATTTTGATAGGTGTAAAGGAGACTCATTTATAGGTATGGTTTAAAGCTAGCAAGGTTCTATCCAAGGGGGTTTGATCTAAGGTGGTTTGATCAAACCCTCTTCAATTGGAATCCTTAAAATGGAACTTTTAAAGGCTTAAATCATTATATTTTCTAAAAAATGTGATTTTAGCAAAAAGCAATTTCTCTTAGAAATTGTAAACTAGCTTTGTGGGATCACCCGAGACACCTTGAAAGCATCATATATGCATGCAGCCAACCCTCTTGCGAAGACATCTAGGGGATACCAGTCTTTGCAATGTGGAACTATTTCAGGGCTAAGTGTCATTGGCATCGGCTAGAACTTGGAGTAAGATAATCTCAAAACCTCATCAACACATAAGTTATTTCAACAATCCAAGATAAAAGGGAGACTTGGAGGGATCGCATGAACATGGGAAAACTTCAAAGCATAGACAGGAGAAAGAAACGAAGGAAACAATCTAAGAAATAGGCCTGCATCAAATATTTCACTACAGATATCAAAATACAGAATATAGAAACCATGACTTTTTCAGCACCATGACTCCATTTACACGGCTCAAGTAATAACACAATAGAAGAAATAAACACGAGTATCTCAATCAATTAAGGCGTGCTCCCTTGCAATGATAAATTTGCACCACCAAGATAATGAAGGCATCAAATCTATGCAAGTATGTCCCACCAGGCATGCCAAATGTGTGCATTGAAAATAATGATTCTATGAACCAAAATCACTATTCCATCACAACACATCAATAGAGTCATTTCATTCTGAAAACAAAATCATAAAACAAATATCTAAACTACTCAAAAAAAAGAAAATGCTTTCACAAATACTAATCTCTATTGCACTCCTATCATTCAAGACTTTGTGCTAATATTTAAAATGCTCTTAGTAAAAGCATGTTTACAAAGACCTATGATGAATGGAGATTCAAAATGAAATGCAAATATTCTAAGCTTGAAATGCAAATATCACAAAAATTTCATGGAGGGAGATAGAAAGCATGGAGATGCAAAATTTGTGTAGGGGCAAAATGAGAGGAAAGTCATGTTTAAATAGGCATCTTTAGGGTGAATGCAGGTTGTGGAAGGAATGTGGGATTAAAAGAGTGTCTTGGAGCAACATATCCCACGTGCATGAGGTGGGTGCAATAAAAGATTAAAATAGATAAATACATGCAAATGGTAAATAAATAAAATGGATAATTTAATGAATATGTGTGATATTTTAATGGTTTAATGAATATGCAAATGTATGAAATATACAAATGTATTAATGTATGAATATTTTATAATGGATAAATTATTATGAAAATGGGTTTAGTGAAAATGATTATGGACATGGGGTTTATAAGTATAATATTTCAATGATTATAGACTTTTAAATGCTTTTCTGAGATAGGTAAATATTAATAGATGATTTTGCAATGGTAATGTAATGGTAATGCGTGAAATATGAATATGAGATGAATGGATAAATGGATTTACACAAATGGATCAATAATGGATAGATTATTAAATGATTTAATGGAATATGCAAATGATATTTTAGTGATTAATGCATAAATGATAAATTATTAAATGATTAAATGATTTTATGAATAATTCTTATAGATGCCTATAAATGCTTATAATATGAATAAATGGTTATAATATGGAGATATGATTATAAGGATGACCAATTGAAATATGCAATGGGTAAAAGTGATTACAAGGAAAATTTTATGTGTCTACAGTAATATCTTATATTCTTGAATGTATCCTTAAATATCAATGGTCAATAATACCCTCCTCTCAAGATGAGGTGAGTGGTGACCAATGGAGCTCCATGAACTATACCAAATATTTCATGATGTTCCTTTAAAACCTCATCTACTTCTTTCTGGTTTAGGAACCTCAAATAAATCCCTTATTGATTTTTCCTAAAAAGAGCTCCTCCTTTAATCATATATTTTTGAGATTTAATATTTAGAGCTCTTCTCTGTTGTCATTGCATATTATATGGGGAATTGTTAGTGACTAGATAGTGCCAGATATTTGAGTACCATTCATCTTGCACATTTGCACTCAGTGTATAATTTTGGCTAATAATCTAGGGATTGACTTCAAAAATAGATTTGACTAATGCTTGACCCCTGACCAGCTTCATTGGAATAATCTCTACATCAAATTCTTGTAGGATGGTAACATGTTTAGCTCTTTTTTCTTTGAGCTCACTTTGTGTAAGTAATATTTTAACAGTTGTGTCTGGTACGATCACTTTAACTGAGCTCCTGAGGATGTAATGCCTAAATTTCCTCATGGCCTTAACCAATGTGAAGGCTTATTTTTCAACATCCACATATCTCAACTCCGCATCTTTAAAAGGAGCACTCATAAATTTAATAGGCCTTTCCTCCTTCATTTCTCTTCTTTGAGTCAGTACATCAACAAATATATGATTTGAGGAAAAAGAATAGATATAAAATGGTTTGGTGTAATCGGGACTAAGCAGTATTGGTGCCTCAACAATTGATGCCTTGATGTTTTTGAAAGAAATTTTGACTTTGGTATTCCATTGAATCTTAGCATCTTTCTTTAACATATCATTTAAAGGTTGTATTATCTTGGCAAACCTAATAATAAACTTTCAAACCAAGTTGATTTTTTTTTAAATAGGACTTCAGTTCTTTTTTTGCTTCTTGGAGGTTGTAATTTCATCAGGGCACACACTCACTCCAAATCAATGGAAATACCTATCTCAAATATAATGTATCCAAGAATTTTTCCTTCGGCTACCCTAAAATACACTTCTTTGGATTTAGAGATATCTTGTATATCTCACATTTCTGTAGTAGTTTCTTGGGATTATCGATATGATCTTCCCTTTTCTTGGAAAACATAGTAAGATCATCCATATATATTATGATTTATTTACCAACCAAATCTTTAAAATCATAATCCATTGCTCGTTAAACCTGGCTCCAACATTTATCAAACTGAATGACATTCGATAGTAAGCAAAAGTACCCCACTTTCTGGTGAACACAATTTTTATTCAATCTTCCTTCTCAACCATTACTTAGTTATATCCTACGAATCTGTCTAGGAAAGACATCATCTATGAACGACTGAAAATCTACAAGAGTTCATCTAGAGAAGGTAGTGGATAGTTATCTTTCTTGAAGGCTTTGTTGATATTTTTGAAATCTGTATGCACAAGCAAATGTCTCCATTTTTCTTTCTAACAGGAACTGAATTTGCAACCCATGTTGAATGCCTTGTAGGAAATATGATTCTAGCTGATAAAAGTTTTTGATTTTCCTTTTGAATTAAAGGCTCAATAAGTACATTCACTGGCCTTTGCTTCTACCCAAAAAATTTGGCACCTGGCTTTAATGGAATTGTATGTGTTATGATTGAAGTGTCAAATGTTTTTAAATCTTCATAAGTTTGTGTTATGACCTTCCAATAAACTTTGAGTTCTTGGGAAATGTTTCTACGTTCTTCATCTATACACACTTTACTGATAAGCACATTTTTGGGGTCATCTTCAATATTCATATTGTAGGGCTCGTAGTCACCTCCATTAGTCTTAGGAAAATCCTTTTGTCAATTTATCTGATCTAATTCAAACAATCTTTCCAACTCGACTATTCCTTTTTCGATATTATTATCCCTTGAATGAGCTATTTCATCATCCTGGATATCACCATCAGGACTATCTATCTCTTTGATTATTTACACTTTTAATACACCGGGGTTAGTGATGAATTCTAGAATATGTCGATCATCTTCAAATACTTGCAAGTTAGTAACAAGTGAGTGCAGGATCATGGGGGTCCAAAAAGTGGTGATATGACAAAAAAGTGGTTGATGACTTTTTTATTCGAATTTAATGAAACGAAAAGGGTTTATTGAGAAAATTGTTAGCTTTCCGCCAATATAAGATATGCCTTATTTGGAATTAAAAAGATAATTATTATTGATTTTCTACATGCATTCTAACTAAAGTCCTGATTGATAGGCTGATTGGAAAACATCTATAATTCTTAAACGATTTAAGATGCAACACATTTGATGCTTCTCATACTATAGGATTAAAAAAATGAATTTCATAAAATTTTGACCAAGTTATGGTGGTGAGGCAAAAAAATTTAATACTTCAAAAAAAAATTAATAAAAAATTCATAACTAATTATTTACTTGCAAAAAAATTACAAAAAAATGTGGCACATTCAAGCATATGTCCTCTACTTATATTGAAAGTTTTCAAAAAATACATTACTTTTTTCGTGTACTTAGGTTGGTCAGACATACACCTACTTTTTATTTTTTCTTGAAAAATTTAGTACTACTGCATTAAAATTTCAAATTTTCACCAAATAGATTTACTTTTTTCCAAAAAAATACTAGTACCTTAGAAACTAAATTCACTTTTCTACAAATTTTGTTCTTGCATATTTTTCATATTATGTTAATAACTTATTCATTTTTTTATGTCAAGTTTCCTAACTCTATTCTTTTGAATTGTCACTACCACTTAAGGGCCTAATTTGGACCCCCATGATCCTACATTGACCCTAACATTGCCAAGAACTGAAGGCGCTTGTACCAATTCAACATTAAACCTTCGTAAGTCTAAGGTATCTAAAGGTTCTAAGGTACTAGCAATTGTGGCTAATTCATCTTCTTTGCGATTAAATCTATGGGGGATATAGTGATATTGAAGGCAAAGCTCTCGATTAAATCCCACATGTGGTGCCTATAATTAGATAGACATTTATAATGATAGACGTACTATTTACTAACCTACTTAATGACCAATTTTGAATCTCCAAACACCTTAAGAACTTTTACCTTTTTCTTTGATAGCGAGCAACAAACCATGGATAAAGAGCCTCATATTCTGCCACATTATTGGTGCAAAGGAATTCCAACTAGTACATGGTGAGGAATGATTTACCTTGGGGACTAATTAGTTCCACTCCTATTCCTCTTCCTTGTTTATAATTTGACCCCTTGAATCTAAGGATCCATTCTTGTTACTCTGTTGTTCTAAACTTAAGCTTCCTTAAAGTTAGGATGTTTATTTCTCTACTTTGGTTTAGTTGTGTTCTAGTGTACCACTTGTTAGCTTTGACACTTTTATTATAGTCATTTTAAAAACTTTCAGTTGACTTTTTAGACAATGTTATAAGCATACTTTTGTAAGTAGCTTCCAATTCTACCTTTGAATTCTTTGGACTACATTGGTTTTCAATTCTATTCAAAACCTCTAAACACATTGCATAATTAACTTCAAATAATGTGACAAATTATGCAATCTACACCATCCCTATAACAAAAAATTCACTGAAGGAAAACCAAGCGTACAATTTTTGCAAGATTCTATCATAATTAGTTCCTAAAATTTATCTAAGATTTATCCTTCAGAGGAATCATAATCAGACTTGATTAACACATCAATTCTTGGAGTCAACTGGTTGTATTCAGATTACACATGAAAATTTATTTTATCTTAACTCCTCTTTTCTTGGCCATGTACACACCAAGTTATACATCAACATAAAGCACTTCATCGTTTTGTTTGTACTCGATAATCGTATAATTCATATGCGGTTACCTTTCTATCCTAATTTGGTTTGAGATACCTTTCCAAGGAAGTCATATATGTGAGAATTCAGTAACCATATATCCATTTAAGCTCCTTAACCAATGTCTGCTAAGAAACATTCCATATTGGTCAAGGATTTAGACCATGTGTATGTTAATGAAATATTAAATTCTAGGGTTTGAAGCTAACTACATAAGAATATTGGTCAATTTTCCCACAACATTCACCTTAGTCTTGTCTAACTGGGTGACCTTCTTCATAGAACTCATTGGGGTTAGCCCTAAGGTTCAACATATAGATAGGGGCATCACATTGGTAGAAGCTCTTGAGTCTACCAAGCAATTATGCAATTTCTTCCCTAAAATTCTCAGAGTTAAAAAAAAGGTGGTGTCTCTATTTTCCCTTTATACAATGTTACGTGAGCATCTTCAATAGGAACGATGTTCTTATCTTTTTACCTTAGTAGGAGTATCTTTGGTTGATATTTATTTCTTGGTTGAGCTTTCTTTAGGAATTTCCTCTAGTGTGAGTAAGAAATCTCTTTTGATCACAAGTGTCTTAAGCAATTCTACTAGGGACAAGCTAACGTTCACCTTCTTAATTTTTTTTCTAGGTAGTTGGTCAAATAATCTTGCTCAAATACTTATTTTTTACTAATCTTAGGAAAATTTTGGGAATCGTTATGTTGTGGTATAGCTTTCTAGGGTTCAGGATTGTTACTAGATCTAGAATTGTTACTAATGAACCTCAGGAAATTGCATTATCTAGAGGTAAATTCATCCAAGAGATTTGACTGTTGTGGCTAGGTGCGTTAACCCAAAATACGATGATGTTGATTTAGCCCTGTTAGTTTAGCATGAGTGATTTTTCTAAAGTTCTCAAGAAGTTTGGTGAATGAGGATGACGAATTTGACCCTAGACTTGAACCTAGACACAACTCTCTTTACAGGACCTCGGTGTTGAAGAACATGCTAGACTTCCTAAGTGAGAAAAGCAAATCTTTCAAAAAGTTTAGGATTTTGTTGATAGTAAAACGCATACGAAGTTGAGTTATTCCTTCAAGCCTTTTTGTAGAATTTGTATACAAGTCTCTCTCTTACTTCAAGGAGCATCTCAAAGCGTTGTTCATGGGCTTTTAGACTTATCCTCTTGAACTTGGGTTTTGGAATCTTGATATTTCGGGAAATCATTGGGAACAACACATATGTGGTTCAATTTGTCTCTTTATCTTGGCTTAATGAATTCCTTTTATCAAAGACACTTGCTTGCTTATTTTTCAAACTGTATGTCTAATGTCTCATTCTCTTTCTCATCCCACAAGATCCATTATGTGGAAATCGAGGAAAATGGGGCAAAAGTTCCCTATATTTAACCTTATTGAAGACAAATGATGATAGAATCTAAACACTTAGAAACCTCTAAGGATCAAATCCTTAGGGAAAGCAAGAGTGTTCAAATTCATGACTTGTCAAAGGTATTTGTCTCCTTAAAGGGGTTTGAAATTTGAAGGTCTTGTGAATGTTTATTTTCAAATGTTTTCAAGAACCAAGCAATGTGTTCTTTTCTTCCAAGAACTTTTACAATCCTAGGATGATGAGGCAATATCTTGTCGGGTTCCTACTTGGATAAATCCAGTTGCGCATATCTTGTGTGAATGGCTAAATGTTTGACCACACTGGCTGACCTCCACAGCACACACTTCTCGGGTCAGCCAAGCATTAGTACTCATGAATCTCCCATGGCATACCTTCCATTTCTACAACAAGACCGCATGTATAACGTGGGGTGGCTTCAAAGGACATGACCTTTTGCACCAACAAGATAGATAAGATTTTGGCCTTTTTCTAAACAAAGGGTTCTAATGCGGGCATTCCATTCGTCGGGGATTATCCAACTTCGGCGAGAGTCCATTTTTTCCATCTCGTTGGAATAATCCTCGTGATTCTTGAACTTTCCTCAAGAATCCACACTTATATACTGGTTGGAAGTCGCTTGGCTTTAGCGTGTTCCCGGTTGGGTCGTTCCCTTGGGTGAGTACTTTTTCTCACAAGGCAGACCCTCTAAGATAAATAAAAGTGAGCTTACATATCCCGTCGTTCACACAACCTTTGTTGAAAAACAAAGGGGAGAACCTCTGCAATATGTCGTGCTCACACTCGCATGTTTTGTTCAATTTTAAGATGCCCAAATTGAAATGTGGAGGCAATATTTTATGCAACTTAGGGTCACCAAAAGGACTTTTGATTCTCAAGGTCAGTGTGAAGCGTGAGAGAAGTGCATACGTCCTTTTAAATGACACTACTTTGCAAAAAAGTTTACAAAACACAAAGTACACATGTTCAATTTTAAATTCCTCAAAGCAATGATGAGTTCTTTTTAAGCACCAAAACAAAATGTGAGATTGCCTTGTTCAATTGTTAACCTTTAAAAAAAATCTAGTATGTTTGTCTAAGGTTCTTTTTAGCCCCTTGGCAACTTTTGAAAAGAAATTTGTTTTGTTTATTTTAGAACCCAAAAGAAATCTAGTGTCCTAAGATCAAATGAACTTATCAAATTCCTTAAGGAGTGTTGAAGAACACTTTAGTGTTTAAAAACACTTTGTACAAAATGAGCATGGTGTCATAATAGAAGTTTGCTTGTTCTTTTTAAATCCAAAGTAAATTTAGTGTCCTAAGGCCAAAGATTTTTAACAAATTTCTTAAAGAGTGTTGAAGAACACTTTAGTGTTTAAAAACACTTTGGGTTTGGTGAACATGATCTCATGATGAACTCCTTCCTTTACTTCAACCTGCAAAATGACAGAAAACCAGATCAAAGATTAAAAAATCCTAAATTTAAAAAGCACATGTCAATTTAAAACTTCATTGTTTTCCCACGAAGGAGTTTGGAAAAAGTGGCGCTATATAGCGCCGCGTGGTTGACTTTGGGTTGCGCTCTACAGAGGCAGAGAGCGCAAAAGCGGTGCGACAGAGGCAAGCAACGCAGTTTGGAAGTGGGCTAGTTTGATAATTTAAACTTTTTGGGCGGGAAAGCAGGAGCGGTGAAGTTTGGAGAAAGCATGGCGCTATATGGCATTGCAGTGCTGTAAGCGATTCAGTTTGGCACCGTAGAGAATAAAGCGGCGGAGTTAGAAAATTTAAAAAATGCCTGGCGGGAAGAGAAGAGCAGCGAAGTTTGGAATTATGCACGGTTCAATATGTCGCCGCTTCTCTTCAGGCGGCGAAGTATTGCACCATGGTGCTAAAGGTGGTGCTATATAGTGCCGCGCGGCTCAATGTCCTGTGTTTGCCAAAAAAAAGTTAGAAACCACAAAATTTTTTGAAAAACGTGATTGAATCTTTGATGTTTCCCTCCTTCTAATGCCAAAATGTGAACCCCTAAACCTGCAAATGCACAAAGACAACAAACATGGTTAGATGTTAGATAAAAATGCATACAAGAGTGAGAGCTTCCCCATGAAATCCACCTATTTAAACTACTATTAGGAAATGAAGAACAAAACTCAAATAATATGAAAGTAAATCCTAATTTAGTCAATAGATTGATGATCCCATGGGGGAATTGGTGCCAATGGAGTGTTGCAATTAGCCCTTTCCCAATTCCTAGGTTGCAATGAAGATGATTTAGAAATGGTCAAATCTTCAAAGAGATTTGAACATAACCTTGGTACAAATGTGAAAAATGGTGAATGCTTGGATGAAATGAGCAAAATTAGTTCTCAAATTGAGAGAGTAACTTTGCATGAAGATTGTGGATGAGGATGAAATTGAGTATAGTAAGTTTACTCAAATTGTGGATGATAGAATGAGAGGAAGAGTCTCTCATTTATAGATTTCAATTTGGAAGAGGAAGTAAGATTTGAGCAATGTGGGATTAAAGATAATCCAATGGCATTGTGCCACTTGTCCACATGTGATTGGATGAGGAATGAGCACATTTTGGCCAATGTGCCTGATAAATGCATAAATTTGAATTTGAAATATTGAAATGATAAGGTGGATGAGAAGTCAAATGGAGTTATGACCACTTGGCTCAATGCAAAGGACATGTAAGAGATCTTAAATGCCTTGTTGGAAGGACCAAGTCCACTTGGCCTTTTTGAATTCAAATGAGGGAATATTCCCTTTTGATGCTTTGTGAGGGAAAATAAATGAATTAATAAATCAAAGTATTTGATTTATTGTGCAAGTTGTATTCTCTAGAGAATTTTAATGAAAGGGATTAACTTAATCATGGTTTTGATTAAATTAATGAACCATTAGGTGATGTGACAATTTAGACTTAATTTTATGAATTGATTTAAGTCAAGAATTGAGAGGAAATGATTTATTAAATAAATGATTTGATTTATTTAATCAAGAAGGAACATGTTAGATTAAATCAAATAAGGTTTAATTTATTTAATTTAATAAGAGGACTTTAGAGAATTTAATCAAATAAAAAGATTTATTTAATTAAACAGAGATGTAAGGTTAATTAAATTAAATTGATTAATTTAATCACTGAAAGAGGAGACTTAATCCAATAAATAATGATCTATTAAATTAAGAGATAGAATGTGATGAAACGTTGAGAATATGATTTAAGAGGAAATGTTGTCAGTAAATCGGGATCAGGTGTGCCAAAATGAACTTGTACATTTTTCATGTCTACATTTTGCCCCTCTTTGAAGCAATGTATTTGTTGCATTTATTCAAAGAATAAACTGTTGTGATCAAAGGTCTAGGATTTTTTCTTGAATTTTTTCAGATGCCCCACTACTGCCTCAGCAGAAGGATATTGCTGGATACTGCCCCCTCAAGAGATTGGACGAAAATTTTGATTTTTTTGGATGATCTCGCGAAAAAGATGACAAAGTGTCCGACAGGCCAGAAGTGCCCCAGAATGCCAGAAATATGGAGTAAAATGTGAAAAGGGATGTAGAATGACTCTCGGTTTGATGAAAATGGGATCAGGGGACAAAAACCCTAGCCGAAAGCTCAAAATAGGTCAAAAAAACCCTAATTTTTAGGTTTAAATAGACCTCGAGGGGTCACTTTCAATACATTTGCAATCTTAACCTTGAAAAAATTTGACACTTGAGCTATGAGTCCTAGAGAAAATGGCGCAACGACAGCTTGCTTTGCATGTGTCGAAGTGAGTATGAGTATATCAGCGACCAGTCACCGCAGGACCCGCGGTATGTACCCCTATCCAACTTTTATTTTTCTCATTTCACGTGCATTTATTAGGGCTTGGGTACAGTTGAGTCAGCGCGACATGATATAGCACCATGGAAAACTCCCAAACAGGGCCACGCGGTCCTATATAGGACTGTGTGCGCATAGAGCACCGCACGGGCCAGTTAAGAATTAGGGATTTTTGGGTCACCAAATTTGGCCGCTCCCACAAACTGCGTCGTGCGAGCCAATTTTTCAACCTTAGCTATCTAAGTCTATCGCGCGAGCCAGTTTGTAAAACTTAGCTATCTAAGTCTGTCGCGCGAGCCAGTTTGTAAAACTTTAGCTATCTAAGTTCGTCGCGCGGGCTAGTTTGGATAGTTACAAACTGTGTCGCTTTTGCAAACAACGCTACTTTTGTTGTTTCAAAAGTGAAAGGCGATACAGACAACAGATCTTTTCTAGGGAAGATGACATGGTACTTTTACTTGCACGGGAGAGACATGAGGTCATTCATTCGAGGGAGCACCGGTGGCCAGTACTTGAGAGACTACAGGGTATGCATGTATACCTCTAGGAGCAACTTGGGACTCTCGGGTTATGGCATGTTGCATACGTCCCTATTGTTCGGGCACATCTGGGTATGTTGCATGCCTTGGCCGAGCGGTGGCATAGCGAGACATCCTCATTTCATCTTCCTACTAGTGAGGCCACCATTACTCTTGAGGATGTCTAGCGCATCCTGCGACTACCCATTCATGAGAGTGAGTGATATATGATCTAGAGGAGGGTAGGGATGCCTGCTTTGACGTCATGGATATTACTAAGCTAGTGCTTTGTGACTGTCAAATAGATTTGGAGCGATATCAGGGTATCGCTCCTACCTATTGATTGATTGTGGCTGTGATCATTTCCGGTCTTGTAGCTCCTGATCGACGTGGCCAATATTTTAGTCCCAGTTGGGGACTAGCATGGCAACGGATGTGTGTTCGCAGAGTACGCTTTACCTAGGGACTAGTATTGATGGCCTCATTATACAGGGATTTACATGAGTTTGCTTACTTGGATGGTCGAGCTCTTGGGGGCGGATTGACCCTTCTATATATTTGGGTATTTGAGCAGATTCTAGTGCTTCACCCAGTTGTGACTCTAATTGTTACAAATATTGATGATCCTGTGGTGTGGCGGTATGGTGGGGCAAAGATTCACTTCACCCACATGGGCACAGATGGTATACCTTATTGGCAGCGGGTTCTGGATGAGATGACAGTATTCATATGGAGGTCGTGGATGGGTGTAGGTTCGTGGTATGATGATGCAAAGGAGCTCTTCTTTGCTCGTCAAGACAGACTCATGCAAGGTCGAGAGCATTCCATGATAGAGAGGTACCTTCCTGACAGAGTGGTCAGGAAGTTTGGGGAGGTGCAGAATATTCCTGATGCTCAGCACATTGCACTCTTTGCTCGTAGCGTGAAGGAGACAACATGGGGGCGGTCCATTCCGGCAGATGAGGCAATGTCCTCATTCAGACAGCTAATGGCTCAGTCGTGGCCATATGATCAGGGTCCAGTAGACATAGGGGTGACTCCAACATATAGGGCATGGTTTAGGCCACTAGTGAGATTGACAATTCTAGGGGCAGTGCTTCCACATCGCAGGCCCAGGGGTAGGTCACAGGCAGAGGTTGGGGAGGTGTACCACTAGCACAGTCAGCAGTCGGACAAGATGGGTAGCCAGCAGTGGGACAGGGTGGGCAACCCCAGGTGGCACCGCAGTAGCATCCAGTAGTACAGCCAGTGGGTCAGCCACCAGTACAGTCAGATCCTTGGGATGCACAGATTCAGCAGCTGCAGGGCCAAGTATAGGTCCTGACAGTAGAGCGAGATGAGGCTCGGCAACAGGCTATTGCAGTCACGACTGAGAGAGATCAGACACGATCCGAGAGGGATCAGGAGATAGGCTGGTGGAGATAGTTAGAGAGTGCAGCCTCCACATCTTGGGGCCAATCAGTCGACATTCGAGAGTATAGAGAGGCCATCAGAGAGGCGAGTACTATCGGTAGCACTGCCGACAGGTAGTGCCATCAACCAATAGGGTACCAGATTTCTCTCAGTAGACAGGGAGGCGGCCGACAGAGGATCATGGTGAGAGGCAGGCAGGGGAGGGTGAGGGCCACAGTCAACAGGGCTAGCCCTTTTGATCACAGCCAATTTTTTGCATTTTTGATTCACGGGATGTAGTATTTTGGCCTTATTGTACCATGTATTCAATGTACATTTGATCCGATTTTGTATCATAACAGTATTTTGATGATATATGAGATGATTCGCCCTTTATGATATGTATGGTACATATGTATGATATGTAGATGTATGATATGCAGATGTATGATGCTACGAGATGTTTGTATCCTTATGTTTATGTGATGTAATGTATGCAATGAATGTATTTTTTTTGTATATTTTTTGCATTTTAATGATGTAATGCATGTTAATGATGTGCAAATGATAATGGATGCAAATGATTATGTATGATGTGATGATGTAATGCTTTCTTAATATGCTTAGAATAACAAATTTATATTATTCCTCATAACTTAAGATAATGATATGATGTGAGGTGCTAATGATTATGCAGATGCAGAGTGTATGCCTTGGCGATGTTTTGATCATTGTTATGATACCATGTTAGTGTGGGAAGAAGATAGAAGAATTGCCGAATTAGTGAGTTAGTCATGATGATGATTTGCATTGCTAGGAATTGGGATTTTCAAAGGGTCAAATTGCATTATGTTTGATAACACACATAGGTACGATGCATCAAAGTATAAAGGACAAGGATGGTGGTGTGCCTAGTGTGATGGACTTTGAATTGATAATCAGATAGGAATATTCTTGCTCACACTTAACATACATACTTCATTCAAGATGCAGTTCAGACATTCTAAACATCTCGGACCAAAACAGAGAAAAGCAAGCTTTCCTATGTGGTCAACAAGATATCTTAAACATCCTCTCCACAAACCAAACAAAACATACATGACTAAGTTATTTTACAAGGGTATCCCCCAAGCATAGCAGATAAAAAAAATATAATGATCGTTGCCCCCATTCCTTTCTCTCTAAACCTATTTTGTGTAGGCATCATCGAGAGGTCCTTGAAATAAGTGCAAAAATAAAATAAGTCGTAAAGACCAAGATAAAATAAACCAACAAGCTAATGTTCTTCATACCGCTAGCCAAGACTAAACTGCTGTGGGGTACCTGATGCTTATGTCCATCGCAGGAAAGCTTCATCCTAGGACATGTAGTGATCAGGGTTTTGGTAGGACTAATTGGGTGATAAGTTATTGATATTCTGAGTTGACCAACTTGCTTGCTTACTGATCTAGACTTGAGACTCCTAACGATTAGGTGTTCACTTATGAACCTGCTAAACTTGGTTCTAACTGACTCACCAAAGGGTGAAGACGACGACTGATTTATTATGAGTGATGACAATCACAGGTGAAAGCGAGATGAAATGGATGCACCATTTTGGATTTTTCAGATATTTTGAGGTTGTTTTTGGTATTTTTGAATTTTACAAATGATTTTGGTATTTTCAAGATTTATGACGAACAGATTAACTAAAAGACCTATCCTAGGGGTCTCGGGAGCTGATCCATAGATTAGCCTTGCCTACGTTATATATGCAGAGACCATGTAGTTCGACTGACGATGGACTGACCTAATGATGAGATGGACAAACGGATTGCCATTTTATTGCCTAAAGGACTGACTCTAAGATGCAGAATAGATGGGCAAATGGATTGCCAATGCGACGGACGCCTAAGGACTCACTCCAATTGCCTCGGGGGATGATCAAAGATCAACCTTGCCTACGTTCAAGCTCAAAGACGATGTAGTTCGACAAGGTGAAAGACTTGACAAGACTAAATGATGAATTTTTTGAATATTTTCTAATATTTAGACATGTTTTTGGTTTTTTGAATGATTTGGATGTTTTTTATTTTTGACAATTTTCTGAATGTTTTTGAATTTTTTATTTTTCTGATGTTTCGAGAAGATCTCAAGAATATACGTGAATTTGATCCGATGCTAATACAGGAACATGCCCCCAGCATGGTGCGATAGACTACTTCAATAAAGGCAGGACAAACTGACCTTAGGAATATGCCAAGTAGTACTATGGTGGAATATGATGTAGAAATCAGCCCAGGCTATGATATGGGTGGGAACGAATGGGTGGATGGAGGATTAGTGAAGTGTGATGGAATGGATGAGTGAGTCATGCAGATCCTAGTGGATAGGGAGTGCTTTATTTACACTTGATGCCTGTTTGCCAGGTTTTCGCCAAGGTACTTGTCCAAAGCGCCACCGAAGTGGTTTTCACTAGAGGACGATTTTTTTCTTTACTCTTTCTGATTTTATTTTATTTTATTTTTTTATTTTTTTATTTTTTTTTTGTTGTCGCCAAGATGCCTATTTGTCAGGTTTTCATCAAGGAGACCATTTTTTAAGGACTTTTGTAATTTTTTTTGTATTTTCTGGTTCCATCCCCTGCAAGTTTTTAGGCATAAAACTTTTTCAGATGAGAGTTGTTCAGAGGCTCCTGCAAAGGCTCGCCTTCTGGTGTTGACAACTGATATGCCCCTGATTTGTAACTTGCGGTGATGATGAACGGTCCCAGCTAGTTGGGCTCAAATTTCCCCTTGCTATCCGAGTTTGGCACATTCTTTTGGTTCTCTTTTAGCATGAGGTCACTGACTTGGAAGGTGTGTTTCCGTTAGATGAGGTGGGTGAGATTTTACCTATGAGATCGAGCCCCCATTGGGAAAAGGTCCAAGGTGTAACAATGGGATGCAATTCTTAAGCTGGTGCATGAATGAGATCTCCATGTTGCTGGTACTGTAGATAACTTCTGACAAAGTCATGTGCCTCTCTCTCCATTGTTGGCCAGTAGTACCCGGTTCTTAGCAACTTCTTAGCCAAGGTCATACCACTTGAGTGTGAACCGCATGTGCCATTGTGTACCTCAGTTAAATCAGTCAGGGCTTCCTCAAGTTTTAGACAATGCAAAGGGGTTCCATCGATACTTCTACAGTAGAGGGTTTCTCCTAGGATGACAAATTGTAAGGACCTTTTGACAAAGGTTCGCTTGAGGTTCGGGGTAATGTCGGTTGGGAGGATTCCTAATCTTAGATAGGTGAATATATCATGGTACCAAAGATCGTCGAGACCAACAAGTTCACACATGTACTCTGACTCTGGTACCTCGAACGTGGGTATGAGAAGTTGTTCTATGAGGAATTCGTGTTTCGAGACGTTGCGAGGGATGTCTAGCAAAGATCCAATCATTGACATTGTGTCAGCTGCTCTGTTGTTTGCCCTCGGTATCTGCTCAAAAGTGACGTCAGTGAATGATTCCTTGAGTCCTTCTACCACCTTTTTGTATGGCGTAAGCTTATCATCCTTAGTTTGGTATTCACCGTTGACTTTGTTGATGATAAGTTGTGAGTCTCCATAAACTTTTAATGCCATGATTTGCCACTATGCTGCAATCTTAAGACCTATGGTTAAAGCCTCGTATTTTGCAATGTTGTTTGCACAGGGGAACACCAATTTGTAGGATCTTGGTATGCAGTCTCCTTGCGGGGTGATGAAGAACACACCATCTCCTGATCCATGTTATGTGTGGGAGCCATCAAAGTACAGTTTCCAATGATCGACTGCACTTAGATTGAAAAGAGACTCGTCCAGAAACTCTGATATGAGCGGGTTGTCTACATATATTGGAGCTTCTGCTAGTTGATCCGCGATTACTTGTCCTTTTATTGCCTTTCACTCTACATACTCAATATCATGCTCAGATAGTATCATAACCCATTTCGCCATTCTTCCTATAAGCATTGCTTTTGATAATAGATACTTGAGAGGGTCTATCTTGGCAATCAACTTAATTTGATGAGCTAGCATGTAGTGTCTAAATTTTTGAGCTGCAAACACTACTGACAAGCAAGCCTTTTCTATTGATGTATAATTGAGCTCATGCCCTACCATTGTTCTGTTGATATAGTAAATGGCCCGCTCGGTTCCCTTTTCATCATGTTGGGCTAAAAGGGCACCAAGGGTGGCTGTCGTTGCCGAGATGTATAGAATCAACGGTTTCCCTACAATCGGTGGTATCAACACAGGTGGTGTAAGTAAGTATTCCTTGATTTTGTTGAATGATTGTTCGCACTTTTCGTCCCATCTGAATGCTACTCCCTTGTGGAGTAGGTGCGAATAGGCAATCTACTTATCTACCAGTTGTGCTATGAATCTTCGAATTGACTAGAGTCTACCTTGTAATCCTTTGAGTTGCTTTAATGTTCTTGGCGCTTCCATTTCAAGGATTGCTTTTACTTTTGAGGGATCAACTTCTATCCCTCTCATTGAAACTATGTATCCTAGCAGCTTTCCTGATTGTACCCCAAAGACACATTTATTTGGATTAAGTCGGACCTTGTATTTTTCCAGTCGGTCAAAAATTGCACTTAAGGTTGCTATGTGATCCTACCTCTTCTTTGATTTAGCCAATATATTGTCCACATAGTCTTCAACATTTTTGTGGATCATGTCATGGAAGATCAATGTCATGGCTCTTTGGTATGTAGCTCTTGCATTCTTCAACCCAAATGGCATCACATTCCAGCAGTAGGTACCCCAAGGACATGTGAAGGCCATTTTGTGTTGGTCTTCCTTTGCTATTATTATCTAATTGTACCCCGAGAAGCCATCCATTAGGGATAGCATCTCATGCCCAGTCGTCATATCCACTATCATGTCAATGTTGGGTAGTGGAAAATCATCCTTAGGACATGCTTTGTTTAGGTCTCTGAAATCTGTGCAAATGCGGATTCCCCCTTTCGGTTTTGAGACTAGTAAAAGATTGGATACCCATTATGGATAGTCAATCAGGCGTATGAAGCGAACATCCAAAAGTTTCTATAACTCAAACTTGACGAGCAAGGCTATTCGTGGGTGCATCTTCCTTAACTTTTATCTAACTAGTTTTGCTTTGGGGTAAAGATCCAAATGATGAACTACCACCTCAGGATCTAATCCTGGCATGTCATCATATGTCCATGAAAATTTCACCTTTCTCTCTTTCAGGAATGTTGCTAATAGTTCTTGTTCTTCTGTCTGAAGTTTTTGAGCATAGAATGTGATTTGTGGTTCTATCTTTGTTCCCAAGTTGATCGGGTTGCACTGCTCTACAAAGACTGCTGACCTTTCTTGATGTAGAGCAGTAGGGGGGAGATTGAATCCTTCATCCTCTATTTTTACTATTTTGTGGTTAGAGAGCGCCATAGTGTGGTTTTCACTTAATAACCCTGAGCTTATTCTCGATATTTTTCTTTTGCGACTGAAGGACTCAATCGTCTCCCCATAATATGCCTTGGTGTCTAATGTGATGTTAAAGCCTGCCTTGTGATCCCCACATGGAACTGTATCCCTTAGTCCCATTAATTCCGAGAGCACCTCATCATTTTCGAATGAGTCTAGAATTGGCGGTCCTCGTTGGCTGTGATCGATGAGTTGGGGATATACTAAGTGAATTTGGAGGGATCATTGGTTTGACTTGACTAGGGAAGCACTAATCATTAGCAAGGTGGAATCATCAAAGAGCCTGGGTAGGCCACCTATGGTGTCATCATTGTCACTGCTACTACAGCCCTCGGTTATGTCAAATGTGAAGTTGTCAAGAGGAAGGCCTGTGGATACAGGTAATCTAAGGTTAGTTGTCGAGACTCGAGGAGAGGACCTAACTGCTCTACTAGGAGTACCTCTGCCACGTACGGTTATACTCGGAGGAGTATACCCAAGGCCAAGGTTTTGCATTCTTCTTTCAACAATGATGGGCTCCAGTTGTCCATCACTATTTCTTCCAAGGCTTTCATTCCTGTTGTAGCCCATACCAAACATCATTTGCAATCCTCTGCTAGTTTCATCCATGGGTAGGGTAGGGGTGGGCCTTTCATCTTGGTGTACAATGTTTTTGAGATGTCCTCCTCATCCACATTTTCTCGATTGAGATCCCCCCAATGGCGGAATCCAGAAGGGTTTGCCCTAATAGCATGGACAGGTTTTTCAACTGGCTAAGGTTGTCCATGTGACCTAGGAGATTGTGGTAACTCTCCTACAACAAATGCATTCCTTTTCATTCTATAGTCACTGGATCCATTGTCTTGGATCATGTTTTTGATTTCATATATATCTAGGATGGCGAGTGTCTCTATCACAGAAGTGGAGGCGAGGTTGGTTGGGTCAATATATGAAGTAGATGGGCCTTCATCAGTTTTTGGTACTTGAAGGATCTTATAAAACTTGGCTTCCAAGTTTTTGTAGTAGGCAAAAGGTTCTGGATCCCCATATATAGTGACTTCCTCATTCTGGTGTGAGAACTTGATACATTGGTGATAATTCGAGGCCATCGCCTTCATTCCATGGATCCATGGACGGCCAAGGAGGATATTATAAGGTAGGTCGAGGTTGAGGACCTGACAGGTGGTCTCCATAGTTGTCGGTCCCACTTGAATGGGGATTTTGAAAGTGCCTTGAGACACTCTTTCTTGATCATCATACGCCCTTATCGTGATGCTTTTGTTCTTATTAATGGAATCCTCAGTGAATACCAATTTCTTTCTGAGATTTAGAGAACAAATATTAAGGCCTGCACCTCCATCCACCAGGACTCTTTTGACTTTCTTTTTATGGATAAGCACTTGAAGGTGGAGTGCGCGGTTATGAGATGGCTACGGGGGGAAATCTTGGTCAGAGAACGTAATGAGATTTGGGGTGACAATATTTCCAACCATAGCCTAAAACTGATATGTGTCAAGGGTGGCGGAGATGATGGATGCAGCTAATGCTTCATCAAGGATCTTCCTATGGGCAGCAGAGATTTTCAATAGTTCCATGATGGAAATTTGGGCGGGAGTTCTTTTCAGTTGGTCAATGACGTTGTAGTCATAGGGGATGGATTTTGTATTAGAAATGGGGGTCTTAGCTGGTGCCCTGACAATGGTGACCTTTCTGCCATGTGTGGTGACTCCATAGTCATTGTTGGTTCCTTTGAAATTTATAACTGTGACCATTTCATCGACATATCCAACTATCCCCTTGTACACTAGATAAGCGCTAGCGTTCTTTTGCTTGCCTTTATTGGTCCCTTGATTATTTCCTTGATTGTTCCCTTGGTTGTGGTTCGGCATCAAATTCATGTATATTTTCAAGTCTTGTTTTCTGGCTGGCTGCTCGGAATTTATAACCTTATCCTCGATGAGGTCTTGGATGATGTTCTTTAACCTCATGCAATTGGCGGTGGTATGTTCTTTGACTTTGTGAAAGTCGCAAAGGAGGTTCTCGTTGTACCACGGTGACTTGGTCATGGGTTTCATGTACTGCTCGGAGTTAGAGATTTTCATTAGGTTCTCTTTGACCAATTTTTTCATTATGGACTCAATTGATTCTCCAAGAGCTGTGAATTTCCACTTGGGAGGATACTTGTTGCGGGGAGGTGGTCCTCCTTGATTTCCCACATTATTGATTTGATTGGTGGAAGGTGGTTGTTGTGCCACTACCGCATTAGTCTGCACGTTATTACGATTATGATTTTGTGGTTGATGGTGGGTTTGGACGTTCTGCTTAGGGGCACTGATGACCACTTTAGCATCTACCACACCGTCGTTTGTGATATTTTTATTCCTCAACCATGTTCAAGGTTTATAATTATAGTTGTTGGACAGGCGGTTTTCTTGTGGTGGAGTGAATGTTGATGCGCCTCCTCGCAAAGTAAGGGCTCTTTCGATGTTGAGTGCCTTTGGGACTAGTTGATCATATGAAGTGATGCATTGCATTTTCAGGTAGAACGCAAAGTTTTTATCTAGATTGGCTATGATGGTACAAACTTGTTGTTCTCTTGGCATGGTCCATTTGCTTTGATTGGCCTTGGATCACCATCTTTGCAAGAATGATGTGAATAACTCTCCTTTTGTTTGCTTTAGTGCTGATAGCTCTTCCAAACTAACATTCGCACCCATGTTGAAAGCATAATTCTTAAGGAAAGCTTATACGATTTTCTCGAATGTTTTAATGCCCGTGGGTAGGCGAGAAAACCATTCCATGGCTGGACCAGTCAGACTACAAGGGAAGAGTCGCATTAGATACGTGTCATCATATGCAACCTCCATGCAATGCACCTAAAATTTCCTAACGTGGTTTTCAGGGTTACCCGTTCCATTATACTTGTCAAATTTGGGGATCTCGAATCCCTTTGGGAATAGCATCATGGTGAGACTTCTGTCGAAAGGGTAAGGGCACAAGTTTCCCGATGTTCTTGTGGTTTTTCCTTCTTGTAAGTCCAACACTTGTTACGAAAGCAATTTGATTTTTGTTGCGACATCTTTGCTTGGATCAGGAGGTGGAATGAACGTGTTTTGAGGTGTTTGAGGCGTTTGATGGGTGGGAAGAGTACTAGTGGGTGTTTGCTACAAGCTCTGCTACGCATTCAAAGCTTGATGGTATGCCTACATTTGTGTCAACAATGCTTGTTGTTGATCTTGCTATTGTTGCTCCAACAATGCTTGTTGTTGGTCCATTTGTTGTTGTTCCCATGAGGCCTGTTGTTGGTCAAGCTGTTGTTGCGCTAACAAGGCTTGTTGTTGGTCTATCTATTGTTGCACCAACAAAGCTTGTTGTTGGTCGAGCTGTTGTTGTGCCAACAAAGCTTGTTGTTTGGCTTGTTGTTGCGCCTGAAAGTCCTGCAGGGCTTGTTGATATGCATGTAGATGGATCGCTTGCAATTGCGCTCGGTATTGTGCTTGGTATTGTGTTTGGGCTTTTTGTTGGGCTTGAACTTGCGCTTGTGCTTGAGCTTGTGCTTGTGCTTGTGCTTGTGCTCATGCTTGTGCTTGTGCTAGGGCTTGAGCTTGTGCTTGAGCTTGTGCTTGCGCTAGGGCTTGAGCTTGTGCTTGTGCTAGGGCTTGAGCTTGTGCTTGAGCTTGGGCTTGTGCTTATGCTTGCTTCATTTGCTTGAGTACTCTTTGTTGGTTGGCCTTTTGAATGGTTTGGATTAGGGTGATGAATGAATTTGTCATGTTGGCTTTTGGTGGGATTGGTGGTGGAACGGGAATGACGCCAACCATTGTGATAGGTGAAAGGGTTATGGTGGTGGTTGGGATTTGGGTTTTTGGAGGGGTGGTGGAGATGTTTGGTCCTTGAGAAGGCATGATTTGAGATAGTTGAGGACCAATTGATGTACTTGTGGGGGTGGTTTGAATGTTTTGTTGTTGTGATGCTGCGGGCGAAAAGAGGGAACTTGATGTGATGTTCATATTGCCCAGATCCGAGAAGCTATCGATGTTTAGGGGAGGAAAACCTAATGTGAGAGGTGATGTGGTTGTGAATGGAAATGGGGGTAGAGGTGGTATGCTACCCTAGAAAGAAAAAGGATCAACAACTTTGGTTGTTCTAAACAAATCACCTTCTCCTTGTGGTAGATAAGTTGGTATGTTTAACTGATATGCAGGTGTAGCATGAAATGAAGATGAACCAGTGGGATTATGGAATGTGAGTGGGATGTAGGGGTGTAGTGGATTTTCTAGAACAAAATTATCTGGTGTGGTGTTGATAGCCACCTCTTTGTTGGCCACAAGGCAATGCCTTTGTAACTCTCGAAACATGGCACTCCCCTTGTTTGCATTTGGTGAGGCTGGTGTGATGGCTAAAGTGGTGTGAGCTATTTCTTTATTGAAATTTGACATTGGGGATGCGTTTGTAAGAGGCATGTCCGTACTAGTGCTTGCGCCAAGGTCGGGAGGGAACTGGACCCCTCCTCCTGCAAATGCGTTTAAGTACTTGAACATGGCACTAACAATTTTATGGTTCTCTGGATTTTGAACCATTTTCATTATTTCGGCTTGTGTCATCCCCATGTCTTCGTTCGTGATGTCCTCTTGACGACTCTCCTCTTGAGGATTTTTTTATGATAAAGGAGAGTTCCTTGGGGGATTACTTGATCCTGCAAGGTTTATTTTGGAGGTTAATTGACTCATGTCCATGGAAGTTGATATTTCGTTGATATTATCCATGTTCTTCTTGTATTGAGATCTTGTTTGGACCATAAAAAATAGGGATTTGTTTGATCCTAATCTTTTAGGCCCAAAAGAGAAGAACTAGGGAAGTTAATGATCAAAGAGGGTGATAATGATGATGGGATAAACAGATGAAATGAGTGGATGAAACCTTTTGAATAACTCTTGAAGGGTTATGCTAAACTGTTAGGACTTAGATTGATGGTGATAATTTGACTAGATGCGTTAAGTCAAACAGGATTGTAGTGAAGTTCTATTCCCTACGAAGTTGTGTTATCCTAGGGGAACATGCACAAGTGGATGAATTGGCCAAGTGTGTTAAGCCAATGTGATTGTGAACTAATGAACCTCACGAAATTGCGTTATCTAGAGGTAAATTCGTCCAAGAGATTTGACTATTGTGGCTAGGTGAGTTAAGCCAAAATAGGATGATGTTGATTTAGCCCTGTTAGTTTAGCATGAGTGATTTTTCTAAAGTTCTCAAGAAGTTTGATGAATGAGGATGACGACTTTGATCATAGACTTGAACCTAGACACAACTCTCTTTACAGGTCCTCGGTGTTGAAGAACACGCTAGACTTCCTAAGTGAGAAAAGCAAATCTTTCAAAAAGTTAAGGATTTTGTTGATAGTAAAACGCATACGAAGTCGAGTTATTCCTTCAAGCCTTTTTCTAGAATTTGTATGCAAGTCTTTCTCTTACTTCAAGGAGCATCTCAAGGCATTGTTCATGGGCTTTTAGACTTATCCTCTTGAACTTGGGTTTTGGAATCTTGATATTTCGGGAAATCATTGGGAACAACACATATGTGGTTCAATTTGTCTCTTTATCTTGGCTTAATGAATTCCTTTTATCAAAGACACTTGCTTGCTTATTTTTCAAACCATATGTCTAATGTCTCATTCTCTTTCTCATCCCACAAGATCCATTATGTGGAAATCGAGGAAAATGGGGCAAAAGTTCCCTATATTTAACCTTATTGAAGACAAATGACGATAGAATCTAAACACTTAGAAACCTCTAAGGATCGAATCCTTAGGGAAAACAAGAGTGTTCAAATTCGTGACTCGTCAAAGGTATTTGTCTCCTTAAAGGGGTTTGAAATTTGAAGGTCTTGTGAATGTTTATTTTCAAAATTTTTCAAGAACCAAGCAATGTGTTCTTTTCTTCCAAGCACTTTTACAATCCTAAGATGATGAGGCAATATCTTGTTGTGTTCCTAATTGGATAAATCCAGCTGCGCATATCTTGTGTGAATGGCTAAATGCTTGACCACACTGGCTCCCCTCCACGGCACACACTTCTCGGGTTAGCCAAGCATTAGTACCCATGAATCTCCCATGGCATACCTTCCATTTCTACAATAAGACCGCATGTATAACGTGGGTGGCTTCAAAGGACATGACCTTTTGCACCAACAAGATAGATAAGATTTTGGCCTTTTTCTAAACAAAGGGTTCTAATGCGGGCATTCCGTTCATGGGGGATTATCCAACTTTGGTGAGAGTCCATTTTTTTCCATCTTGTTGGAATAATCCTCGTGATTCTTGAACTTTCCTCAAGAATCCACACTTATATACCGGTTGGAAGTCGCTTGGCTTTAGCGTGTTCCCGGTTGAGTCGTTCTCTTGGGTGAGTAATTTTTCCCACAAGGAAGACCCTCTAAGATAAAAAAAAATGAGCTAACATATCCCTTCGTTCACACAACCTTTGTTGAAAAACAAATGGGAGAACCTCCGCAATATGTCATGCTCACACTCGCATGTTTTGTTCAATTTTAAGATGCCCAAATTGAAATGTGGAGGCAATATTTTATACAACTTAGGGTCACCAAAAGGACTTTTGATTCTCAAGGTCACCGTGAAGCGCGAGAGAAGCGCATACATCCTTTTAAATGACACTACTTTGCAAAAAGGTTTACAAAACAAAAAGTACACATGTTCAATTTTAAATTCCTCAAAGCAATGATGAGTTCTTTTTAAGCACCAAAACAAAATGTGAGATTGCCTTGTTCAATTGTTAACCTTTAAAAAAATCTAGTATGTTTGTCTAAGGTTCTTTTTAGCCCCTTGGCAACTTTTGAAAAGAAATTTGTTTTGTTTATTTTAGAACCCAAAAGAAATCTAGTGTCCTAAAATCAAATGAACTTATCAAATTCCTTAAGGAGTGTTGAAGAACACTTTAGTGTTTAAAAACACTTTGTACAAAATGAGCATGGTGTCATAATAGAAGTTTGCTTGTTCTTTTTAAACCCAAAGTAAATTTAGTGTCCTAAGGCCAAAGATTTTTAACAAATTTCTTAAAGAGTGTTGAAGAACACTTTAGTATTTAAAAACACTTTGGGTTTGGTGAACATGATCTCATGATGAACTCCTTCCTTTGCTCCAACTTGCAAAATGATAGAAAACCAGAGAGCAATAAAGATAGAAAACCAGATCAAAGATTAAAAAATCCTAAATTTAAAAAGCACATGTCAATTTAAAACTTCACTGTTTTCCAACGGGGGAGTTTGCAAAAGCGGTGGATTTTGGCAAAAGCAGCGCTATATAGCGCCGCGCGGTTGACTTTGGGTTGCACTTTGCAGAGGCAGAGAGTGCAAAAACGACATGACATAGGCAAGTGGTGCAATTTGGAAGCGGCCTAGTTTGAAAATTTAAACTTTTCGAGCAGGAAAGCAGGAGCGGTGAAGTTTGGATAAAGGGCGGCGCTATATGGCACTGCGGTGCTGTAAGCGGTTCATTTTGGCACCGTGGAGAATAAAGCAGGGGAGTTAGCAAATTTAAAAAATGCCTGGCGGGAAGAGAAGAGCGGTGAAGTTTGGAATTATGCATGGTTCAATTTGTCATTGCTTCTCTGAAGGTGGCGACGTATTGCACTGTGGTGCTGAAGGCGGTGCAATATAGCATCGCGCGGCTCAATGTCTTGTGTCTGCAAAAAAAAAGTTAGAAACTACAGAATTTTTTTAAAAACGTGATTGAATCTTCAATGTTGCCCTCCTTCTAGCGCCAAAATGTGAACCCCTAAACCTATAAATGCACAAAGACAACAAACATGGTTAGATGTTAGATAAAAATGCATACAAGAGTGAGAGCTTCCCCATGAAATCCACCTATATAAACTACTATTAGGAAATGAAGAACAAAACTCAAATAATATGAAAGTAAATCCTAATTTAGCCAATAGATTGATGATCCCATGGGGGAATTGGTGCCAATGGAGTGTTGCAATTGGCCCTTTCCCAATTCCTAGGTTGCAATGAAAATGATTTAGAAATGGTCAAATCTCCAAAGAGATTTGAGCATAACCTTGGTACAAATGTGGAAAATGGTGAATGCTTGGCTGAAATGAGCAAAATTAGTTCTCAATTGGAGAAATTTACTTTGCATGAAGATTGTGGATGAGGATGAAATTGAGTATAGTAAGTTTACTCAAATTGTGGATGATAGAATGAGAGGAAGAGTCTCTCATTTATAGATTTCAATTTGGAAGAGGAAGTAAGATTTGAGCAATGTGGGATTAAAGATAATCCAATGGCATTGTGCCACTTGTCCACATGTGATTGGATGAGGAATGAGCACATTTTAGCCAGTGTGCGTGATAGATGCATAGATTTGAATTTGAAATATTGAAATGACAAGGTGGATGAGAAGTCAAATGGAGTTATGACCACTTGGCTCAATGCAAAGGACATGTAAGAGATCTTAAATGCCTTGTTGGAAGGACCAAGTGGCCTTTTTGAATTCAAATGAGGGAATATTCCCTTTTGATGCTTTGTGAGGGAAAATAGATGAATTAATAAATCAAAGTATTTGATTTATTGTGCAAGTTGCATTCTCTAGAGAATTTTAATGAAAGGGATTAACTTAATCATGGTTTTGATAAAATTAATGAACCATTAGGTGATGTGACAATTTAGACTTAAGTTTATGAATTGATTTAAGTCAAGAATTGAGAGGAAATGATTTATTAAATAAATGATTTGATTTATTTAATCAAGAAGGAACATGTTAGATTAAATCAAATAAGGTTTAATTTATTTAATTTAATAAGAGGACTTTAGAGAATTTAATCAAATAAAAAGATTTATTTAATTAAACAGAGATGTAAGGTTAATTAAATTAAATTGATTAATTTAATCACTGAAAGAGGAAGACTTAATCCAATAAATAATGATTTATTAAATTAAGAGATAGAATGTGATGAAACGTTGAGAATATGATTTAAGAGGAAATGTTGTCAGTAAATCGGGATCAGGTGTGCCAAAACGAACTTGTACATTTTCCATGTCTAGAGGAATTACAAGGTAAATTGATGAACCACTTATGAGCCTCATTTCTTTTTTGGCAATTAAGGTGTCTCAACTTTGGCAATTCCTAAGTTGTTTATTTATTATTACTTTAGTTTTTCCCATAGATAAATATCATTTATGTTATTAAATAATTGTGCTCTATCAAAAGGGGTGTGATATTTTGAGTTGGCACTTTTTCCACATGTCGATGCCTTGAAAAATAAATTATTAGTTGTCAAAAGATGCCCAATTAGCAGTATAACTTGGAAAGCCTATTTTAAGGATATGACAGATTTTATGACAACTATAGGGGCTAAAATTGGGGGATATCATTTTGGACGTGAGGATCATCTATGACACGTGTAAGAGAATATTTGCATAGCTATTTATGGTTTATGACACATGTAGGAGCATCTCCTATTTTATAGGGATTCTTATGACAACTTGTAAGAGGGTGTAATGTCATGTAAGAGACCATGTTTAGCATGTAAGGGGTCGAATGGATTTTTACCATGGTATTTTCAAACCTTGATTTGACCCATGGTAATGTTTTATGGTGATATTTTGAGCCCCCATGAGTCTATATATTCAGGGGTTGAGTTGGAGACACTATGAGAGGTTTTACAGGTACACAGATATTGCTGGATTGAAGAGGAGTTAGAGTGATTGTATTTTGAAACACCATTGTTGTTAATATAGCTATTCTTCTCTTCTTTGGTGGAGTTTTTTCCTTAAAGGGTCTCTCCACATAAACATTGTGTTATGTGTTGTGTTTTCTATTCTTTGCATTTTATTGTTTATAGTTGCTTAAATCTCTATATGGTTTACAATAATTTTTTAAAGCTTCCATTATTGTTGTTCACCTATCATTTTTCTAACATTATCAAGGTGTAAGAGAAAAGTCTACATATGACATGCTCATGTTGAATTCTATCTCTAAAGCATGTGTCCTTAAATATGCTCAAATGCTCTTCAAAATATTTGTGAAGACAATACTTTGAGCACAACTTTCCTAGATTCTTCAATATATCATGATATATAGAAAATTGGATAGGGAATTCGACATTAAAAATTACCATTGTTGGTTGAGGAGGTGGAACAATGGGTATATGACTCCTAGGGGACAAATCTAAAAAAAATGATCTCAGTCTCCTACCCATTGCTTGACTACCAGGCTCTATGAGTTCTACTTGAGAATCACCAAATCGAGACCTAGTAGCTCTACAGTACTCCAACTTGCTACTTGAACTTAAATTTCCCCTCCTTCTAGCGCTAGTTATGTCGACGTGGATGTTACACACCAACGGGCAGATAAATTCTTTCTTAAAGAATGAGAGAACCTATCTCTCTTGAATGATTCACCAAGACTTCCTAACTAAAGGAAATCCTAGCTATCCCAAGGCTTAAAAATGTTAATTCTTCACCCACTAGGTTTACTCAGGGTTTGTTGTGATAAATTTACTATTAATCATCAGGGGTTTATGGTTTCTTAGCTCGCTAGTAAATGTATCGAATAGTATATAGCAATGTTCCACTAAATTAAACATGTATCATTCCATAGTCTCATGAACACAAATAATTTGCAAGAAATACTTCATGAATTCAAATTATTTCTAGAAATTTTCAACATCTAAGATAACAAAGAAATTAAAAGATTCTAAACTAAGAGTCCCCTGGCTATTATTCCTATGTATTTCATGAAATAAACTAAATCAAAGAAAACCAATCTATACTTCACTAGATTGTTTCACAACTAGGCATATAATGATGCAAGAGTTTAAAGAAACACAAACATTTATCACCGAATAGGGTTAATGTGCACTCAAATCCAACGTAATAATTTAGCTTCTCCAATTGGAATAAATAGTTAACTATGTAAGATTTCTTATCGAGAAATAGCTTTAAAAATCGCTCGAATATTAGCAAATTCTAATGAAATACACAAGTTTTTAAACTAGAATATAGTAGAGAATAGGAAAATAGATCTATAAAACTACTGAAACCAATCTTATATAGATATTAAGTTCCACAAATTTTGAACCTCCAAAATAAGAACTCTCAACCTTTTATAGAAAACAAGGCTATCGAAGAGTTTCAAGAGAATGCATGACAAGATCAAAAACAACAAATCATAAGGCAGTACGTGGAAGATGATAGTTGGCACTAGAATATTATGGAATAATTCAAAGAAACTTTGACTTTTACCTTTGCAACTTGAAATCCTTTGAAAACTCGAGCCTCGGGAGATGGATATCTTCGAAAAAGATGCAAAACTTATCAACATTTCCTTCAAAATCCCTAGCCCTGCCACTAAGTGTCAGATTTGGAAATAACTTTGTTGACACACTTCAGAAAACTTGCTACTGCATTTGTGTATTAAAACCTTGGGTCTTCTCTACTTGATCATCCACACCTCTTCATGAGACATTTCTTCCATAGATTCATCTTCTCCTTTCCTTTGTTTGTACTCCTAGAAAGCTATCAACACCCAGTTCATATCCTCCCTTGGAATACTCTGTGTCATCTTCCAATTGTATTTATGTCGCACATATTTTTTCATTATCTTCTTTATAGCTTTGTTCCTTTGAAACATTTCAATCTCATACTTATTCATGTGATTAGAATTGCATTTGATCACCTCATCAATTACTTCCAAACTTAATGATTGGACAGGATCATTGTTTATCTTTTTAATCCAACCTCTAAAATCTCTTACCTCAACATCATCCTTCCCTATTTTATCAAGACAACAATCCTATTGTGCTAACTTCTCTACAAGGTCTAAGCCCTTATTTAGCATTTTAGCATTTTTCACAATGATATTTTCCAACCCAGTTAGACATTACAATAAAGTATCACTTTCCTAGTTTAGCTGCAATGTCGACTTCTTTAGCATTAGAACATCTTGTTTCGTAATCACATTCTCCTCTATCAACACTTGGACCTCTACTTTGAGAGTTGGATCTAACCACTGCACCTCTATATCATTTTTCTCCATGCAATCTTTACACTCAGCTAAAAGCCCTCTAGACTTATTAAGCCAGTGAAACGCTTCCTATCATTTTCCAATTGCATCTCTCATCATTTATTTTCCCTGTTGCACTAAATTTTTTATCTAGTCTTCAAACACATTTATCCTATGTGTTAGACCTTCAATGACATCTACTTGTTCCTTAGACATCAATATTGGATTTGGTGGTAGCTCAGTCAATGACTGACTTGGTTGGGCTATGACCTTGATAAAATTCTCCAAGTGAGCAATGCGCTCCTTCAGTTCTCTTTTCTTTTGTTTATCTTTTCTCATCCGAATAGTAGTTGCTTCTAAGCTCATTCTTATCTCTTCTAATTCCTACTCTCATGAAGAGTTTCCTATATTGATAGTAGAAACTTGATCATCCCTAATTGTTATTACGTACTTATCCTTTTCACCTATAGGCATGGCTATTTGGAGAATTTTCCTTCCATGTGGATCTCGTCTGACCACATTTATGACCCTTGATTTGGTCTTAGGCTTAGGGGTTTCCATCTCTTGCATTATACTTTAGAAATCTAGAGGCACTAATTCTACCTACAATGGTGGGGCTAATTTATGAACTAACCAATCTGGTATATCTTCATTTGGCCTTGCCTCTTCTTGTATACATTCATGTTGATTTAGTTGTTCAGGAACATATTTTCTTAGTATATGGTTGTCATATGTTTCCATTTTTGAATCTTTCGTCACATCACCTCCTGGTGGCAAGGATTTTGGGTTCATCTAGTCCGGCTTTCCCTGTTATTTTCCTTCAAGTCTTATATCCTCCTCCCCTTTCTTCTCCTTGTCAACATTACCTTCCAAAGCCAATAGTTCTTGTTGCTCCAAGATATTCAGGTCTTCACTACCTTTTGTTCTTTATTTAGGGTTTGGGAAGACTCGGTATCGTTACTTGCATCTGGACCTTCTCCTTGACCTTGAGGCTACTCAAAAACAATATCTTCTCCAACTTTCACTCATTGGGTTTGATCTTCAACTACACTTGTATCAAGTTCTTTCTCATGCACTTCCTCTTCTTTTATTATTGAAATAGGTATTTGAGATGTAGTGCCCACCTATTTAGTAGGGTTATCATATCCTATATTTCTTGGATGAACAATGACCTCAGTATGTTCTTTGGAATTTTGGTGGCTCTTTCTTGAAACCAAGTCATCATCATGACCTTTCTATTATATTATTCCATATTTGTGTATGCCCTAGCCATTTATTCTATTTACAGTATATTCATCTTCGTGAACATTGGGATTCCAAATGTGTAGGCAATACCATCTACATAGAGGTTTGCATAGACTCTTCCTTCCTTTATGAACACTCTTTTGTCTACATCATACCATCTCATGCATAATTCTAGGACTAATTATGGGGCTTCCATCGCTAATGAGAACCCTACCACAAAATGCATCCCACTGGCAACCATATTTTTATTACATAGGTTGGTGTCTGGTTGTTGAATCCTTTGCATAAACTCATAATCATTGAAGCTTCCTAGATGGGTATATGTTACCAATCCATAGGCGAGGACTGCTTCAAACTCCTCTTTCAATTGTTTCTTTCATGAGGTTCTTATATCTTCATCAATTTCCTAATTATGTTAATGGTGGAGTCAAGTTGATACAAAATTAAATTCTAGCAATTATGTGTTTATTGCATTCCAATATTTCACCTTTTGGAGTGCTTTGAATGAAGTCTTAATTCTTTGGTAGGTTTTACATATGTCTTATTTTGTGCATTGTAGTGTGTTGCAGAAGTAAGCAATATGCTTTAGGTGGTGCCAAGCACTTGCTTTCACCACCTTCATTTAATTCCTTCAATAATTTTATATTAATTGCACTGAAAAGGGTACAATCATGGTAGGTTAAGGTTCACATTTAACAAAGTTCTTGGTTACCATCCCTTAGCTGAGTTCGAAAAGGTGACATGGGAAGCTAACATGGCGTACTTACGGATTTCCTTTTGTACATGTTAGAAAATGATGGCTATGTGGAAACTTGTACCTAGATACAAGAAGCCTAGTTAACATTTGGATCCGAAATGTTCAACAAATTACTTTGAAAAAATGATGTTGGGTTTTCGCTCATCGAGTTCTTGAAGATCGAGTGAACATACGATATTCACAAGAGGATACTCAGATACAGGTATAAGGTTGCGTTGATATAGCACACACACACTTCTAGACAAAACATTTATGGTTCTCACTTCCGAGAAGGGAGCTCTGCTAGAAAGTTTGATGGTTAAAACACTGATACATGCAAACTCAAAAAACATTTTCTTCAGGGAAAAACCAAGCGGGTGAATTTCTTATTGAGTAAAACTACTTGTTGGGTACACTATTCATTGGGTAAATTATGAAGCTTGCAAAATTTTCATTTTGTTTTACTTAACAAGGAAACCCAAAAACCCAGAAAATGATAAGATTTTGAAGAAACTTGGATTTGAAGCATTATGACTCAGAAAAACCATTAATTCAATTGTAATCCAAGCATTCTAAATCCAAATGAAATTCATTTTACCATTTCCCTCCTGCAAAACCAAGAAGAATCGAACGAAAGCAAGAAAGAAGAGAGGGGATTCCACATTTTGCAAAGGGAAAAATGGGGTGTGTTGTAAAACCACACAACGAATAGGTCCTTACAAATTTCTCCTATTATTATTGCAATTCCTTTCAACACTCCTCCTCCCCCTACCACATGATTACAAAAAATGTTCAAAAAAGGAAAGTCAAAGAATTCAAAATCTTGAAAAATGATATAGTTTCCAACTTGTTGCAATGAACTCTTCGGCCTAAAAAGCTAAAGACCACTTCAAGGATGTTGTTGGATACTACATTTGGGAATATGTATGTGGAAATATCACCCCTTTTCTCAAAAGGGTGTCAATAGAGAAGAACTTTAATATTACTAAAGTCAACTTAGGGCCACCTTCAAGGGACGAGGATATTCATAACTTTCAAGTATCAGTGGCAAGGTTAGTAGAAAGGATCACAAAAATAAACAATCTAAGGATGAGCTCAAGCAATGAGTATTATCTTTGATCGCATGTCTTAAGTCCATCATAGACACTTCAATCAAGTCGATAAGTCAAATTGGTTCTATTTTTTATCCTAAATTGGAGGAAAGGAAGTCACTAAAAATGTTCAAAATTATACTTTATTGTCAAATATATAAAGAGGGCCAATGTGATCATAACTAAAACATCTAAAAAATATGGATCAAATAAAGAAAATATATGATGGTATAGATGCTAGCAAGAAATAAATCAATGAAGACATCTCAACTTCCAAGCAAGAAGAGACCATTGAAGGTAGATAAAAACTTGAAAGAAATTTTAGACATGGAAATGGATAAGTTAGTTGCTGAGAAAATCATAGCTCAGGCAAATGACAACAAACATATTATATGGAAAAAGAGCATAAAATAGAAATTCACAGCTCTCAGGAAAAACAATACAAGAGCAAACTAAGCTATCAAAAGAGTGTGATCAAATTAAAACAAATGTTCAAGATGGCTTCTTATTTGTTACTTCGGGAGATCGATCCAATCTTCAAGTTACAGATGTCAATGTCATCAAAAATAACTTTAAAATAAAGTTCAAAGAATTATTTAGTGAGCAAATGTTCAGTATGGATAAAATAGAGAAACTATGCACTATCAATGTGTCACTCACTCAAGGGTTAAACCATTTTCTTGGTAGTAACATTGCAAGCATCATGATTTTTATGAGAGCGAAGGCAAAGAAATTTGTTCAATAAGAAATGAAAGGTGTATATTCATCTTTAATTTTAAATTAGCATATGTTCATTATATTTTGAAAGCCATTACTTGCATCTCCTTTTACCTTTTACTGATCAAATTTCACTATGTAATCTCAACCTTTTATTTCAGCTAGTTAAGTAATGAATGGATTTTTGAGGGGCTGTAATGATTTTTAGTATATTTTTTTCCAAGAGTAGTTGCAGAAGTTTATAGATGGTAAAAACTTCATAAATGTGAACTATATATAATTGTTTTTATTAATTCGAACCTGAAACTAAAATATGTCATGAAATGTAGCTACGAAAAGATTATAGCTTAGAGCTAAATATTGATGAAAGGCTTTTCTCCGAGAGATCAGAATCTAAGTGAACCTTAAATGATTGGTTTCTTTAGATTTTCACTTAGTTTTTGGAAAATATAGTCTATTTAAATTCTAAGAAAATGTTCTACAAGATAATGTTAGGACAGTAGAAGAAATCTGATCTGGTATTGAATCAAGAGGAACAGATTTGTACTTAGCAATGCTATTTCATATGTTCCATACTGTTATTTTCCAATTTTTGGTTATTCTGCTGGACAAGATCATATATGCTTACTATTTCGTTGAATGGTTAAAGATCTTGCTAATATTGATCACAATTGTTTGACATTATGCACTGAAGTTGCTAGAACAACGTGGCAAAGTTGTAATGTTTAAAGGAACGTCAACAGATAATGAATGTGTAAAATTATCTCAGTTTCAAGATTAGCTCGTGTATTCTCATTGTTTCGTTACTGAAAATAATTTAGATGTCAATGGGTCTTTGGTTTTCTGGTGAAGTTGAAAGGTTCGGAATGAGTCCACCAGGGATCAAGTCTTACTGAGTGTAAAGCCCCGACGCCTAAAAAGGGATGAGACTGGAATCGTGCCCCGGACGGGTTTTGGCGAAATGGATACCCCTAAGAGAAAAGAAGTCGGTAGAGGAAGATGTTAACTACTATTATTTAAATTAACATTAATGGCGTTAAACCCTAGAGTCTCAGTATACATTTTGTGATTATATATTCTTGTCATATATGTTGTGTGCTAGGTCATCAAGTCATCTCAAACTTCCATGTGTGCTTGTCTATTTTTCAACAGTCACAAGGCCTATGGTAGAAGAAAGAATGTAATATGTCTCATAGAAACTTGTGAGTACAAGGGTTGCAAGGATCCTATTTTTGAGGGATATAAATTATATTGGTATTATATTTGTGCGTCCTTATATGAACATTACCTGTTGATTTTAATGATTGACCATTGCGAATGTGGTAGAATGATGGTTGACCATTGAAAAATATCTAACAGTTTGATGAACCCAATATAAAATAAATAAAAATAATATTAAAAAAAACACTTTATATAGAAAAAGAAAGCAAAGAAATTAAATATTCTTTTACAGGTCAAAAACAAAAAAACAAAGAAAGAAAGTAAAGAATTACATATTGTTTCTAATTTTCCACTAATTCAAAGTGTATAAATCATATTATTATTATTATTATATATAATATTTTATGTAATATAAGTTGTTATAATTTATATATTTTTTTAAAATATATATTTTTTATGGTATTTTTTATATTTTAGATTAGAAAATATATACTTGTTAAATATTCATAATTTTATATTATGAAATAAAATTACATTTTATATTTTTAAATATTTTTAGTATAATATTATAATATTTAGATATTATATATTTAATATTTATAATACACTATAAATTTCATATTTTTTACATATATTATAAGTTTAATATTTATCTATATTGATTTTTTAATTAATAGTTTCGATTACTTTTCAATATATTTTTATTATTTATTATTTTATGATTTTTTTTAGATTATAAAATATAATTTTCTAGAATATTCTTAATTTAATATTATGAAATAAAATTACATTTTAGATATTTAACTATTTTTAGTATAATATTTAGATATTATATACTTAATATTTATATACACTATACATTATTAAATATAAATATAACTTAACTTTTTACATGTATTACTAATTAAATATATTATGTAAGTTTAATATTTATCTATATTTATTTTTTAAATATATATTATATTTATTAAAATTGATTAAAATATTAAATATATTAGAATTTTAATATTTATTTGTATTTGTTGAAAAATATATTCAATTTATTTATTATTACATATTATATGAAATATGATGCATATTATTAAATATAAATATTATATACATACACTCCCTTTTCCTCCCACCCTATCTATATCTCTCTACCTCTACCTCCTCTCTACTACTTTTCTCTATCACCTCCTATATCTCTCACTCTTGCCTCCTCTATATATTCTTCTCTCTACCTCTCTCTCCATAACACTTCCTATATCTTTATCTTTCTATATCTCCATCTCCCCCTCTCTCATTGTTTCTCTCTTTTTATCTCGATTTCTCCCTCTCCCTCTTTCTCTCTCCTTCCATTGCTCCCTCTCTATATGTTTATCTATCTTTCTCACATCGCTTCTATATTTTCCAAGTTATATCTATCTCTATCCCTATTTCTCCCTCTCTCCTTATCACTTCCTCTTTCTATTTCTCTCTACTTCTCTCTCCTCTCTCTATTTCTCTCCCCCTATCTCTCCCTCTCTATCTATTTATAAATACTTATCTCCCCCTCTATATCTCTCCATATCTCTCTCTCACTCATATACACACTCCCTCTTTCTCCTTCCCTACCTCTCTCTCTCTATCTCTCTATCTTTTTGCCTATCTATACCTCTCTCTATTACTTATCTCTATCTCTCTATCACCTTTCTCTCTCACTCTTGCCCCCTCTATCTCTATCTCCCTATCTCCCCCCTCTCTCTCTATCTATCTCTATCTATCTCCCTATCTCTCTCCCTATACATCTATATCCTTTCCCTTTGTCCCCCTTCTTCTCTCTCTATCTTATTCACTTCATCTCTCCATCCATCTCCTACTCTATATCTTTATCTTTATTTCTTGCTCAATCTCCCTCTCACACATCTTTTTATCTCTTTCTATCCATATCCTTCTCTACATATGATGCAGGAGCATTGACAATAAGGTTACAGGCACAAAACGAAGGAGCAAAAACAAGTTAGAAAGATTAAAATTACAAATAATTGTTAAAAGGGAGTATGAGAGAATATTTCATACTTTGTAATGTTTGATAATATATTAATGTAGACTAATTCTAGAAGTCTACGTAGGAGTGAGAAATTGAGAAGATTGAGTGAATAAAGGGATAGAGATTGTTGAGAAGATCATGGATATTTTGGGAAGAGATTATAGGAGATGGTTAAGGAGATATTGTAGGAAACAGTTGAGGGAATAGTTAGAACTAATTTTCTATATTATTATGTTTTTTGCCGTCACCTTATATTATATATTAAGGAATCATTTATGTAATATGGGGACATGAAAGGATGAATAAATTGTAATATATTAAGTGTTAAAGAAGTTGAATCCCAACGGTCATTCGTAACTCCCTTCCATGTATCTTCCTATTCGAGAGATATGGAAGGGCATTCTTTCTTTTATGTAATGTTGTTGTATTACGTGATGAAACTTATTTAACTAAGATTAATAAGAGACCTCTGCTCAGTGTGGATGTAAGCTAGATTGGCTGAACCACGATAAATGTTTGTGTTGTATGTATGCTCTGTTTTTCTGCTCTGTATTTTCTGTGTAAATCTCCATTTTGAATTCTACAATTGAACAATTGGTATCAGAGCCTGGTGAGAGGTTGGTTGGAAATTTTGTGTCAAAATTTCTGAAAATGGAGGATACGAGAATACAAAAATTATCTGGGGGAAATTTCAGCATATGGAAAATTCAGATAAAATTTCTGCTGATCAAGCAAGAACTGTCTATTGCAATTGAAGGGAAAGCGAAGAAGTCAACCGCAGTGATAGATGAAGCTTGGGATAAACTTGATCAGAAAGCTATGGCAACAATTTTTCTTGCCTTAAGTGACAATGTTTTGCACAATGTTTCAAATGAGTCAACAGCGAAGAAGGTGTGGGATAAGCTCACTGCCACGTATGCAATGGCGTCGGTAGCAAATAAAATATTTACAATGAAAAAGTTGTATAAGCTGAAAATGAGGGAAGGAGAATCTATGACAAATCACCTCAATGAGTTCAACACTCTGATCAGCCAAGCAACCTCTGTAGGCATGATGCAAGATGAAGAGAGCAAGGTTGTTTTGCTCTTAAGTTCTCTCCCAAATAGCTGGGATGGTGTTGTCACAGCAGTAAGCACCACAGTTTCAAATTCAAAGAAATTATCCTTTGATGAAGTTACAACCACACTCCTATTTGAAGATTTGAGGAGGAAGAATAATGAGTCCTCAACCGGTGATGCTCTCACTATGGTAAGCACTGAAAATAGAGGGAGAAGCCAATATAGAGGCAGATATAATCACAATCAGCGGTCCAAATCAGCTAGAAGATCGCAGTCTAAAGGAAAAGAAAGCGGTTGTTGGTTTTGTGGGAAGGTTGGTCATATCAAGAAAGATTGCAGAAAGTATAAAAGGGCACAAGAAAGGGTTTTGGACAGCGAAGCAAACATATCACATGATAAGGATGATGGTATTCTCATACTATCAACAAGCGATACAAAATCAGATTCATGGGTAATAGATTCTGGTGCCTCTTTTCATGCCTCTTCTTGTACGGAGGTCTTCACAAATTACCAAGAAGGTAATCTTGGAAATGTATATTTGGGTGACAACAAAGCTTGTGAAATTGTTGGCAAAGGTGATGTTGTTTCGCAGCTAGCTGGTGGAGTCAAGTGGCTGCTGAAAGACATTCGTCATATTCCCAAATTAAAGAGAAATTTGATTTTCGTAAGTCAGTTATATACCCAAGGCTTTCTCATCACTCTCACGGATACTTGGAAAGTAACTAAAGGTTCTTTGGTCATTGCAAAAGGAGACAAAGTTGGCAGCCTCTATGTTGTAGAAACTTTTGGTGAGATGGGAGCTGCTATGACACTTGTGGGCAGCGATGTTGCACTTTGGCATCAAAGGCTAGGCCATATAAGCAAGAAAGGTCTTGAGGTAATGCTGAATCGTGATCAACTACCAGGTCTCCAATCTGTAAATTTGGAGTTTTGTGAGCATTGTCTTCATGGGAAACAAAAGAGGGTCAGTTTCTTGAAGAATGGACACGACAAGAAGACAACACCTTTGGAGTTAGTACTCTCAGATGTCTTCAGACCTACAGAGGTAACCTCTTATGGAGGGGCAAAAATTTTTGTTACTTTCCTTGATGACTATACTAGGAAAGTTTGGATTTATATGCTTTCTCATAAATCTAAAGTTTTTACAAAATTTAAGCATTTCAAAGCACTTGTTGAGAATCAAAGTGGACACAAACTTAAGTGTTTAAAAACAGATAATGGAGGTGAATTTTGTTCCTTGGAGTTTGATCATTTTTGTGCAGATCACGGAATAAGAAGGATTAAGATTGTTCCTTATTCGCCTCAAGAAAATGGGGTTGTAGAAAGGTTAAATAGAACCATCCTTGAGAAAGCACGGAGTATGTTTTCCAATGCCGGTTTGGGCAAAGAATTTTGGGCAGAAGCCTGCAACACAGTAGTCTATTTAATCAATCGAACTCCTTCATCTCGATTAGAATTTGGTATTCCGGAAGAGGAATGGCAGGGAAAGAGGATTTCTTACTCTCACATCCGAGTTTTTGGATGTGAGGCTTATGTCCATGTTCCAAAAGAAAAGAGGACAAAGCTGGATTTTAAATCATGGAGGTGTATTTTTGTGGGCTACGGTACAGACCAGTTTGGTTTTCGATTGTGGGATCCGATTGGAAAGAAAATCGTGAGGAGTAGAGATGTGGTTTTTAATGAAACTGTGTTTCCAGCAGAGAAATCACAACCACTAGGCATTGACGAATATGTGCCTTTCTCCATGTATGATAATAATATCACACAAAGTTCCCCTGTTTATGTTCCCACTATAATCTCTGCCTCGCCCACCTCTATTTTGGTGCCTCCTACTTCATCTGGTAATAGTGATGACTCACTAATTTGGAGCCAAGAAAATTTTGTTGCAGGAGACACACACAGAAGAGAGAGTACTGCAGGAGAGAGTGCTGCAGGAGCCACACACATAAGAGAGAGTGTTGTAGGAGAGACTGCTGTAGGAGCCACACACAAAAGAGAGAGTGTTGCAGGAGAGACTGTTGTAGGAGCCACACATAGAAGAGAGAGTGTTGTAGGAGCCACACACAGAAGAGAGAGTGCTGCAGGAGAGACTGCTGCAGGAGCCACGCAAGAAGGAGAGACTGCTACAAGAGTCACACAAGGAGAAACCAATTGTTCTCAGAGTTCTATTTGTGAGCAGAATGAAAGAAGTCATGATAATTTAAGGAGGTCTTCTAGGCAAAGGAGGATTCCTTCAAAAAAATTTGATTATGAGTTACTGTTTGCTAAAGAGGCAGAACCAGAACTTCTTATCTCTAAGCAAGCTGAACTAGTCAGTTTTAAAGATGCTTGTAACAACAGTGATAAGGATAAATGGCTAAAAGCCATGGAAGAAGAGATGAAATCTCTCGAAACCAATCAAACATGGGATTTGGTTTATTTACCACCGAATCGAAAGTCACTTAAGAACAAGTGGGTCTACAAACTGAAAGATGAAGGTGGAGGTTCTAAACGGTTCAAAGCCCAATTAGTGGTGAAAGGGTATGCTCAGAAACAAGGGATTGATTTCAATGAAATTTTCTCACTGGTTGTCAAAATGACAACTATCCGCATTGTTTTGGGACTTGCAGCAGTATGGGATCTTGAATTGGAACAGCTCGATGTCAAAACAGCATTTCTACATGGCGATGTTGATGAGGAGTTATACATGGAGCAGCCTCAAGGTTTTGTCAAGAAGGGAAAAGAGCATCTTTATTGCAGGTTGAAGAGGAGTTTGTATGGGCTCAAACAAGCCCCACGTCAGTGCTATTTAAAGTTTGATAAATTTGTGCTTGCACACAATTTCACAAGGTGTGAATCTGATCCATGCATTTATTATAAGCAGCTTCCTAATGGGGAGTTTGTTATCCTTCTTCTTTATGTTGATGATATGTTGATAGCCGACACTAGTCCGAAGATTGTTAGTGAGTTGAAAGCTCACTTGGCCAGCAAGTTTGCTATGAAATATTTAGGTGCAGCCAAAAGGATTCTTGGCATGATGATAATTCGGGATAGGAAGAAGAAAGAGATTACATTATCATAGAAGGATTACATTGACAAAGTGGTGGACAAGTTTGGTATGTCTGATGTGAAGGTTGTTTCTACTCCTCTTGCTTCTCATTTTCTTTTATCATCGGATTTGTGTCCCCAAACACAAGTGGACAAAGATTTTATGACTCGTATCCCTTGCAATCAGCGGTGGGTAGCATTATGTATGCTATGGTTTCTACTCGTCCCGATATTGCTCATGCGGTGGGAGTAGTAAGTAGGTTCATGAGAAATCCTGGGAAGCAACATTGGGAAGTGGTAAAATGCATTTTAAAGTATCTTAAAGGTACTTTTGGTTATAGTTTATGTTTTAATGGCAACAATGTTCAGTTGCAAGGATTTATCGATTCTGATCTTGCCGGAGATTTGAATAAAAGGAAGTCTACTACTGGTTATGCTTTCATGTTTGTTGGAGCTGCTATTAGTTGGGCTTCTAGGTTGCAACATTCTATTGCCTTATCTTCAACTGAAGCCAAATATTTGGCTCTTTCTGAAGGTGCTCGTGAGATTATTTGGTTACAGCGATTGCTTAGTGATTTGAAGTATAATCAAAGCTCTTATATTCTATTTTGTGACAGTTGTAGTGCCATTTTTATGGCTCATAATCACTCATCTCAGTGGTGATCAAAGCACATTAACACTCATGCTCATTTTGTGTGTCATATGGTTGAAGAGGGTAGATTGCAAGTGATTAAGATTGACACATAGATCAATCCGGAAGATGTGTTGACAAAGGTTGTACCCAAGGAGAAGTTCGAATGTGCAAGAACTTCTCTTGGGCTTGTAAAGAAAAGATAAATCTGAAGATATGAGCAGAGGTATGGCAGTATCCATTGGTCATCAGGTGGGAGTTTGTTAAAGAAGTTGAATCCCAATGGTCATTCGTAACTCCCTTCCATGTCTCTTCCTATTTGAGAGATATGGAAGGGCATTCTTTCTTTTATGTACTGTTGTTGTATTACGTGATGGAACTTGGTTAACTGAGATTAATAAGAGACCTCTACTCAGTGTGGATGTAAGCTAGATTGGTTGAACCACGATAAATGTTTGTGTTGTATGTATGCTCTGTATTTTCTGTGTAAATCTCCATTTCGAATTCTGCAATTCAACATTAAGGAATCATTTATGTAATATGGGGACATGAGAGGATGAATAAATTGTAATATCAATAGTATGAATCAATCTTTCATAGTTTGATTTAATATTTTTCAAGTTTCTGAGTTTTAGTTTTTGGATTTTTTTATTCACACTCCGTTGTTCATCATTTGGTATCAGAGCCAATAGAGAAATGGAATCCGAGTTCCCAAGTGGCGGTTCAAGAATTCTATAATGCTTTTGTGAACAATCAAATTGTTACCTTGCTGACTTGAAAGCTGGTAGATCACAAAGTGATAGAATTGTTGTTTTTTTTAACTGTCTTGGAAGTTGTTGTCTCTGTGATGCAGATTTAAGAATAAAGTCTATTGTATGCAAAGATTGCCTCAGACAATGTTTGGTTGTTTTGACGCTGTTGACTGGGCTTGTATTTGGCCATAGCCAAGTCACAGCATGCAAGAGAAGAAGACAACGTCGGAATGAGATTTAATTTAATTTTTTTTGGAAAGCGACAAAGCTATTGGGAGATACCCAGTGTCCAAAGATAATCACTAACTCGAAGAACAATTAAATGCAGCAATGTCATATATTATGTGACAGATGCGACTTCTTCTTTAAAAGAGAAGTAGTTGTTAAAGTCTGAAGCTAAAGCGCTAGTCTGGAGAAATTGTTGTCCATAGCCGCTGCCTTAGGAAAATCTAGTCGCAAAAATTACAAGGAGAACTGTCTTTGAGCCTGTCGCCACTGATAGGAAAGATTTGGAAAAGGCTGTTGTCATTGAAGCTACAATTCTGAAGAAGAAGTCGCTAAGGGAGATATAGTCGCCATAGTTACCGCCAGCTAAGAGGTGAAAAGGAAAGAATAAGAGGAATTGACAAAGACAATGTAGTGAAAGAAAGATAAAAGAAGATTGATGCAGAGGAAAAAAAAAGATGCAGACTTCATAAAGATGACTAAAAGAGGAAAGGATTTGTGGTAGAGACCCTAATAACAAAGAAGAAAATTTTCCAATTGAGGTTGGGCATAAGTTGTTGAGGGGAGTAGAGAAAGTTCTCAAGAGAAGTGAGTAGAAGTGCAGAAGCCTAGAGGAGCAAAGGAAGCTCAAAGGGTTCTAGAGGAAAGAACCAGGAATACCAAAAGGCCAGGTTCAGGAGTAAAACTTGGTGAGGTGTTGTGCAGCAAGGTGAAAAAGACTTGTTACTGCAGAGGCTATTTGCAGCTCATAGTGATCATGGAGCAGCTCACAAATGAAGAGAGAAAGATGACTATTAATAGTCATGACAAGGGTTTGAGTAAAAGCCACAATAGAATGGAGCAGGGTGCCAAAGCGAATGGCATAAAGATGAAGAGAATGAGTCAAGAGGAATTTGATACAGAAATTGTTAAGATGAAGGAACAACTTAGTATAATGATGATACTACTACAGGAAAGTGAAAGAGACCAAAGATATGGATGGAAAATGAAGAAAGAGGTTATATGGCCTGTAAAGGAAATGTTTGTAAGAAAGTTGAAGAAGAAGTTGAGACACATCTTGAATGCTCAGTTGAAGGAAGAACTCAGAGAAACTGAGTTTGAGGAAGAAGAAGTTCACTATTGTGAACCGGAGCAGGGATCATTCCTTGGAGAGGATGATGATAATGTTGATGAGAGACTTCATGAAAGTCTCATAGATTATTTGGAAAGTTCAGAGCAGCAAGAAGATCTATCCATGGAAATATCAAAGGAGGCTAGAAAGCCTTATGTTTTAAAAACTAATAATTTGTGTATGCATGCAGGCCTTGCAAGTGTTGAGGATGATGGACAGACACTCAAAACTATCATAAGGATAGAACAAGATCAAAATCATATTTCCAGAGAGCGAGAGATAGAGCTACCTTATAAAAGCAATCAGAGTAAAAATCGTATACAATTCACAAAGGTAGTTATGAGAGAACGATTGCAATAATTTGTTGTTACAGTGAACAAGGTCATGGTGGTTTATGAAGACAACCAGAAGAAGGAGCAAAGGAGTATGCTAGACATTGAGATTGAGAATTTATGTATGTTAATTAAGAAATTTCCAAAGAGGGGACATATTGAAGAGAAAAAGACAATCAACAACAAAAATCAATTGATCTCAAGAGAATACATTAGTAGGGCAAGTGGAGGATTGCAAAGTAAAGTATGGAAACCTAGAAGATTGAGGAAAGTAATAGCATATCAACAACTACAAGACATGAAGAGGACAAAGTCAAAGAAAAGGTTCAATGCTAGAATGAAAGTCGTTGAACATGTTCATGATAGTAAGGCAAGTGGACAACGACAAAAGAAAGTTTGGGATCCAGGAGGGAAATAAGTTACAATCAACAAGAGGAATTGGAAAACTCGTGGACAGGAGTCCAAGAGGATTTATTTTTGTTCCTTGGGAGTCTGATGCAGGAGCATTGCCAATAAGGTTACAGGCACAAAATGAAGGAGCAAAAATAAGTGAGAAAGATTAAAATTACAAATAATTGTTAAAAGGGAGTATGAGAGAAGATTTCATATTTTGTAATGTTTGATAATATATTAATGTAGACTAATTATAGAAGTCTACGTATGAGTGAGAAATTGAGAATATTGAGTGAATAAAGGGATAGAGATTGTTGAGAAGATCATGGAGATTTTGGGGAGAGATTATAGGAGATGGTTAAGGAGATATTGTAGGAAACAGTTGAGGGAATAGTTAGAACTAATTTTCTATATTATTATGTTTGTTATGGTCACCTTATATTATATATTAAGGGACAATTTATGTGATATGGGGACATGAGATGATGAATAAATTGTAATATCAATAGCATGAGTCAATCTTTCATAGTTTGAAGTTAATAATTTTCAAATTTCTGATTTTTAGTTTTTGGATTTTTTATTCACAATCTGTTTTTCATCAACATATATCTCCCTATCTATCTATCCACCTATCTCTTTATCTATTTTCCTATCCCTCTCTATCTCTCTATATCACCCTCTATTTATAGCTCTCCCTCTCCCTCTCCCTCTCTTCCCATCTTCTTCTCTCTCCCTCTCCCTCTCTCCCCCCTCTTCTACTCTCTCTCTCTCTACATATATCTCCCTCTTCCCCATCTTCTCTCTCTCTCCCTCCTCTACCTATCTCTCTCCTTTTCTCTCCCTCCCTCTCTATCTCTCCCCATATCTCCCCCTCTTGCTCCCTCCTTATCCCCTATCTATCTTATATCTCAACCTATCTCCCTTTATCTTCCCATATATCTCTATATCTATTTCTTTCTCTTCCCATTTATCTATCTCCCCCTCTTCCTCTCTCATTCTATAGTCATCTCTACCTCTATCTATTTGTCTCTCTTCCTCTCTTGCTCTATATTCCTCTTTCCCCTCCATCTCTAGAAATTTCTCCCTCTCTCTACCCATCCATCTCTCTCCCTATCTCTAGAAATGTCTCCCTGTCTGTAACTTATTCACTCCATCTCTCCTTCTATCTCTTCTACTCTATAAATTTATCTTTATTTCTCACTTGATATCCCTCTCGCTCATCTCTCTCTCTTTCTATCCATATCCTTCTCTACATATATCTCCCTATCTCTTTTCCAGATCCCTTTCTATCTCTCTATATCACCCTCTATCTATATCTCTCCCCTCCCTCTCCCTCTCTCCCCCATCTTCTTCTCTCTCCCTCTCTACATATATCTCCCTTGTCCCCATCTTCTCACTCTCCCTTCTCTACATATCTCTCTCCCTTACCCTCCATCCCTCTCTCTATCTCTCCCCATCTCTCCCTCTCTTGCTCCCTCCCTATCCCCTATCTATCTTTATATATCAACCTCTCTCTCCCTTTATCATCCCATATATCTCTATCTATATCTTTATCTCCCCATTTATCTATCTCTCCCTCTCTTTCCCCTTCTCTACCTCTCTTGCTCTCTCCCTATCCCCCTATCTATCTTTATATCTCAACCTCTCTCTCCCTTTATCTTCCTATATATCTCTATATCTATTTCTTTATCTTCCCATTTATATGTCTCTCCCTCTCTCTCTCTCTCTCTCTCTTTATCTCCCCCTACTTCTATCTCCCTCTCCATCTCTATTTATCTTTCTCTACTTCTCTTTATTTTTCTCTTTATCTCTCTCCCTCTACCTCTCTCTCTATATCTCCTTATATCTCTATCTTTATATCACTCTATCTCGCCATATATCTCTCTCTATCTCTCCCTCTTCCTCTTCTTATTTATATCTTTATCTCTTCCTCTCTATCTATCCCTCTCTATCTCTCTCCCTCTATCTCCCTATCTCTCTCTATCTTTATTTCTCCCTCTATCTCTCTCTATATGTCTATCTATTTGTTTCCCTCTTCCTCTCTCATTCTATATTCATCTCTACCTCTATCAATTTGTCTCACTCTTCCTCTCTTGCTCTATATTCATCTCTACCTCTATATTCCTTTCTCCCCTTCCATCTCTAGAAATGTTTCCTTCTCTCTACCCATCCATCTCTCTCCCTATCTCTTCCCTCTCCCTCTTCATAGACCTTCATTGTCTTCTTAGTTTAGAGGTTTTCTTTCACTCATTTTTAGAGACCTTTGTTCCATAGAAAATATCATTTTCTAAATGGCCAACCAATTGAACTCATGTAATACACAAATTTATACAAAAAATAGGCTTAAATTTTCCCTAATTGACATTCCACACCTCTTTGACATACCCATTGCACACCAATGTGTGATTGCTAGTTATATATTTAAGATTCATTAAATAATATTATTTGAAAAAGATAAAACATATAATAAATGATTTTTTAAGCAATTTATAATTATTAAAATAATTTTACAATAAAAATTATACATTTTTTATTTTTATATTACTAATATTAATAAAAACATAAATACTTGTTAAAGATATATTTTTTATAAAGAAAAAATTAATATTAATGATATATTAATAAAAGTTAAAAATTAAACATATTAGAATTTTTAAGATATGGCACATTAATGTTAATTATTAAAAATATGTTAATCTTAATAATTATACATTTTAGATTTAAAAATCTATATTATATAAATATATTATTAGTCATTTATTCTTAAAATAAATTTATTAATTATAATTAAAGTTGTTTGAATATAAATAACAATTGCAATAAGCAATTAAAAAAATACAACACTTATTTAAGATACAATTTAGATATATTTTATAAATGTTAATATATTAATATAAATTTGACATTATGATACATTAATTTTAGCTTAGTGAGACAAAATAGATGCATGTCTATACTCTAGCTTAATGGGACAAAAAATAGTGCAATAAATTGGTTCATAATAATGAGAAGATACAAATTTAAATTTTAAATTTTAAAAATTGAAGATTGATCAATCATGTTGATGAGAAATAATTTATAAACGAATGAATATTAAAACACTAAAATTTATGCTTAGGGAAGCACAACCTTTCCTACATTTTGATATCATTTTTTAATTTTATTTTTTTTAATAATTTATTAAGTACAAACTTACAAAATACAAAGGGTCTATTACAAACATGTCCTTCATTACACTATCATCACTATGATAATCACTCACATTAAGTTGCAAGGGAGGGGAACTAACATTTCCATAGATTAGCAACGTGATCCATTGCCATTTTATTTAAATTATTTTATTTTATCAATAAGACAAACCAAACCTAGAACATTGACCATGAAAACATAGTGTTCTATTGTAGGTATGATGTGATAAAATTTACTCATTTAATCAAAATAGTGTTGACCTTCATCCACTAGGATTGCATGACAACAAGCAAGCATATATTGCTTGGGCTAGTCCTGAATTTTTCAATGTATTTAAATATTTTAAGGATTCTAAGTCATGTTAATGAATAGCATATTAAAAATTTATTGCATTTGTAGACACTAAATTCTATTGATGCATTTTAAAATAGGTCCTATGTTTTGCCTAAGATCCTACATGTTGCATACACATTTATAAGGCTATTTTCAACAATCATGAAATATATAAACTTACTTCTAATTATAGCTTTATCGATCAAAAAAATCATTACTTTATATCTACTATGTTAGTACATGCATATACAATAATTGCAAAGATTTTCAAATATGAATGTATATCTACCGATTGAATTTTCCAAAATAGATTTAGAGCTTTGTCACTTTTTTCATTGTGTACATATCCTAGATTCATCAATTTTGTTGAGTTAAAACATTTGGTTGGGCATTTTTTGGAAAAGTTTACAAGATTCTTCAGTATATCTATATTTGGCATATGCTAGGATCATGAAATTGCATTAAATACCATCAAGGAGAGGCATAATTTGAAATAGATTAAAGGCCTTAGTAATACACCCATTTATGTTAACCTATAATGATTGTATTTCATTCTATAACATAATGTTTAGACATTTCCTAAAAGAGATTAACAACTTCATCAACATATACATTCTTCACATATCCTAAAATCATTACAATCCAAGATATCATGTATCTTTGGGGAATTTTTAGAAAGAGATTAAAATATTTTCCAATAGATCCATTCTACCCATACCTAGCAATCAAGGCATTCCAAGAGATATTCCTTATTGTGGAATGGGATCTTATCAAATCTCTCTCTCTAAAAAAAAAAAAAACCTATGTATGCTTTCCTATAGGGGAACTTTACAAAAATATGTTAGAATAAAATTCACTTCTAATTATAAATTCATTAATATCTATGTCATTCTCTAGAATAGCTAACAAAGAACAAGCTAGAAGAATGCTAAAAAATCATGAAATGATTGGATTGAAGACTTGATTGTTGCATTTGATAAAATATTATCAATGTTTCCTAGATAGGGTCATGCTTTGATTAAGAATAAACTATAGTAGTAGATAAATGCACATATCATTAAGGTATTTTATCAAACACATGGGTTGTAAGGTCTATCCTCCCAAACCAAAAAAAATCACAAAAAGTAAACTTTGGAAATGATCAACAATCACCCAAATAAAGAATAAAAAAAAATGAATATCTTATGTGTATTGATCTTACTCGCTATATTTGGAGTGGATGAATCAATCAAAATATTTAGATACACCCATTCTCTATCTCAATATCATGTAAATCTACTCATATAAAGATTACCAATAGAAATTAAAAATTAAGAGTTTGATAAGGGACGGGATTAGGTCGAGCAGCCACAAAATTATAAATTTGAAATTAAAAAATACATGAAATAGTAAATTTGGTACAATGAAATTTGACAGTTACAATCTAACAAACAAGAAATAATTAATTTTGTATAATGAAAGACTTTAAATTTTATTTTAAAAAATATTATTTTCGAAGAAAATTCATATACTAATGGCCTATTGAAAAAAGAAGGGATTAAGAAAAAATGATTAGAAGAGAAGTCATACATGTGTATAATAAGGATATTTTGGAACATGAAGTTGGTAATTGTAGTGCAAAGTGTAATGAAAACCAAATTTGGTCTCAAAGTGGGTTTCCCTTCATGGGAGAAGTGGAGGAACATGACATAAATATTGTTTTTAATACTTCAAAACTTTTGATCTCAACATCAATGGAAATGGAAAGGGATCAATATTGCATTGGCATAAAAGCACAACTTTGTAATAGGTCAAACATAGAGCTTTACTAAATAGTATGCTACTCCCAATCTTAGGGGCTCAAAGAGAGGAGAAAATGAACAATCAACTTGGTGCATTTGTAATAGCTTATTCTAAAAATTGAATATGGAATTGGGATAGTATGAGATGTTATTTTACATCTTAGATCTTCCCTTGTTTCTTAAAAAATGTACCAAGTTAGTACACATAGAGATAGGGAACCTAGATTTTTTACACATTTTTGAACATCATGGGAGAACTATATAGATTACATTTATTTTGGTTAGGTTCAAATTCTTAGTATTGGTGATATTTTATTGTGATTAATGTTAATACTTTGGAAGTAAATGATATGATGGTATTGGAATTTATAGTACAAGGATTCACTTAAAAGGAATGAGCTTTGTTTAGTACGCTTGAGCGGTCACTTGTTTATATGATAAGTCAACTGTTGATGTTATAAAAATTCTTATTTGGGAATGGTATATGAGAGAGACATATAGATACAATGAAAGGTATGGTTAAACACCTCAAAGAATCTCTAGGAACCACTATAGAATAGTATATTTTCCCTTTTAGATGTTTATTTTGTAGCTATTGACATCTGCAGGGAGGTTAACAATTCTTCTAGGAAAATTTTGATATCAAGATGGAAGGAAAAATTGGTAATCCTACTATGAAGTATTTTATAGATGATGGAGCATTAATTTATACATATATTTTAATTCCAATTGCTTGAAAAGTTAAAATGTATTATTTTGATGGAAATAAATTATATTTGAAGTCTATGTAGATGTAGAAATTTTGTTTATTGAATGGGATATTTAGAAAATAGAGGCAGGACTAGATATTTCTAAGGCTAATATTTTATTTAAATCTCACAGGCTTGTGTTTCCTAAATCTTCCCATGCTAAATAATCTTCTATGTGAGTGTGTGTACCCAAAATTTTATGGATTAACATGTCAATCCAATGATGGTCTAGAAGATTGATGATGATTTGATACTCCTTAAAATGACCCATGAGGTGTGAATTATAAATCATATTATCATTTTTCATCTTAATGATAGCTACATCATATTCCTTAGCCCTTTATCCATCTTGTTTAGCCCCTATGCTAGGTTTCAAGTACTTGTACAACTTTGAAGAACTTTTTCCAAACTTTAGTTATAGGGTCACCCACAAGACCATAGGTTCACAAGAGAAATTGAGTTTAAGGCATAGGTTTTCCCAAGTGACTAGCTCTAGTTCAAAAGTGGGGACTAGACCCCCAAAAAGGATGACCATATCATATTTTGCACATATGTGTTTCTCCATATTTTTTTCTCGTGACTGAAACTTATTTCCAATGATTGAGACTTTGTCGCCCTTGGATAATCCTCATTTCCTCTTTACTCTCAATTATCCCTTTAATCTTCTATCCATTATCTCTCTAGTCTTCTCCCAATCTCTTCCCTAGATTGAGTATCTTTTAGCATAACATTGCCAATGACATCAAAGAGGTTGATTATTCATTTTAATTTTTTCAATTTATTTCTAGGATCTCTCACTATATTTTTACTTTATCCCAACACAATGATATTGAATCACCTATAGAGAATAAATCCTTTTTTTAATTACAACCGCCACCCATATCATTATAATTCTCTTATAAGACTACCAATTATTTTCCTTTTTTTAAATAAGCTACAAAAATTCCTATATTTCCAAGTACTCTCTAATTTACCAGAGCATCCTTTATCCCCACTTTCATCGAGAGCATGTCCCAAATGTTGTCTAATGAGGATACCAAAAAGCTAAATCCATGAGGAAAAATCCAACAAGGTATAACCAAAATCTTCTATTGAGCTTCTAATTACTACAAGTTTTTCTTATTTTCAAAAATCTTAGTTTAAATTAGTAATTAGAAAATTTAAACTTTCCTAAGAATTTAATAACTTTGTAAATTTTCCAATTCATGGTTAGAATAAGAATCTTTATTTTCCTAGAATAGATAAGTTTTTTTTTTTTTTTGGATAAAGTAGATTAGATTTGTCAACTTTCTTGTAAAAACATTTGATCCTAGCACAAAGCACACAAGGAGATTAACCCTCAATCCCAACCTAAGGTACTCAATCAAATATTTGCATTTAATTCTAAAACTTGAAAATGAGAGGTTCCCACATTCTCACCAAAAATTAAAATCTCTTAAACATTGAATTTAGAGAATTTAGTTTCCTTCCAAAATTGTAAGTAAATTAGTTTGATATCGAGAAAAAATAAAAAATATTTCTACATGCATAAATAAATTATACAGACATGTCATAATCAAAACAATAGAAACAAGAAGCATGAGCCCTTAATTTCATCACTAGACACACTACTTTCAAATTCAAAATCTTCTCTCTACTCCACTAAGAAAATTGGTGGAATTATGGATTTGACAAATACTATAACAGACTTGGAGAATCTTCTTATCATAGGGGGTCTTATTGATATAGAATTGGAAGGTTGTCAATTCACCTAGTACAATAAAAGATTGAGTTATAATTTGATTCAATTCAAACTTGATAGATGTCTTGTTTCGACCAACTAGGATATAATTAACCAATGTAGACTCTCCTCTCGACTAAGAATTGGGTCATACCACTCTCTGCTACTTTTGAACTTGAAGTCTTCTCATTCCAAGGCCTTTTTCTCTTTCAAATTTCAAATAATGTAGACACATCATCCTAATTTAAAAAATATCATACAATGTTGGTGGAAAGTTGATATAGAGGGGACTACTATGTTCAAAATTATCCACAAGCCGGTGATCCCACAATAGTGGTTTACACTTTTTGGCCAAACTTGACATTGAACTGAATTTTTTTAACTAAATCTTCACTTTCGAGCACCTATAGCTGCTAAACCATGAGGAATTTGAAGATGATGCAAACTAGTGATTTGTGACATTTTTTATGTAGATTCTAAATATATATATTAAAAAAAAAAAAATAGAATCAAATTTCATTTATTTTTTCATCTCCTTCAAAAACTAGTTTTTAATAGTAAACACCATTTTTAAAGAGTTACTTGTACTTGCTAACACAACTTTTTTTCTATGAACGATAAAATTCTAATATTTTTGAATTTAGATTCATAACTGTGGTATCTAGTGCATGCAATTGGTTTCATAGTGTTTTATTGAATTTATTTTTTAATTAAGTTTTGAAGTCAAACCAGTTACAATTTAGACATATGTTTACTTGCTAACACAACTTTTTTTGTATGTATCGAAATTCAATTTTTTTGTTAGATCAAAGACATATTTATATCAAGTGCATAGATATTTTTCAATTTTTTAAAAAAAATCTACTATTTTTCCACACATGTGCAGAAAAGAGAGCTTGATTTTTGATGAAAAATATACATTCACAAAAAATTGAAAATAAATATAATAATCAAATTAAATATATTTAAAATTATACTTTTGGGAAGCTTATAATAAGGAATACATACTTAAAAAAACAAAAATTTAAATGAATTCATTTGATCCCCCTAAAGGTAAATCAAAAGTGGTTTTTTATTAGCATTTTGATAGGTGTAAAGGAGATTCCATTACAGGTATGGTTTAAAACTAGCGGGCTTCTATCCAAGGGGGTTTGATCTAAGATGGTTTGATCAAACCCTTTTCAATTGGAATCCTTTAAATGGAAATTTTCAAAGCTTAAATCATTATATTTTCTAAAAATATGTGATTTCAACAAAAGTTGAGATGTCCCAAAAAGTGTAAACCACTATTGTGGGATCACCCTAGCTTAAATTCATAAAAAAGGAAGTTAAAAGATTGGAATAGATATTCCTTTGGGAATATATTTTCTCAAAAGGGGGCCAGGGAGAAAGTATAGATAACTCAAGCTAAAATGGATAGGATTGGAGCTGCTGAGGATCTCTATCATAAAGGAAAAATCATCCTTAGTGATCTTCATAATCTAATTGAGAAAGAGGAAATTTACTAGAAAAATATCTAGGAACTTGTAGATCAAGGAAGGAGACGAAAACACCAAGATTTTTCACCAAATTGCTCTCAAACATAGAAAAAGGAACCAAATTATTAAGCTTTATATTAAGAATGGAAATCTAATCTCTTCAAAAAATTAAACTCATCAGGAATGTGTTAAATATTTCAAGGACCTAATAAATCCTTCACTGTTCTAGAATCCTCGATTGAAATTTTTTTATAACTAGTTGAACTCTAGGTCATCCCCAACTCAATTACCACTACTAATTTTTTCTTTGGAAAGGAGCATCTCAAAGGAGAAGTCAAATGTATGTTTTTCTTTTTAAACCCCTACAAAGCCCAAGGGCCCGATGGGTTTCCTTTGGGTTTCTTCCAAAAGTACTAGAATATTATGGGAAAGGATATTGTCCAAGCTTTCAATCCATATTAGGGAAATTAAAAATATAGGATCTTCAAATTCCTCATTCCCAACAAGGTCAGTGCTAATAGGATGTCATATTTTAGACCTATTAGCATCGACAACACCATTTACTAGATTTTCTCAAAACTGCTTATTCAACATATAAAACCTTTTTTAAAGAAGATAAACCATCTTAATCAAAAAGGGTTTGTTACTAGTAGAAAAAATAACTAATGATATTCTTTTGGTCCATAAAACCCTTCATTCAACGGATAAAAGCAACAAGGAAAGCATGGTCCTTAGGATGGATATTTCCAAATCTTATTAGAATTTTTTTTGGAAATTCCTTTCAAGAGTTTTTCAAAAAAGTTGGCTTCAAAGGTAAACTACTAAAGTTCATCAAAATTTGTGTCTTCTCTCCAACTTACTCTATCATGACCAAAGGTATCCCTCAAGGTCATTTTTATGCCTCTGGGGGTATAAGGCAAGGTGATCCTCTTTCTCCTAGGCACGTGTTCATTATACTCACTAAAGTCATGGACAAGAACATTGAAGATACTCTTAGAAGGGGAAACCTTACAGGATTCAAGCATTATTCTCACCTTTAGCCTATTTCACATCAATTTGTTGATGACACCCTTATATTGGGAGAAGCCACTATTTTTGAGGCCAAAGGAATGGATCAAAATTCTTGTCAAGTTTTCTCATGTCTCTAGCCAAAAAATAAACTTGGATTAAAGTGTCATTTTCTTCTTGAATGTTCCATCAAGGTTATAGAATAGAATTATCAGTATCCTCAACTGTCACCTCCACCAACTACCCTCCTTGTACCTAGGTGTGCCTCTGAATAATGGGACCTGTCAATTACTTTTAAACTAATCTTCTTGAAAGAGTTCAAAGAAAGTTGGCCACTTGGAAAGGGGTTCTTCTCAACAGCTTGAGAAAACTTCAACTCATCAAGCTTCCCTTCAGAGCTCCTCTTTCTATCTTCTCTCCCTATTTGATATTCCCAAGGTAATGGCTAAAAAACTAGAGAAAATTCAACGGAGATTCCTCTAGTTTGGTTTTGATCAAAAGCATAAAATATACTTAGTGGAGTGGGACACAGTTTTCTCTCACAAATAAAATGGTGGTCCCAACTTAAGGAGATCTAGCCAAATGAGCATGGCTCTCTTAACCAAATTCAACTAGAGAATCATTAAGCATTAGTTGGAATGGGCTAATATTATGATATTCAAGTATTTGAATTGTCACGATAATATTACTTTCCTCTAATCCTAACAATTACCAAGAGGCTCTAACATCTAGAATAATCTACTAAAAATATAAGACTGTAAGCTTGGGAGTTAAATGGAAGATTACAAACAAAAAGAAAATTAGATTATGGGAAGACCTTTGGATCTCCTCCACCCCCTCCAGAATTCCATCCTATTTGTTTTGAAATTTAGGTTGACCTAAAAAGAAGGTTTAATAGTCTTCTGAAAGATTTATCAAGATGCTACCAATAACCCTCTCTCAGAGAGAATAAATCCTTAATGGTTTGATCCTCCTCTACATATTGCTGCTATAGAACTTCTCATAATTTACTCAAAGGTTATGCAAGATCTAATTAATGGACAACCTTTTTTGGTCAAATTATCAAGATAGAAATTACTCTTTCAAATTTAGATTTAATCTTATATTACCTAAATAGGGCCTTCTCATTTTAATTGGTTGAATCTGTGGAAACACAAAACCATACCCAAAGTTGTCCTCTTTTAGTATACTGGTCATAGAAAGGTTCTAACTATTGATAATCTTCAGCGAAGAGGCATGCAATTAGTAAAAAAATTCTACCTATGTAAAGTAAAAATGGAAAGTATTGATCACATTCTTATCCATTGTGATTACGCCTAGAGAACCTGATAAAAAAATTCCTAGAAACTTCTTTGTAAGTTATGCCTGGAAAAATAATATTAAAAGCATCACTGATAACTGGACCTACCCATTCTCTCATCCGCTAATTTTGGAACTCTAGTGGCAAGCCTTCTTCCATATTGGTTGGGGATTATGGAAAGAACAAAATAATATGATATTCAAAGACAATAAAAAATATTGTTAGGTTATTTTTGAGTTTATTATATTCAAAACATCAAAGGTGTGGATTCAAAAAATCTTAAAGAAACTCCTTAGCTTTAGAATTAAAGATTTTCTAGAAATGGGGCATCTCTAATAATCTCATGGTGGATTCTCAAATTTCTTTATACCATAAATCTATCATTTGGACCCCCTTGATCCCAATTGGCTAAAATTTAATTTTGGCAGCTTGGCTAAAGGGAATCTTGGACAAGCAAGAGGGGTGATATCCTAATATATTACAAGGGGAATATGATCTTTGCCTATATAGTCAACCTTGACATCCAATCCTCTAACTTTTCTAAGGTGGCGGTTGCTTTCCATGGAAGTCAAATTGTAAAAGACAAAGGATTAACCAAGGTGTTAATTGAGGGTAATTCCAAAAATGCAATAAACATGCTACTAGTTAAAGCATGTCCTAGTTGGGCTCTCGAGGACCTAATAAGGGAAACATGCCTAAACACGATCAACTTTGAGACTCATGGTATCAAGCATGTGTTTAGAGAAGGCAATATGATAGTATATATGTTGTATAATCTTTCCTCTCATGTCCAAACTATTATGATTTGGAGTGATTTCAATACTCTCCTAGAGCATGTGAAAGTTGATATATTTAATAAGGTGAAATATTTCACAACCCCAAGTGTCAAAGGTAGGAATAGTTCGCTCCCATGAGTTGATGGATCACACTATCAAAAGGACCTCTAATGATTTTCATTTAAGGAAGGTGCATTATCATACTTGCTCAACTTTTTGTAGCAAGTTAAATTGCTACCATCACCTTCTCCTTTCTAGCTTTCAAGAAAATTCTTGGAATTTGGGTTCCTTTATGTTTATTTCCTCTATATTGTTGTTGTAACTTGTCTACCTATGATGGGGGTGATCTTCTTCAAGTTGATTCAAATGATTGTGATGCCCTAAAAATGACCAGGAGGTGTAGAGAATTATGAAAAAGGGTAATCTAGCTTCATCTATTGAATCCATGAATGGATATGACTTGGTTCTCTCAATTGAATTTTCTAATTAATGGAGGTCTAGCATTGTTCATGTTTGAAGCATATCCTTCAATTTCTCTATCAAGATTATTGCTACTATGATAGGTCTCCCTCAAGAGGGTTTTAGAATTCCTAAAAATTCTAAAGGAAACTACCAAGAGACGATGAGTAGGTTTCTAAAAAGAGGGAGAAAGTGAATAGACTTCAAAATGGTTTAAATAGAAAAGATCTTATAGAAATATGGAAGAAGATGGTTGAAGTGCTAATGAGGTACATTAATTTGGAGGGCTACTATAATCGGTTCCACACTTATCTCTTCCCTATGTTAAACCATTTTTATCATAATTTGAGAATGGATTTTTATTTCTAGATTTATTCTTCATTGGAAGAGCCTTTGAAAAAATCATTATTATTGTTAATTCTATGCCCCGACACCAAAGCCTTATCTACCACCTTTATTGATATAACCTTGTCCTAACGCCCACTCACTTAGTGTGCATGCAAGTTACAACCTCTCTCTTATCTAGCTAGATGAGGGTCTCGCCCCCAAAAAAGAAAATCCATCACCCCTCCCCTCTCGGGATTATTACCTCTCCTAGAAAGACTCTTGACCCTCGATTTACCCTTTCCTTTGAAGGGTAAAAGTGTGGTGAATGATCATTCCCCTTCCTCTTTAAAGGGTAAAAATATTATCTTTCAAGACCACCCTGAATATTTCTATTACTTTATTTTAGATGATGAGTTGGACAGCCCAAGCTCCCCCAGCCTCAAAGAATCTCCACAATCTCCCCATACTAGGGTTTTTCCTTATCCTTCTCCCCCTTTGGAGGAAGTGTCTTATAATGATCCCCTTCTTAACACCCATTAGCTGCTCAAAATTTTACCCCATGTAACCTCTCTACCTAGCTTTGAGAGAATATTAATGATCTCTATAAGGCCTATAATATTCATAGTGATATTTTGAAGTGGAAGCTCACCCAAATGCATATTTAAAAAAAATACATAATATTAAATCCATTGTTTTGTCTAAAACTCTAGAATGGAACAAGAATCAAGGAATGGAGATGTTTGGGATGCTATAAAAAATATTTCTTCCACTTTTGATAATTGGGGATGCCTAGAGAAACAAGTCAAGAATATAAATCATTTGGTTGGTTCTATTGAAGACCGAAGAAAGATAGTGTTTGAGGTTGTTAAGAATCAAGCCAATCAAGAGAAGATTTTTAAAAATATGCACTTGAAATAAAATCCCACTATAAAGAGTCAAATTGAAGAATACCATCGCTACTCTTCATGTCTTTCAAGAGGAATTGGAGAAAAGGATATCAAAATGCAAGTTGGAGGAAATGACTCATCAACCTCAACCTCACATTAGTCCCTCCAACACCAAGAAGAAAATTAAAGATAAATTTCCAAGCCTGATTTGGCTCTCCTTCCATCCCTATGAAAGATAAGAATAAGTTTCCTAAAGAGTTATCATCTGAAGACACGTTGGATTTCCTGAAAAAAGAGAGGTAGGATATCAAAGGCCTAAAGTTGTTGGGCTCTCCTTCCTCTTCCTAATGATGGATCACTTAGTGTGATCTGAAGCGTTGACACAAAAATACACACAGTTGAATCCAAAAACTAAGCATTCTAACTTCCAAGTTTTGTCCATAACAATATTGTCCAAAAAATTAAAATTTATATATTGAAAGCTCCATGAAGGGGATATTCATTGCTTTAGACAACTTTAAAGTTTATTCAAATTTAGAATATAAGTGTTGCTTCCTCCATTCTGCTTCTTTGTTGTTGTATATACTATGTGATAAAAGTCACCTTTCTAAAGAAGATTGTTGCTAAAGTTATTTATGTTATATGGTGGGTAGAAGTCCTCCGATTTATAAGGCATTTGTACATTATTTTGTTGCTGCTATACTCTTGTGACTGTTATATGTATTGGTTTATTCCTCTTTTTTATACAGTTTTATTTTAAACCACATTATTCTCTATGTAATTTAGCTTTATTTAATAAAAAGAAAGTTATGTATTGTCACAAGAAATATAAATAATTTTGACCAGTTCCAACCACATATAAAATTTAATATTTGAAATACATAAAAGTAAATTTCAATTGTTTATCGGCCTCATAAATATAATGACATAATCACAATACCAACTCTATTATTCATTTTTAGCCTTTACAAACTCTATCATAAAAATTAAATGAACTAAAATCTAAATTATTTTGTGACTTAAATTTTTTAATATTAAATAAAATTAAAGGCACATAATTTTAGAACATGAAGACATCATAAGTGTAAACTTATCCCATTTATTTCATGGCTCATATTTATTTTTTATTAAAACCAAGAGTTACAATAAATAAGGACAATATAGAATCACATTTCAAAATCAGATTAATAATGATAAAGTAAAACAATCATGTAATTGTAAACAAAAATACCAACAAAAACACGACCTCACAAAAGAAACAACTATGAAAATTTGTGCCACATGTACAATATCATGTCTATCCAAACAAACAAGACGTGGCAAAATACACAATGATGGCCATAAGCCATGCATGGAACTACGCAGCAGTATACACAATGTATATTGACTAGCGGATATACAGTTTATCCGTATGCCACGGACCACATTTCTTTTCTTGTCTGATGTGACAGGTCAACAGCTTGCCAATTCCACGTGTCCACTGTGCAGCCAAGCTAATAACTCTATTGTTATGTTGTGTCCATCAGAAATTTGGGGTCCAAAAGTACGTCTACTAGTAACGACATTTCAACGCAAAATTCCACTGACAGCTGTCAGAGCGGTACCCACGTTATCGGTCCCTTCGTCCACTAGACAGGTCACATCTGGGAAAGTAAATGAGTGGAAAACGTTTATATAAATTTCAAATTGAGTATTTCATTATTTTGAAATTTTTTGGTGATGTGGAATCCTTGGTGGAGAAGAGGATAAGTATTAAAAGTAGATGAGGAAGACAAAGGAGGAATCCAAGAGTGCCGATCTCTATTCAAATCAAATTTGAAAGCCATATAATTGTATGGTTTAGGTATTTTTGTTTGGGGGTGAATTGGAATTTGATGTCTTTTTCTCTTGTAGATTTGTATTTTGTTTCTTTATTTAGAATCATTATGTTTATTTTACTTTTAAAAGATTATAATATTTAATCATTGTTTAATAAAGAAGTTTTATGTTCGAGTGGGGACTTAATTCAATTGGTTAAAGCAAGAAGTCACGAGGTCTAGTCTCCCCCGTCCTCGTGGTATTGGAGGGTGTGTTGCACCAGAACATGAAAAAGTTTATGCACCACAGTTTATAGGGGGGTTACCCGATTCCTATAGTCTAAAAAAGAAGTTTTATGTTATAATTGTGTGTATAAGATATTATAAAATATTTTAAATAAATTCATGTAAAAGATGTTACAAAGATTTCTAGGAGTGTCTATATATAGAGAATAGGCTCGTTAAGGATATCTCTCAACTAGTTTTGTATAATTTTAAAGACTAATTATTATATCTATAAGTATTTTACAATGACATCAAGGACTCTTATGTTGCCATTTATATAAAAATGGGTTGACTTAAATTTGATGTCAAACTTTTAAATTATTTAATTTATGTTTAGTGTTATAATATTATACTTTATAACCTTTAAAGTAAATACGATAAATTATTTTGTTTTATTTATTATATAGACAAAATTTAGGTACAATGTAAATATAATGAAATTTATGTATCCATATTATATAATAGATAGGATTAAAATAAAATAACTTTTAGAGTAAATACAATAATTCTAAATATAGGCATATAAATTTTATTTTTTAAATATGAATTATTTTGATTTATCTCTATATAAACAAAAGTTAGATACAATGTAAATATAATAAAAATTATGTATCCACATATATATATATATAGAAAAATAAAATTATAATAAAATAATCTTTAAAGTAAATGCAATAATTCTAAATAAATAATAAATAGATATATTTATTTATATTAATATACCTAACTTTTCTCCTCTTAATGGGGCTAGGAGAGCTGAGTCCCGACAAATGAGAGCAAAGGTAGTATGAAAACCTCCTTAACATGGGTGGTACAATTTAAACTTTGATGGGGCCTCTAGGGGAAATTTGGATGTGTCAGGTGCAGGTTGCATAATTAGAGATAGACAAGGTCATATTATATGTAGTGTATCTAAGCCATTGTATTCATGCATGAACAATGTGGTAGAGTGATGCAGGAGCATCTTGGGTGAATACACAATCCTACGTCAACCAAAAAAAATTGTTTCATTTTTAGTTTAGTTTTAGTTTTGGTGTTTGCTCTTAATATGTAGTTCAACTTGGTCTTGGTGGTCCTCGATGACGATTGACCAAAATTTTGACATTGATTGTCAAATATCAATTTTCACTTTGTCGGCATTTCAATATTCGATGGGTTTAATCTCATTTATTAAATTATTGGTTATGGCTTGTGTTATTTATCATTTGGACATTTCTCCATGATTTTAATGGGAAGATGGAAGAGGTTGACATTAAAATTTGATGAGAATAAAATACGGAATGGAGAGTGAATGTAGACAAGAAAGATCATTTTCAAATTAAAAATGAGGTATATAAAATAGGCAAAAAACGCCATCATGGAGGGAGAGTTGGGCAGCCAACATAAGGAAAAGGAAAAGGGAATAGGCATGGAGAATACTAAATGAAAATTAATTTAATACAAACTGGGAAGAGGGATAACCCGTGCCATATGGGAAGAGTGAAATCTATATGTGCTACTATATGACTTATGTCCTTGTTACCCAAGGACCTTCATCCTCATTAATATTTTTTATTGTGGTTCCTTTATCACTCTATGCTTTATTTATTCTATAAATCTATTAACAAGTCTATCATTTGTCACCTCATCCTCAACTTCCTATGCACCACTTTTGGTTCTTTTTAGGTCACTTGCATCTAGTCAATATTTTTTCTTCCTTTAAAAACAATATCTTTCTATAATTTTAATCATACAACACTTGATTCTACTTTTCTTCCCTCATAATTTTTCACTCTATTGGTTCATAGCCTATGATTGTCTCCACCCCTTCTTTAGGAAACCCTTGGGAAATTTAACCAACACCTACACTAATTTCCTAATTACTAAGGAATTCTCCAACCTACAGTTGTATCTTTTTAATATCATATATTTCAAAATTTATGACACAACTTCCTCAAATAATTTCTCAAGAATCTTTCTTATTTCCAAGACTATTGATATATAGTTTCCAAACACCACTTCTCCCTTGTAGCAAGTCACACAAATCATAAGCCTTCAATTTTTTAAACTTTCTAAATCATGGGATAACTTCCTTTCTCCTAATTATTTTCAAATCTTCTTCACAACACATTTTGAGGTAAAACCCTTGTTGTTGAGTCCTCACTTTATGCTTATATTCTTCTTCTAAACATCGTGATCATGCTCTCTAGTCTGTATTTAATTCCAAGAGTTATTTATGGCCTTGAAATACATCCATCCTATTAAGAAATATTTTGATGAGCACTTGATAACAAATCCATTTCATTATGATATTCTCACTTCTTAGTGCATAAAGCATGTTTCTTCTTTCCTTTCTTGAGAATTGTGTTGGAAAATATTTATCACTCTAATTTAATATAGTTTTTGTCAATCACAATATACTTCCTTCTCAAGGTATCCTTTACATACCCTACACTAGCCATGTTAACTTACCTTAGTCACTTCTTAAGTCATTTAATCAAATTTTGTTGGCTTTGATGTATTTTTTTCTTGCATTGCCTTTTCTCATTTGATTGTAGTTTCTTGTCATAAATTCTTCTATGATGCCATGCATTCCCTTATAACTAAAATATCTACCTCTCGTCTTTCCTAATAATTTAATATATCCTTTAAAATTGAAGCATCATTCAAAGGATAGATTCATATTTTTCCTCTAAATTCTTTAAAAGATTCAACACATATTATTTTTCATCCTTAACTAGATTGTAGTTGTTAGCCTAATTATCATGCAACACCTATTTATAAAATCACCATGACCTCTCCATGGGCATGATGTGTAGATCACCTTATTCCTATATGAACCAAATATTACCTTACACCATTACTTCACCTATATGTGATTCACCTTTGCAAATAAGTCACCTTATAGCACTTCAATTGAATCATTCTCTTTATCCCCAAATTATTTACCATATGTTTTAAAACCATATTATCAATACACTAGCACTATTTACTATCACATTATAGTATTTTCCTCTAGCCCTTACCAATAGTGCAAAGAAAAATCCTTCACTATGTTAATTCCTAATCATTCTTGGATAGCTTCAACAACACTCATCTCATTATGAGAATCTCACCTTATTGTAGTTCCTCTACTTCACCCATTGATTTGATTTACTTCTCATCAACAATAGAAGCATGGTGCATAGTCCCAATATACTCAACTCCTCGTATATGCCAAGGAATAGATTGTTGATATATCATACCACCTTTTCTTGGTTTGGATCATGATGTCTAGGTTTGATTCGACTTGTAGAAATTCTCATTGATGTAATCCTTTGCGCTAATTTTGCATTATCATATGTTATGCAACTTATTAAGAAAATACAAAGAGTAATCCCTAAGAAAGAATTTAAATTTGAATTTGGTGGTCATTTGATTCCAACTAATAGTCTTCTCTTTAGCATTCCTTACTTTCGGTGATAATGTGGCACACCCACTTAGTATGGTTAATTGTACCCCTTTGTTTCCACACAATACCTTCAAATTTGAAGATTTCCTCCATATAGGTAATCCAATTGATCATATCCTTTAAATCCAATAATCTAAAAATATATAATGCCTCCCCAATGCACCTATGTTAGTCCTTGATGTGACCCACACTAACCTATCTTCATAAGAATAAATATTATTATCTTTTGTGTGTTCATGTTCTTGTTCCTCCTCTACTCACTCCTATAAATCATTAGGGTTGTATTTTTTATTTTTTCTCTTATGATATACTTTCATTAGATCTATTTTCCACTACATCATCCTTAATATTTCAAATGCTTCATATAGTATCATCTCCATATCAATGATCCCAAGGCCTAGATCAATAACTCTTTTGCATGCCATTGTTAATTACAAATTAATAATAATTTTTGGGTATGGCTACTAGTGACATCATGAACATATCAAGTTAAAATAGATCTAGAAGGGTGATCCCACAATAGTGGTTTACAATTTTTGGCCAAACTAGACACTGAAATTATTATTTTTAACTACATCTTCACATTTGGGCACCTATAGCGGCTAAACCGTGAGGAATTTGAAGATAATGCAAACTAGAGTCTCGTCACATTTTGTCTATAGATTCTAAAAATATATTTTTCAAAAAAATTGGAATCAGATTGCACTTGTTTTTCCATCTCCCACGAAAACTAGTTTTTTCAGAAAACAACATTTTAAAAAAGTGACGCACATTGTATAACACATAACTTTTTTTCCATGAAGGATAAAATTCTAATTCTTTCAAATTTAGATTTGTAACTCTGATATCTAGTGCTTCCACTTGGTTAGATAGTTTTTTTTGAATATTTTTTCTTTAATCAAGTTTCGAAGCCAAACCAATTACAATTCAAACATAGTGTGACTGTATAACGTGTAACTATTTTTGTATATATTGAAATTCAATTTTTTTTTTATTGGATCAAGGACTTCAATATCTAGTGCACTCATATTTTTCAATTTTTTTTTTGGTAATCTGCTATTTTTCCACATGTGCATAATAGAGACCTTCATTTTCGATGAAAAACCTATGTTTAATAAAACTAAAAAAACAAATACATAATAAAACCAAAAAATATTAAAATTATATTTGTTGGATAGCTCGTTCCGAGGACTACCTGATTCTAGTTGGGTTTGTGAAGATTCCTCCATTTTCATCCTCAACCTGAGCTTCGAAGTGTAAAAATTTAGGTTTTTTTGGTGAACAAGGTCAAAAATCAGGGAAAAGGGGGGTTCAAGGGTTTGAGCTAACCAGGGTTCATTCAAACCCCCTTCCCAAAAGAGTTTTTCATTTGCTTTTTGTTTGTGCATGCATTAAATGGGTTCGCTTGAACCTTGGTTTGAGCAAACCCTTTTTTGGTTCGTTCAAACCAATGAGTTCATTCGAACCCCCAAAATGATTTTTTTTGGCATGGGGCTGTGATCCATTTAAAATGCTACTCCTAATGTGAGATGCTAAACAAAACTAATGATGAAATAACACTAAAAGAGAACACCTCAATAAGATTAGCCTAAGAAAATGGTGAAGCAAAGAAGTAAGATAAAACAATTGATGATTGAAGTTGGTTATACCTTTCCTTTGCTGCTCCTTCCTTGGTTGGCCCTTTGATTCTTGAAGAATTGTGTGCTCCTTGGATGACAATGGAGTTGAATGGATGCAAGATGAATTGATGATGCTAAGTGCTATGATAGATGAGAGCTTGAATGACAAATTTGCAAGAGTTTTGTTGCAAAAGATGATTCCTTCAAAATGAGGGAAATGAGGGGGTATTTATAGGCTAATTGGAATTCTCTAGAGAATTCAACAGTTGGGATTGATCCAACAAGATCAAAATGAAGGGCTATGGTGAGTTGAGGACTCACAAGCCCTCACATCTTGACATGTGGAATGTGAGATGTCTTAAAGTGGAGTGATGTGGAAATGAGGTGGAAGGGAAGTACATGAGGTGGATCTTGGGGGATGAAAAGATTCCTTGGAAGAATAAAAGTGAATTAAAAATTCACAATGATTAGAAGAATCTAGTGGATAAGAGAGGGTCTCCAAAAAGCTGGAGATTTGTCACATGTAGGTGATGTGACTAGTCCAAGGTTCTAGAAGCCCTTGGCACATGTGAAGTGACAAGTCAAGGCTTCTAGAATCTTACATGGGGGATGAGGAAGACCTTGGAAAGATAAAAGTGAATTAAAAATTCACATGGGGAAGAGAGGAACCTTGGGCAAATAAATGTGAATTAAAAATTCACATGGGGAAGAGAGTCCAGGCTAAAAATGGTAAGTGGAAAGGTTGACTAGAAAAGGTAAGCCAAATGTGGCTAATGATTCTGATTAAGGTTGTGCAAACACAGAATTAGGATAATTAATGAGAGATTAGAGGCAAGTGGGAGATTATGGAGGATGTGACACTTAATCAAGATTAAGTGGTGCACATCCTAATGATTAAGTGGTGCACATCCTAGAAAAGGTAAGCCAAATGTGGCTAATGATTCTGATTAAGGTTGTGCAAACACAGAATTAGGATAATTAATGAGAGATTAGAGGCAAGTGGGAGATTATGGAGGATGTGACACTTAATCATATACTAATTAATTTAATCTAGATTAAAAGATGGTTATGGAGAATGTGACAAGGAGAGAGAAAAAGAGGAATTAAAGATTGGTTTTAATCCAAATGGGTTAAAAGACTAAATTAAATAATTTGTCATGTTTATTTAATTTAGAGAAGAAAAGGGGGTAAAGTAAAGTATTTAATTTATTTAATTACATACTTTAGGAACCTTAGGCATAAAATGAAATAATGATTAAATAAATTATTTAATCACTATTAATGAAATAGATGAATAGAGTAGAAAATTTTGATCATATGGAAGTGATCAAATTTGGATGTCTACAGGGGCCATTTTTTACAAGTTTTCCTTCTTCATTCAAATTGTAAACCACTTTTGTGGGTTTATCCAGAAGATAAATTCCACCACATGAGACACACCACACTCTAATAACACCTAATGTGAATCAAGGTAAATGAACCCAATTAAGGGATGTCTAAGGTCAAGTATATTAATAAATTAATGAACTCATCAATACAATACAAAGACATACATCGAATAATTATATAGATTTCTTATTATATTTTTTATGAAATCTTGGTGCATAGGCATACAAAATTAGCACATGATTGAATATTAAAAAAGATACAGACATATAAATTCCAAAAAGATCTAACTTTCTAGGAGTAATAAATGATCCTACAATGAGGTTAGAGATGCATACTTCTACACATAATATCATAATGAAACCTATTATAATATCCTGAAGATGGGGTCAATCTTCACATGTTGGTGTAATCTTCTAGAGACACAATTCCCTACTTAAGGGGATAGAAATAATCTTGGATCATCTATGAAATATTATTCAATGCTTTTTGAGATCCAATGGTTTGGTTATTCTAGATCCAAGCTACGGTGCAAAGTTGAAACTCAATAAGTTAAATTTAATAACTAAGGTTAAAATCCTACTACAAGTAGCAACCCTTTATCGTGAGTCTTTATACTCTTAATCTAAGAAAGTAAGTGCACATGTGCATGAGCAATAAACTTTAAAAGACCCTATTGGTCAAAAAAGATACACAAGATTAAACCAATACCACACAACGTGAACACTCATCCTAGAGAGGAATACTAGCATAGACCTCTAAGACAAGGTATAAAAATAATAACAAATTGAAATCCCACCATGTCAAGTCAAAGCTAATTGAGAATCATTAGGAACAAATTAGATAAAGTAGACACTTAATTACATGTCATAGAAAGAGAAACATACAAAACAAAGGAAATCAAATGTTTTGTTTGATGTGAGATTGCTAATGAGTTAGGGATGCTCTTGGATCATGGTAGATCACAAACTAATAGATATTATAAAGCTAACCATTGGTTCATCTCTAGAGGTATTCTTAAGTAATGAGTTATAAAAGAGTTATTGAACCACTTGAATATCCTCTAAAGTTTTTTAAATTTTAATGAATTTTTTTTATAATATAATATAATTTTTATCTGAGAATAAATTTTTTTAACCTCTTTCAAAGTTCATTATTATAATTGAAAGGTGGAAGGAAAATTAAAATTAACTATTGACAAGATCATTACATTAAATCAACCTAGACTTATGAAATGATGTTTAAATAATATTATTTAAAGTATTACAAAAATAACTACTACTTTTACAATTATTTAGTTCATTCATGTCCCTCAACTCTATAATAAATACATGCACCTACTTGTTAATATTGTTGCCAAAAGAAAAAGTGCTTCTTGAAGCTATAATGTTCCTTGGGTTATTTGTTAAACTTGTACAAATCATTATGTTTTGTGTTTCCTTTATCAAGACTAAACTACTATTGCAATGATCTTATATGGTGGTTGTGGTTTTCATTAATTTATTTTTCAACTATTTAAAAAATATTTTTGTGGTATTATTATTTTCATAAATGATAGATGAAATTATATTTATGTAATCATGTTTTTACATGGTAAATCAAAAGTCTATATAATTTCTTTCTATTGGCTTTTTATATTGAATGTCAATTTGAAAGAAAATTATAAGATTTATGACTAATGTTTTTATATATAAACCATCAATTTTACTTACTAAAAGTTAAAATTTGTGACACTCCTACATGTGTTTTATTAAAATTATTTATAATGTTATTTAATTTTCTAATTTTGAATATACACACCTCACACCCTTTGGATTTAGAACTTTGATATCTCATTTAAAGTATGTATTGACATGCATTTTTTATTATATTAAAAAAATGCATTAGTTAAAAACAATTGTCATATTTCATAATGAGAATATTTTATATTTAAAGGGTTGTAGCCCAACATTATAGAATATATCTTTTAATGATATTAGAGTGGATTTTAGTTTGTATGGGTATTCATGATTATTGAAAAAGTAAACTAGAGAAAATCTGAAGGCTTGTGACCTAAATAATTAGTACATTAATAAATATTTATATATTTTAGTTTTAAAGATGCAAGATTTAAGAATCATGAGAAGTTGTAAACTAGTTTAAAATTTGACAAGAAGAAAATTATTATTATTTTGTTTGAAGAGATCAAAATAAAGAAAATAAGAACTTGTCATTAAAATTGGTAATAAAAAATAATTTAAAAAACCAAAGATTTAGAAGAGTAGTTATTACATGCATGTTATAAAACAATTGATTTAAAATAATTAAAATCAATAAAAATATATTTTTATATAAAACCAAAAATTCAAATTCAACTTCTTTCCATTTAATTTTTAACAAAATCTTATCTCTTCAACACACTTTTGTATTTTACTTATAAAATTTTTTGTCCATAACAGTATTGTCCAAAAACACATTCAAAGCTTATGCACTACCACAAGAAATATAAATCCTCTTGACCATTTCTAACCACTTATAAAATTTAGCATTTGAAATACATAAAAAAAAAATTGTTAAAAGACATTCATAGTTTAGGCATTGCCACAAAAAATATAAACTCTATTGACCATTTCCAACCACATAAAATTTAGCATTTAAAATACATTAAAAAAACCTCAATTATTTGTTGGCCCATAAATCTAGTGGCATAACTCCATTGTCCATTTTTAAGCACTTGCATAAATTATCACATGAATTAAATGAAATAAAACATAGATTATATTGTGGCTCACAAATTTGTAAAATGAATTTAAACACCATTTATTTAAGAGCTCATATATTTTCAAAATACTCACACATCAAATGTATGAGTGAGTTCATATTTTTTTGTAGTTCACTTAAAATGATCATCCATTAAAACTAAAAGTTAAAGCATACAATTATATTGTCAACAAATGTGGGTCATATAAGATTACATTTCAAAATAGACTAGTAAAATCAAGAAAATAAACATGACTTCAAAAACCAAAAAAATTACAAAATAATAAAAACATGGTCTTAAAAAAACAATGATCAAAATAAACAAAATGAAACCATAACAATTCTACTCACATTTTTAATTTTATAATAATTCATTAACTTAATTCAACCATTTTAAATACTACTATATAAAATGAAGTGGCTAGCTTATCTTTAAATAAAATAAAATAGAATAAAAGAGAAAATTAGAATAATTTAACTACAATATCAAAGATAATCTATGATATGGTATATAAGACGTTGTACATCCACTTCAAGCTTGATGGAATACACTCCAGGTCCTTTGGAATAAATCTACACCTTACAGGTCTAGAATAAATCCTATTGACCATTTCCAACCACTTATAAAATTTAACATTTAAAATACATAAATAAAACCTCAATTATTTGTTGGCTCATAAATATACTGACATAATTCTAACACCAACTCCATTGTCCATTTTTAGTCACTTGCATAAATTATCTTGTGAATTAAATGAATTTAAACACCATTTATTTAGTACCTCATATATTTTCAAAACATGAAGACATCAAATGTGTGAGTGAGTTCATCCATTTTTTGTGATTCACTATTTAAAAAATAAAAATATCATCTATTAAAACTAAAAGTTAAAGCATATAGTTATAGGTGTCAACAAATGTGAGTCACATAAAATTACATTTCAAAACAGACTAGTAAAATCAAGAACAAAATAAACATGACTTCAAAAATAAAAAAAACTACAAAATAATAAAAACATGGTCCTTATGAAAATTTGTACTCCTTTACATTGTAACTTCTTCAAGGATTGGTTGTGGCTTGGCAAATACTCCTTTTGTTTTCCTTTGAAGAAAATCTACTTTAAACTCTTTTCTAATATGAATTTGAAATGGCATTGTAAATGTTCAATATAGAAATGGACACTGTTAAGTGCTCAAGTTTGGAAGTCCAAGGCCGAAGCAAATGTCCAAATTTTGGCTTGGAAAATCTTGCACCATAAATTGTCTGTAGGAGATAGAATAAAATATATAAAGACACAAGTTGCTAGGTGCCCTTTTTGTCAGCACAATGAAAATCTAAATCATATTTTTTGAGACTGTAATAGCAAAAAAATAAAATGCAACATTGTATTTGACCACTTTTTTACTATTTTTGATCATGCACTAAGATGGAAAGAAGTAATTGTTGATTCTATCAGACAATATATTTTGCTACATCTATGGAAAAGTAGATGTCCTTGTTTTCCAATCACATTTTGCATCAACAAACAAACATTCAAAAGTTTTACTCTGACATAATGTTTCAATTTATCTTTCTATGTTTTCAGTTAAGGAAGGAACAAAAAGAAAATGCAGATTATAATCAACGTCTGGACGTGATCAAATACCAGTTTCTACAACACCATGGAGGGGAATTCAGTTGTTCCAAACAGGCAAAAAAAATCAAGTTTAATATGTAATTGACACTTAAGACACTTTGTGTTATGAGTTAAGTGAATCGCTGGTTGCTCCAGTCTTCTCTATTATTAACTGATTGAGATGGTTAACTGAATTTCTTGTGAGTTGTACTCTTACTGTTCATAATGTTGTTCTGTTCATTCCTTTTGCAGATCGTCCTTTAGACTACATTCTTTTTCATTGTATTTATTTAAAATTTGATCAATATAAAAAACATAAAATAAAATAGAATAAAAACAATTTAAATTACGAGATCAAATGTACCTAACGTTAATGCATCCACTCCAAAGCCTATCCAAATATATATGGCATGGCAAAATACCCATGATGAGCAAACGCCATGCATGGCACTACCCAACAATATACACAATGTATATTGACAAGCAGATATACAGTTTATCCGTATGTCACGGACCACATATTTGTATTTCGTTCTTGCATGATGTGACAGGTCATCAGCTTTCAAATCCCACGTGTCCACTATGGCAACCAAGCTATAATTCTATAGATTGTTATGTTGTGTCCATCAGAGTTTTGGGGTCCAACCAGTACGAATACTAATAACCACATTTCAACGCAGAAAGCCAACTGACAGCTGTCAGATCTGGGCCCACGTTGTCTGTCACTTACCCGACCAGAAAGGTCACATCCGGTAACAACTTAACCTTTGAAAAAATTATTGTTTTGAATCTGGTGACGTGGAAACCTTGTGGACATTAAAAAACCCTAAATAAACTTGGTGGAGAGGAAGATAAGATTTAAAGTAGATGATGTGGACTAATCTAGAAAAAACAAAAGTACCCACACAAGTGGATTTTGATGGAGGAATCCAAGTGTGCTGCTCTTTTTCCAAAACAAATTTTGTTTTTGTTTCTTTTTACTTTTGTTTGTTAATTTTGTGATTTGATTTTTGTTTTGTAATTTTGTTGGTTTGTGGTTGTTTTGTTTTTAAGAATCACGGATTTATTTTGTTTTCAAATTTGTCAATTGGATTTTAAAACATGGTCATATATTATCTAGATTTTTAAAAGATTTGAATATATAGTCAAATAGATGAGAGAATATCAAATTTACGAGTGCAATGTCTATCAATCATTTTATTTTCTAAATTTCAATTAGTTATTATTTATAATCAAACATAATGACAAATGTCAAATTTAAGTTGTATTGGTCTTATCTAATTTTTAAAAAGATTTGAATATATAGTCAAATAGAATGAGATAATAATGAATATTAGAGTCCAATGCTTATCTACCACATTGTTTTCTAAATTTCAATTAATTATTATTTATAATCAAATAAAATGACAAATGCTGAATTTAAGTGGAGTGGTCTTTTTTCAAAAGAAATTGGAAAAGACCAATTTTCTCATATAAAATTTTGTTACTTTTAATGAGATTAATATAATTTTTATGATAATTTTGAGCTTAAATATTATTAATTGATGGATTTTTTTTAATTTAATACATTTGAACTTATCTTATTTGATATATAAATTTATATTTTATTACATTTTATAAAATATTGTTTTTCATTTTTACCTAAATAAAAGAAATGTAAAAAGTGTTAGTCTCATATGACATTATTACATGTGATGTAATGGTTAAAACTAATATTTGATATTATAAAATAATGTATTTTTAATGTTATAACAAGTATGGAAATAAAATAATTTATATTATTTTTTTCAAAATAATTTTTTTTGGTAATTGTGAAATTAAATTAAAAAAAATATTATAATTGTAAACTTTTTCTAAATGAGTCGAATGGTGTGTGTGCAGGGGTCTTTCTTGTAGACCCACGACCTGGAGCAGGGCGCAAGTTGCATGTCATCGACCCTCTTTGCATGCTTCTTCTTGCTTTAGATTGAGGTTTGGCATGTGATTTCCTGCATGGGGCGAGGTTTGGCGTGCGATTTCCTGCATGGGGTGAGGTTTGATTGATGGGGGGGTTACTTGTTCTTTTACATTTCTTCTTTGCGAGTTTGTTCTTCGATGACGGTGTTGGGTGTTGGAGTTTGAGGGGATCGAAGGGGGATATTTGTCTGTTGGTTTCTTTTTTTCATGGCCTCAGGTGAGGCATTAAGTTTCAATCATAATATAGATTTTCGAGCCTCCTTGTGTGCGAGCTCTTTGTCTTCGTCCAAGCATGGTGCTGAGAACAAGTTTTCGTTTAATGATGTGGGGATTGATGGGTCGGCTCTATCTGGGGGCCCTCGCATCCCACAAATTAATGGGTGTTTGGAGAGGTGCTCGAATAGGCCTATTGTGGTGATTCAACCAAAATTTATAGTTGAGGATGTTGAATACTTCACAAATCATGCTTCGTTATGAAAATTCATGGGAATGTGAGTCTCACTCCCATTCTCGGACTTGTGGATTAGAAGGACTTGGAACCCCGAGGGTGAAATAAAGGTTATGTTATTGGCCAACAATTTTTTTATGGTTGTTTTTAATTGCATGGCTGATCAACATAGGGTTTTTAAAGGAGGTCCATATTTTCACAATCAAATTGGTTTGTTTCTAAAGTCGTGGCACACTAGCTTTAATCCTTTAGAGGAGCTCCCGAATCAGGTTCTAGTGTGGGTGTGCCTTGGTTTCCAATGGAATATTGGAAAAACGATATCCTGCACATGGTCACTTTGTTGTTAGGTAAATTGGTGGGTCCCTCATAGAATATGTAAGATCTTAGGGTTATGACCTTTGCTCGCATTTGTGTGGGAAATAGATTTGAGTAACCCTCTTCCATATTCTTTAGAAATTTGAGTGGGCTCGTCTTCTTGGGTGCAACAGCTTGACTAAGAGAATCTTCATTTTTATTGTTGATTGTGTCATGAATATGGTCATTTGCAGCAAAGATGTCTGAAGTTTTGTTCTTCTGAGCCTCATCCTTCTTTGCCTCGTCTTTCTTTGCCTCCTCGTAAGCTTGCTAAGGAGGACAAGGTTAAGGCTCCTATTTCGGGTGCGGGGACTCATAATGAGGGTTTTATTCCTACTAAGACCCACAACATAAACCGTGGAATGAAAAGAACCTTCAAGGAGAGACAGGAAGGGCAAAATTTCAATCGCTTCAATGTGTTAGATGACCTTAGCCAACAAAAGGTGAACCCTAGTATGATGGCCTTGGATTCAGGTGGTTTAGGGGTGGTTTAGGAGGGTCCTTCTCCTAATGATTTGCAGTGCATCCCAAAAGGTGGGTTATCTCTTGCACAAATGGATACAGATCAAAGCCTTTTGGACTCAGGGGTTCTTGTGGCTCCTGGTGCTTTGGATAAGATGACGATTGAGTTTTCTCCTCCTATAGAGCAGATGGTAGCTAGTGTAGATAAAGGAAATCAGGCTTCCCCTCCTTTAGAGCTTCTTCAGAAAAATCCCAAGAAAAGGGTTCTAGAGAAACCTTCCAAAGTTGGAAGAAAGGACTTGGAGAAAATCAAGATGATGAGGGAAAATTTGGTGGAGTTAGGTTCTATTAAAATTATTGACTCCCATTTTTTCGGCTCCCAAAAATTATCATTCTCTCATGGAATGTAAGGGGCTTGAACAATGGCCCTCGACAAAAAGTTGTTCGAGATTTGGTTTGTAAGCATTCTCTTGATGTGCTCTTCATCCAAGAAACTAAGCTTTCTGCTGAGAATATGTGTGGTGTGGTGCCTAAACTATGGGGGAATGGTCAATGCCAGTGCATTGATGCCCAAGGTAATGTTGGGGTTTGGCATGTTTATGGAATCCTTTGAAGTTCTACCCTCTTTGGTGGATGTCCTGTAAGTTCTCTATTTTGGTAGTTACCTCGAGTTTAGAAACTAGAGAAATTGTTCTTCTTTCCAACATTTATGCTCTTATGGATTTTCCTAGTAAGTGGTGCCTTTGGTCCCATATTCAGTTCATTTGAAGTACTGCTCCTCTTTTTCCTTGGATTATAGCTAGTGATTTTAATGCTTACTAATCTAGAAGATAAGAGGGGAGGTCTTTTGAGGTTAGAGCCTTCTTCTTTTCTTCTCTAGGATAATATTTTTTCCTTTAACCTTGTGGATATCAAGCCTAGTTATGGTTAGTTTACATGGAACAATAGAAGACTAGGGGAGGATTATATTATTGAGAGGCTTGACAGGTTCCTAGTCTCTTGCTTCTGGATTGGTGGGTCTTGGTCTACTAGCTTTGATATTTTGGATTGGAGGGGTTTTGGTCATTGGCTAATCAAGCTTTCTGCTTCATTGGATCAGGTTTCTCATTCTCCCTCTTTCAAGTTTCAACTTATTTGGTTGTGGGACGCTTCTCTATGAGATCTCATGGTTGATTGGTGGCACCGTGGTAAACCTAATTTTGGCACTATGATGCATTCTTTTGTCAGGCAACTGCAGTATGTGAAATACCAACTCAAATGGTGGAATAGGCAGTGTTTTGGTAACATCTTCTAGACTAAGAGTGTTGCTTAGGCAACATTTGGATTCTATTACTCAAGAGATCAAAGATTTTGGCCTTTTTGAGGAGTCTCTTTTAGAGGAGGGAAGGGCTCTAAAAGCTCTAGAGGAGTGTGAGTTGTAGGAGGAGATCTATTGGAAATAGAAGGCACGAGTGGATTGGTTGTAGGAGGAGGCAAAAGTACCACCTTTTTCTTCAATTCGGTGAAAGACAAAAGGTATGGAAACTCTATCCCATTTCTTGTGAATGCTAGGGACGAGCATGTGTCCTATTTGGGAGAAGTTTATAGAGAGGCTTCTTTATACTTTTCTTCCTTGTTTAGGGAGGATTCTCTGGATGTACAGGTAGAAGAAAATTTTATTTTGTCTTGTATCCCCTCTTTGGCCTCTAGGGAAATGAACAAGCATATCCTATGCGACATTTCCTTGGAGGAGTTAGAGGCCACTATTTTTTAGATGAAGAAAGGGAAGGCCTCTGGTCCTGATGGCTTCCCGATTGAATTTTTTCAGGAATTTTGGGACATTATAAACTTAGATTTGTTAGAGGTGGTGCACGTGAATCTTAGAGGAACAAGTAGATGTTGAGGGCTATGAATTCCACTTTCCTTGTGCTCATCCCTAAATGTGATGGTGGTGATAGGTTGAGTGTGTTTTGGCCCATTGCTCTCTGTAATGTGGTCTATAATATTTTATGAAAATTGATTGTTGAAGCGATGGATAAGCAAGCTTTTCTCAGAGGAACATGGAGGCTTTATGGTAGATAGGAAAATCATGTATGATGTTGTTATTTCTACTAAAACTATTCACTCTACGACAGTATCAAAATGAAAGGCTATTTTCATCAAACTTGATATGGAAAAGGTTTATGATAGAGTTAAGTGGTCCTTCTTACAAAAAGTGTTTATTGCTTTTGGTTTTTCTGAAGAATGGGTTGTGTGGGTTATGAGTTGTGTTTCGACCGCTTCTTTCTCGATTTTGGTTAATGGGGAACCATCTTATTTATTTGGAGCTCCTAGAGGTCTTTGTCAAGGGGATCCTCTTTCTCCTTATCTATTTATTCTTCTAGATGAAGGTCTAGGAAGGCTTATTAAGGGCCATGTTGATCAAGGTCTGATCCAAGGTTGGGTTTGGGGAATTGGTTTTCCTCAATCTCACCTACAATTTCTTGATGATACTACTCTGATGGGTATGGCCAAGGTTTGTGAGGCCACTAATTTGTGTAAGGTTCTGGACATCTACCTTGCTACTTCTAGTCAGTTGATTAATGAGGATAAATCCTCCATTTTTTCCTTTAATACTCATGTGCTCATTCAACAATGGATTGCTCATATTTTGAGATTTCAAATTGGTCATTTGCCTTTGACTTATCTTGACACTCTTGTCTCTACTAGTACTTTTCTTAGGGGTTCTTGGAAACATATTTTATACAAGTTTCATGTGAAGGTGAACCATTGGAATCATAGGTGGCTTTCCTTTTTCGGTCGGGCTCAACTTCTTAAGTCGATAGTGCAATATCTTCCCAATTATAGGTGTATGCTTCAGGTGGCCCCTATTGGTTTTATTAAGGAAGTGGACTCTCTGTCCAAGCAATTTTTATGGGTTTGTTTTTTGACGTCTTCAAAGTGGAGTTTGGTGAAATGGAAAATTGTTTGTAGGCCTAAACACCTTGGTGGTCTTGGGCTTCAACATTCCACTCTGTCTCATTTGTCTTTGTCTGCCAAACTATATTAGAGATGGTGCATTGAGCAAGATCATGTCTGGGCCAAGATTATAACTCATAAATATCTTATTGGTGTTCCAAAGGTTGAGGTTCCTAGGTTTCCACTCATGGGGAAAGGTTCAGTGATTTGGGACATGCTTAAAAAAAGAGCTAAGCTAATCACGAATGACTTGTTTTAGATTTGTAATAGGGGCCCAACGAGGCTCTCTTTTGGTTTGAATCTTGGGATGGGTCTCCTTCGATCATGTGTAGGTATCCCGATCTATAAAATCTTTGTGAATCTGCTTTGGAGGTTGGTTGGTCACGGGTGCTGAATTTCAAAACTACTTATCTCTATGGGCATGTGGAAGTGTCTAGATGGAAGGATCCTAGTGAGTGGCCAGTTGGTGGCTCAATGGAGGATCACACGGACCTTAGAAATATTCTTGCAAGTAGATAATGCAACTCTCTCATGGAGAGGGATATTTTGGCGTGGAGTTTGGATCTTAAGGGGGCGTTCACAGTGGCTAGTGGTTATCAGGAGATAATCCTTCAGAACTATGGGGGGATGGAAGTTCCTTGGTGGAAACATGTGTGGACCAAATTTTCTTGGCCTAAGTTTAATTTTTTTGTGGAATTTAGCTTGGAACAGATGCTTAAATTGGGATAACCTTCGAAAGTGGGGATTCTAGGGCCCTTCTATTTGCATTCTATGTGGTTGCAGTGAGGAGGATATGTCAGACCTGTTCTTTTGATGTCCATTTTCTATACTTCATTTGAATTTTTGGTGGGGAATTTTGGAGACACCCTTGTGTTCATGCCTCTTCCCTGGTTGAATTCTGGAGTAGTTTGGGGAGACCTCTAACTCATGCTTCTTTCCTCTAGATTGTGTGGTGTATTGGCCTTGCATTCATCCTTTGGAAAACTTGGCTTGAAAGGAATCACAAAATTTTTTGTGGTGGAAAGTTGATGATCCAATAGGTGTGGAAGAGAGTTGTTTGTATGATTCAAGAGACTGTGGAAGCCAAATGTGAGGTGTCCTTCCCTTTGGATAGGGACGATGAGGAGATAATGAACAATTTGGGCCTCTGTGGTCTGGCTTTTGATTCTTTTTGTGTGCGAAGAGGTATGAATGAAAAAAATAAGGTTCAAAGAGCTGGGGGTTAGTCTCCTCCTTCAATGAATGTTCTAAAAATTAATACTGATGGCTCGTCTAGGTGTAATCCTAGGGCTGCTAGGATCAGAGGTGTTGGAAGAGATTTCTTTGGTTTTATTGTTTTTTTATTTTCCTACCATAAGGGGTATCAAACCAATAATTTTATGGAGGGTTTAGCAATTCTTTGGGCTATGGAACGGTTATGTGCTCTTGGTTGGTGCAAGATCATCTACGAATCTTACTCAAATTATTGTTAATCTATTGAATGGGCATAATTTTGAGGGTGTGAATTGGAAACTTGCCTTGGTTGTTAGGCATATTCTATGGTTGTGCTCCATGTTGGACTTGGTCTCTTTTACTCACATTCTAAGAGGGTGGAATAGGGTTGTTGATTGTTTGGCCAAGTGGGCTTATGAGTAGGATGGTGGTTGGGAGCAACTTCCCTTGGGTTACTGCCAAGATTCAGTGAGGATTATTTTTGAGGACATGGTGGGCTGATGTTAGTGGCTAGTTGGCCCTATTGCGAGTCCTATTTTTGGTTGGTTACCTGCTGGTTTAAGTGTTCTTGGTTCTTTCTAGGCGCCTTTTTGGACCCTGTTCTCTTTGTATGGTTGATCCTCTAATATTAATATTTCTTTACCCTTTATTCAAAACAAAAATTCTAAATTTAATCTAGCCCAATTTAATAAAATGTGTACACATAAGTATATTTTAACTAGCTCAATAATTGATTATTAGAAGAGTGATAATTGAAATAATAAATGTTAAGTAGGTAATTTAAATGTAAGGTGAGTTATGATATTTAGTTATAGATTTAAAAAAGAATAATTTTGATATAGCATTAAAATTTCCATGTTTGAGATTCAAAATGGCAAGTCTTGACTTGTACTTCTTTTTTGAATAGTTTATATGATAAATGGAAAGTTAATTTTAAGAGTGCAGGTCACTTTTGCAGATGTGAATTTGATATATAACTACATATATGTGTTGGTAGAATGCACTCATCTAGTTCTTATTTTGTTGATAAATTGATGTCAACTCTCCTATGAGGATTAGATGTATTTAAAAATTCCTTTAGAGGGTTTCACAATCAATAGGGTACAATTTCTCTAAGTTCAACCCTTGAACAAGTTCTCATGGAACCACATAGAACACTAGAAAAGGCATATCATGGCCCAATGTGACTTCAAGAGCATGAGAACATAATGGTCAAGATGAGGCAATAGGTACCTAGTGGTTACAATTCTCTATATATAAATGGTTATTGTAAGCATAAAATGTATATAAGGGAAAGGTTAATGCCCACAATATAAAAGGATAAATATTGATAGTACGATAAAAATGTCGAGGACAAGATGCCCCAATCTAGTTGGAGAGTTCTAGGAGTAAGATATGGCAGTGGAATCATAGTATAGTATGTAGGAAACATGGTTCCCTCTAATGTAATAGAAGTGATACACCACTAAAAGCATAATATGAGAGAAATGAGTGCAAGATCTAACTAGGAATAAGATAAAGGCATGAGAAGGCACACACGCATGATAGCATAAAAATACGAGAAAAGATAAGTTTTGTAAATATATGATGATAATCATTATTAGTTCAAAAAAGATTATTTACCTAAAAAATTCTTTTTTTAGGTCCTTTAAGTACCAAGTTAAGTTTACTTAGATATTTTTTCCTTTATCACATATTAATTGTGTTTCTAGTCTCTTAGGTGGAATATCTTATAATACCCACCTATCAATCTCATATGAGCATACTCTTGTAATCTAGATTTTGCATTCATATTAAATAGAATAAACATTATTTTATCATATTTGTTTATCTATTTATACTTTAATTTAACTCATTTGCATTCTTGAGTGGCTTCATAGTCAAATCTTACATGGTATTAGAGTTGTGAGTTAGCTTTTAAAAAATTTAATGGTGTAAATTTGTCATTTTCTAAACCATATGAGTATTCTCTTCCCTTGCATCCTCAAATGATCTAGAAAAACAAAAAGGTTTGAAAGAAGTACCGAATTTGGGGGGGTCCCTTTACTAACTTGCCAATTGCAAGTGCATTGTAGGAGCTTCTTGGAATAAATTTGAACTCACCATTGCATTCAAAGTATTCAAGAAATTCAGAATTTCCTTTTGATCCATCACAATTGGACACTAAAGGTGAGATATGTAAAAGGTAATCATCATTTTTATGCCATTATTTAGAGCATTTTTAGGCCAAATGGATCCCACCATTATGTTGAGAAGGCTTGAAAAAATATAAATCAACTATAAGATGAATGATTTTAAACAAAATTATAAAGTGAGGCAATTCTTTTGGTCCAAATAATTGTATAACCCTCATGAATAGTTTTGTGTAGTGTTTTTTTCCAGAATAATATTTTATTTCTAGTATATACTATTTTAAAAAAATAAAATAAGGGTTTCACACATCCCCTTTGGAAGGGATTGTGGCACCCTTTGCCATTCCCAAACCATAATCAAGTATTGGCCCTTGGGGCTTAGGGCTATGGCTTAGCCCCAACAACTTCTCTATCACACTTTGCCTCATCTAAATAGCCCTTGTGGGTATTAAATCCACTCCACTATTGTTTATTGCATCATTCAACTTAGGCTCCTCTATCATTCCATTTGAGTGACTAGATTCATCACTCTTGTCCAAGTCTACTACCAAGCTGGCCTTATATTTTTCTCCATTGTGTACCACCTTGTACCTCCAAATATTAGCATATGTATCACTTTCACTATTGGGACCACCATCTATCTATTAGAATACTACCTATTAACGTATCCCCTATCTATTGATATTTTCAATGAAAGACACAAACTTCAAATGAATTTTCATTAGTGATAGGATATTCATGTCTAACATAATATTTTTTGAAATATAGTTAGTTTTTACTCAAGTTTTATTTTTATAGAAAAATAGTTTTCTCACAAGATTTGGTAAGCAATTATAACTTTTTTAACTTCAAAACTTTGTAACTTTCACAAACATATTCAAATGTGGGCCCCATTTTCTTAAAAACAAATATTTAATTTGAGAAATACATATTGGTCCTATTTGAGGTTCTCATTCTAAGATCAAGTTGTACATTAAGTATTATGGTCCATTCTAGACTATAAAACTCTAGAAAATAACTCTAATTTGTAAACACACTAATCTATCACAAATGTTATACCACCAAATGCTTATATCTAATTTCTATAAAAAAGGATGCCACTTTTTTACACTCATGATGTCATTTCAAAGAGAGGTAAAATGTAGATACCTTGAATCTACTCCCACTTGTTTATATAATTCTCATAAATCAATTAAATAAATTATTATGTAATTAATTTGACTAATTATCCCCAAACTAAATATTCTCTATTATGGATTAATGAATTTGACTAACTTAACCAATCAATTAGAATTAATCCCCCATCATATCTCTAATTTTAATTAAATTTAAATTTATATATCTAATTTTAGTTAAATAAATTCACTTAATTAATTAATCTTAGTCCAAAATTCCTTCAACTAATCAATTAAATAATGTTGATATTTTCACGAACCAACTAGGATTCAAACCTAGGACCTCAAATTTGTTGTTAAAGTTCTCTACCATTAATCTATTGGACCCTTTGTGGCTAGTCTATCTTTCGTCCAAGTGTGGATTACTTCTAACACCCCTCCCTAAGCCACTCTATAGAATTCTTGGGGCTCCTAGCCTAGCTTGGCTTTGAGACCATGTAAGAGATTTTCATTGACTAGGGACCTTCCATTTGCTACTAGAGTGGTCTACCATTGAGATAATATCCCCCTATGGTTAGTCCATATTTGGTTTGAGTGTGGATTATTTCCAACAAATAATACATACTTATTTAATTGATTGGGCTACTTAATCAAAATTTGGCATTTTATTCTAATTTAAAGTTCCACCTCATGCCACTAAAGACCAAAAAACCTTGTCCTTTAATCTCCACCATCGATTTAAAATCCAAGGAGTAATCATAGACCCTCCATATTTACACATGTTTTCTCAAACCACTTGTCCTCACTCCTTTCTCACACATGTGTGAGTATACAACATGGAGGAATCTTGAGTCTCTATTTTATATATCAATCTCCACCCTCCACTTATCTCCTCCATCTATTATCATTTAACCACATTTCATTTTATTTTATATTCTAATAAAAAACATCTATTGATCAAGCATCTCTCACCTCCTCTTACCACTTTTCAAGAGGCTAGGATGCACATCCATGCAAACCAATCATAGCCTTTGAACTTATCCTTCAATCTGAGCCCTCCATGTCCAATGTGTACATTCTATTTAAGAAGGCTTACTGAGAGGACATGTAAGTATCCATCATTCATAGTACTTGTATGCTATCAAATTAACTATCATATCAAGAAGCACCCACATTTTAATCCATCAAAACCTAGAGCATATCACAAATATCTAATGGAGGTATGATTATCTTGTTTTGTTGCATTTATATTAATATTTTATATTCATTTTTTCTCTAGCTTGAGTGTGTACATGCCTTGTTTGATTTTGACTTCCATTGCTTAATTATATATTTGACTCTCCTATATTTGACTCAAAATTTACATCCATAATGATAAAGTCAAAGACTCGAAGAATTAATTGTTTACAAGACTTGCATTGAGTAGGAGGTACAATAGTGGCTATTGTTTTAGCCCATTTGGTGGTGCAATTAGTTGGATGAGTAAGTGATAGGATATATTCCCTTATCATAGAGGTAGAGTGCATGATATCTATTCATGCCATTAAATATTAATTTTATCTTTATTAGTTATGTAAAATGATGGGCTAAGATAAGGACCAAAGAAAATTGGCTATGATAGTGAAAATAACATTAATTTTACACGTAATCCAAATTTTCACTCATAGATGAAGCACATTGATGTTAATTCTCATTTTTATCAATGACGTGATAGAGGATACATAGATTTTACTAGAGAAGGTTGAATTTAGTGAGTTCTATAAATTTGTTGATGAAGTTTGTGAGCATAGTGAAGTTCATATGGTGCAATGAATCTATAGGCCTCACAAACCTCTAGTGGATAGGTCATAAATATTTGGTATTCCATTTTTTCTCTTGAAAGTATTAGAAAAATGGGAGAAAATTGGATTTAGATACCCTACATGTTGCAACTAAATTTTAGTTTATTATTTAATTGTATTAATTATTATTCCCTTATGGAAAAAGGCATCCCACTTTGAGGCCTAACATTATTTACCTTGTGTAATGTAATAAATGAAATTTGTAACAAGTTGTAAGAGAATATAATTTCATATAATTTGTACAATGGAATATTTTCACATTGTAAGATATGTAAGAGATAGTATATTGATTATACAACATACATAAGAGCATGTAAGAAGGGAGCCAGAATGCTAATCATGACTGTTGACTAATTCATGAGACATTCTATTACACATCATAGAGCATATTTAACCAATTATAATAGAGTCGAAATAGAGTGTCCAATTTTCTAATGAGTTCATGAAATCTTTATGATGCATAAGAAAACATTCTAAAAATAGCCAAGAGATCCAAGTTGGAATGAGGCATTGGAATTTACAATATTTTAGTAGCATAACTCTTTTGTTTTTTCCATTTTTTCTTATTTATCATTTTATTGTTTTCTATTTTCTTCTTATATTTGATTGATTCTTTGGGTGGAGGATGTATCACATATTTTTAGAAAGGTTATGCTACAAAAATTTCTCTAGAAATAGTTGGTGCTTGTGCATGAGGGTGCATTCTCTTTGAAATCATATTGTAATCATATTATTGAATAGTACAATAAGACACCTTTACTATTGTGTTTTTTTATCAAAATAGTTTTCTTGAGATAAATCATGTGTTATATGATCATAATTCATTATGTAATTTATTTTCTAAAATTGTTTTGATTGTAGTTTTTTTAAGATCATGTCCTCTTATATTAGTGTAGGAAGCATTTATAATATCTAGATTACTCTAAAAAATATAGGTATACACATATCTATGGGTAGCCCTCCTAATATCCATATATCATACCTAATTTACATCTACAAGCCACTTTAAAACCAACTGATTGCTTTAGGAATTCATTGCCACTAAAGGAACTTGTTGCTAAAGTTTCAACATGCTAACATAGTTCAACCTATTGCTAAAGTTCCAAAATGATACTAATTTTTTTCCTACCATTTAAGTTCCAACATGTTGAATTTTAGTACAATAGAACTCCCAGGTTGTTGACATGCAAATATACTATTAATTTCATCTACCATTGAAGGTCCATTCTATTGTCCAAGCTTAGCATTGAAAAACTTCCATGCTACTAAATTACAAACATGTTACCAAGTGCATGATCTAGAACTAAAGTTCCAACATATATTGTCAAATTTTAATACTGAACATCTTTCATACTACTAAAATATAAACATGTTGACAAAGTTCATCAATTTTTGAAGTTCAAACATACTTTTAAATTTTGGTACAATAAATCAAGTGCATATTTTTAATGTGAAAACATGTTAGTAAAATTCTAACATGTCAAAGTTTAGTACTATAGAACTTTCAATTTGGGAAATGTATGGTCTAGTATAGACCATAGAATATGAAGGGCTACCAATTTCACTCATATAAAGGACATAAAAACATGTTATATATCTTATTTTTTGTAAAATATAATTGTTGTAGTGAATGCTATTTTCTCATAAGGATGAGAAAATATAATGAATTGTAATCTAGAAATGTTTCCACAATATAAACAAGTGCTCTAGATATGGAATATAGATTTCTAAATCCCCATATAAGGAAGTTATCCTAACATCTAATATTTAACCCTAAGGTAAAACATAGTTATAGACACCTAAAATTCAAGACCATACCTAATTACACTTGACTTTATATTATCATAGTCATTAATTAAACAAATATTTATTATTTATTTAATTAATTTATCCAACACCTCCTTGTCCTAGATAATCAAATAAATATTCATTATTTTTTAATTAATTAATTTATCCATTACCTTTATCCCTCACCTTTAATTAAATTAATTTATATTCATTTAATTAAGTCTATCTTGTCAATAGTGGCATGGTGTGATGGTTAATTTTTTGTGTTGTTATTCTTTCCATCAAGGTTCAACCCCATTGGGGTGTAATTGTTGAGAATTTATATTAGGGATGAGGTCCTCCATTTGTGACCTCGTCGGTTCATATCTCCAGGTCAAAAGCGTTTACCCCTCTTAATAAAAAAAAGTCTAGCCTTATCCCCAAAATCCTCCAACTAAATCAATTAACTAGTTCATAATCAATTAATTGATTTAGGCTAATTAATCCCCACCACCTTTCCTCCAATAATTAATTCAATGGTATCCCTCAATTCTTGTCCATTTATTTATAGCCATTGAATTCATTCACATGGATCACAATCTAAATTTTCCACCATATGACAAGTATCACTCCCATCTATATCCTCTCACATGCGAAAGGATGTAAAATTTAAAATATTTTACATATTAACCATCCATTTCATACTACATATTCAAATCTCAACCATTCACATAAGGATTTTTCCCTAATAAAATCCTAAACCTATCCTTTATCCCTCATGTGATAGTTGTCACATGACTACAACTTAAATCCAAACCATAATCCTCAATCAATATATTTTGGACCTTGATTTGCCTTATGGAAATTATATAAATGAGAGCCTCTTCAATCATCCCATTTGAGAATCCACTTTCTCATAGTGTTATGCTGCCCAATTTTCTATCTACTTCTTCCATAGCCTTATGCTACTTTATTTTTTTATCTAATCCATCTTCATCATATCCTCATGCTATGCATTTGATCTCTTATCATCTTAATCCTACTATCATGCTACTAGTTTTATAAGAAACCACATTCCATACATAAAAGGAGCACATCAAGGGAGTGTTGGGTGTAAATCTTTTTCAGCTCAATCAAAGGAGAAATGAGTGAACAAAGTAAAATGTTTCATATTGCTTTAAATATTTATATTATTTCTCTTTATTTTTCTTGTCTTCAATAGTATCAATACATCAAGGAATCTAAAGTAAACTAAAAAATAATATCATACCAACATCTATTTCCATATCTAGGGAATAATACCATAGCCACTAGCCAAACCTTGTACTCCTCAAATTCATCCTCAAAATAAGGTGAGATCTACGTATTGAATCAATACCAACTAAGTAGACCTCCTAAATAGTGGTGTGATATTGTTCCTTCGTAAAATCATTTTGAATCACTCTCTAAATAATCTCCTTGTTAGTTCCATCCTAAATTCACATTCAACCTTAATTCCTCAATAAATTTTGAGAAATATTGAGCAACTCGACCCTTTCTAACATCATATCTCCAACAACTAGGAGATATCTATCCTTACCCCAATTTATATAGATCGATGAGCATATAATTGATCATTAATGTTAATCAAAATCTAAATTAAACATTATATTATTTAGAAGTTATCCAAGGAAAAATGATCACTAAATTTAGTACTAGAATAATACCTTTAAACCATATCCAATGCTTCCACTACATGATCAATACAAAATCCAAGAACTTTCTTATGGAACCATGATTTATATCTTCTAAATAAATGATCAGTTATCTTTGACCAATAGATATAAAATTAACTATATGATGCCAATATATCAACTCGTGATCCATAATATACTGTGACATAATATAATATTACTACCAATGATTCCATTGAAAGTGACCTAAACCTAATCAAATAATCGTGATAAACATTTCCAAACCTTGAAGATAACATTTATCTATAACTAATAGATTCAACTCACAACCAAAACACATGGATGTTTACAAAAATTACACTATGGCATGATTATATGTTTATGTTAGGACATTTACAAGTATACAAGAAAATTACAAGTGTAGTATAGGTTTCTCATATGGAAGTCCCTTTAATAAATCTACCACCAATTCTTCAACGAACTACAAATTATATATCTCTAAATGATAGAAGTTCTACATCATTTCCATTGAAAATGATGTGAATTTTCTGAAGGAACCATATTAAATATTTTCATAAAGAAATCATAGACTCAACCATATCATGCAAAAGATCAAATTATATGCAAAGGAGCTTCACATTCCATCATGGTTAACATATTCAACCTAGAAGATACTTTCTCACCAAAACTATGTTCTTGATACTAAAGGCTCTTAATAACATTTTGTTTTCATATTCCATGATAATAGTGCTAAGATTTATGGATTGTAACTATGTACAATTTTCTACATCAACGTTCCATATAATACTCCATGATCCATCATCAGGATGAGTAGCAGTTATTCTTCTCTCTAACTACTAGTCATCCTTATGATGGATCATGGAGTATGATATGAAAATTTGATGTAAAAAATTGCACACAGTTACAATCCAAAAATCTCAAAACTACTAAAGGCTCTTGTTTCAAGAAATTTACATCTGTTGAAGAAGATCCATATTCTTGTGGAACACATCTACTACTAAAGTTCATTGCTATAGAACCACCTATTGTGGAACAAATTTGATAATAAAATTGACTATTATAGAACCACTTACTATATAATATCTACTAATAATGTTTACCAATGTAAAACCACCTACTATGGAGTACATCTATTATTAAGTTTTATCATTAGAGAATCATCTATTATGTAACACCTATTTCTAAAGTCTGCACTACAAAACAACCTACAATAGAACACATATTATTGGATTGTTTTTCATTGATGTCAAATGTATATGGGAGATTATTGATAAAGTTTATTGTCATTGATGTGAAGAAAAATTTCATGGATGTCATGATGTCATCACTAAACCAAGAAGAATGTCATTGATTTCAAAGAGAAAATCATTGGTTCGAGAAGAAGATCAATTTATGTAAAGTGACAATAATGAAATGGAATTAAAGACATAAGGAAAATAATGGAAAACCACCTTTGCTAGCACATTTGCAAGGAAGATTTAAATGTACGTTGGTTGACCTCATCCTTGATGCCCAAGAAAAAGAACTTATATTAATTCTAATGATGGTTGACTTGTAGTGCCACTTTGGAAGTTTTTTTAAAAACAAAACTTAATATAAATCATTTCCTATTTAGAGAAGACCTAAGGAGAAGAATAAGATAAGATTTCCAAAATGAAAAGAAGCAGATTTCTAAAAGAGATTTGAGAGAAAAATTAAAGGAGATTTATAAGCATATTTAAAGAATATTTATGAGTAGATTTGGAGAAGTTTTAATGTAGAATTAAAAGAATATTTAAGAGCAGACTTAGAGAAAATTTTGAGCATAACTAGAGCAGAGATAAAAGATGAAGAATGTTGCAGATTTGTGAAGGATCACCTCCCTTGTGAAGAGGCATATTATATTGTATTTAAGGAAGATGAGATGAGTATTTTCAAGTAATTAAGTTACAATGTAAATCATTTGATTTTGAAAAAACCTTGAGCAAAAATATTTGAAGGAAAATTGTGTCGATATATTACATCAAATACATGCAGATTTGTGAGGGGAATATATGTAGATTTATGAAGAAAATATAATCAGGAAGATAAGATTTTGTTGAGAAAAAATTTTGTGCCTCATATTGGAGAGGTTGGTGGATCATGTTGAAGAAACTAGTGTCTCTTTCTGGGTTGGTGTTTAGCAGTGGGGATTGGGGTCTCTAGTGGGTTGGTGCTCAATGGTGGGGATTGGTGTCTCTAGTGGGTTGGTGTATACAAATATTAATGAGGATTGGTATCTCATATAGGTTGGTACCTACAAATTTTATGAGATATTTTTATATCTATAAGCAATACTTTGCCATGGTTTTCTCTTGAAAGGGTTTCCATGTAAATCTTGTATTCTTCTTGTGTTCTTAATATCTAGATCTTGTATGCGTGTTGTTGTTATGTGTTATACCCCATCTCTTAGTTACTGAATTAATTTTACCTTGTAAGTAAATATGATGATAAATGTTAATCAAGAATTTGATATGTTTGATAAGTGAATGAAATACTAAATATTTATTATGATGTTGCTTTTGAAGGAATGATTATGTTTTGTAATAGATAATATGAATATGTATTTCAATATGAATGCTCTAATACTTTGATTTATGATGCAAATATATTTAATGTGAATGACTAACTACCTATGTGATGTACTAAGCTAGATGTAGGAAGGAGTCAAGCCTCGGGTACGAGAGGGGGAGTATCACTCAAGAGAGGAGCTTGGTCTGGTGACCCTTAATGAGCCTAACTAAGCATACACACACTCACACCCTAGTTGGTCTAGTCGAGTTAGTTCATGAAATCGGTAGGTAGCCTTCGCTAATTGAATGAGAATGATTTGCAATGGTTTTGGATATGGTCTTGTTCTATGGATTTTCTTGACTAGGGTTATGTGAAAAAGTCTTTGTGTCGTATGAAAGTCCTTCTTCATGTATTTACGTTTATATATTAATTGCTAAATGTATAGACATGAGATGCATATATGTATATATAATGATAACTTGTGTATGTGAGCGTATATGTGCATGCATATACATAATTAGAAATACTTAGGTGTACCCATGCATGGATAAATCGTATGCCAAAGAATATAAATAGATATATATGATATAAATATATATATGTATACTTCGTGTATATACATCAAATCAATAAATATATAAACATATGTTTTTGTGTGGATAATAGTATATTAAGATATGTAAATAATATATATACATGTATATATTAATATATATGTAGATATATACGTACATATTAATATATGTATATATAATCATCAATAAATATGTTAGTATATATATCAAAGAGTGACTTAAATGTATATATATAGATAATAATATATACATATATTATAATGATAAATATATATAATGTTGGAATGTGATGATGTTGATTGTTGCCATTAATGGTTGTCATTAATGTCAACATATCCTGGTTGATTGATTAAGGTTCGGTTTTGATGCTTTGGTGATCCGGATTGGCGTGCTCTAGATGTTGTGTTGTGATGATCTATCTTTGGTCGTGCTTGCCTTGGTCCCATTCATTTTGCAACATAATGAGATACACTCTTATGGGTCTGGACCGATTTGGAAATTGGTTAACGTGCCCCGAAACATTGTTTGCATTGTAACATATACATTATATTCTTTGGTTTTGGATATCATGGTTAACATGTAGCATGTTGATTTGAGTGAGGAGGTTATGTATGGTCCATGTTCCATTGCTTTCCACTATGAGAATGTTTTTGTGGTGACCTAATTCAAATTGTGTTTGGTCGACTTAGGAGATTATGAAGGCATGGAATGGTATAAGTAAAAGTTTATTTTGTTCGATGAAAGAAAGTGTGGTGAATGGGAATCTGAAAATCTAGATATTGTGAAGTATGAGAAAGTATACGACCAAAGGCAACAGACAATGAGGTTCTTCCAATGTGACTGTTGGTGATAGTTATTTTTAGCGATGGATTTCCTTTCATCATTCTTCTGACAGTGAGCCTTTTTCTTTTGGTAGTGATCCTTTTGACTTTTGGCTGTAATAGTTGGGCAATGAGCCCACCGACAGTGAGCCTTACCTGCAATGAGCATTCTGGCAGTGAGCCCTTGTAAAAATCACCTTAACCAGTGTTTTATAATTGAGAATTAGCATTCTCCATGGTTTTTCCCATCTTGGGTTTCCACATAAATTATGGTGTTCATTGTGCATGGTGTTGTTATGTGCTTTCATGTTCATATCTATTTTAATTATTATCTGATTGATTTAAGATTGCTCCAGATTAATTAAAGTCAAGAAAATTGTTTTATGATAACTGATTCGCTCTCCTCTTAGTTATCTGGACTGTTCAATAATTGGTATCAGAGCATTGGTTCCTCGAAGAAGATCTTAACCGCTTGAGGAAGATCTGATGGCACACAAACCAATAATCCTTGTGTTTGATGGATCTGACTACAATTTTTGGAAAGTGCAGATGAGAGATTACCTGATTTCTCTAGGCTACAATACTTGGAAAGTTGTTGAGACTAAATATGTTATACTGAAAAATGGTCCTAATACAATGAATGTGATTCCAGCCTATGAAGAAAATGAAAAAGAAAGGTATGCAATCTATAGTTCTTTGTCTAAGAATGAGTTAACAAAAGTTATTTCATTGAGCGCTGCTTATGAAGTTTGGGAAAAGTTGAAAGAAATTTTTGAAGGAAATGATAGAGTCAAATTATCAAAGAAGTTGACAGCTAAGCGTAGATATGAAAATTTGAGGATGGAAGAAGGTGAAGATATAGAAAGCTACTTTCAAAGATTTAACAGTGCAGTAAATGAAGTCAAAAATCAAGGAGGCACTTTGACAGATGAAGATGTTATGGAGAAGATTTTGATGACCCTATCAGAGAGCTATAGTGACAAGATCTCAACTATTGAGGAATTTTATGATCCGAAGATATTCACCAGAGAGCAACTATTTGGCACCTTGACCACGTTTGAGATGATGAAATTTGGAAAAGAAAAGGAGAAATCTGAAACATCCTTCAAATCCACAAAAATAGAAGAAGATCCGAATAGTGAAAGTCCAGATGAGTTGGAAGAAAACTTCACAAGAAAACTGAAGAAAGGTATTGACAAGAACAAAGGTATGTTACCTCTTAAATGTTTTAGATGTGGAAAGATTGTTCATTTAGCAACTAGGTGTTCAAAAAAAGGAATAAGACAAAAGTTTAAAAGAATCAATAATAAGGCCTATTATGTTAATGAAAATGCTAGTATTTTAGATGATGAATTAGATCAAGAGGATTGTTTGTTTTTGGTGGAAAAGGATGAACCTAGATTTGATATCTCTAATATTTGTCTGGAATCTAATGATAACACTAAAGTTGGATTATATGTTAAAAGAAACAGAGATGAATGGTTGCTTGATAGCGGATGTTCAAATCATATGACCGGTGATAAAGGTAAGTTTGTGAAGCTTGAGAAATATGATGGAGTTTTTGTTAGATTTGGAGATGATAAAATGACACAGATTGTTGGAATTGGTTCTATTATCTTTGATAGAAAACATAACACTGCCAATGTTTACTATGTGAAGGGTTTATATCATAATCTTTTGAGTGTTGCATAGATGTGAGAGAATGGCTATAATGTTGTATTTCAGGATCTGATGGTTGTGAGATCCAAAAGAGTTCCAAAACTGTTATTGCAGCAGGAAAAAGAACAAATGGGAATATGTATCAACTAGAAGGAGCTACAAAGAGATTCTTATTATCTCAGTAGAATGACAATTGGCTATGGCACCGGAGGATGTGTCACATAAAATTCAAAAATTTGGTAAGGATGAGTTCAACAAGAGCAAACTGACCAAACTAGACAACATTATCTGCAAAGGATGTCAAGAAGGAAAACAAACCAAAGAAAAATTTCGAGGACAAGAAGAATCATCTACTGGATTGTTGGACCTAGTACACACTGACCTATGTGGTCTAACCAGAACAAGAATCTTACAAGGTGAGAGATATTTCATGATTTTAATAGATGGTTATTCTAGACTAACTTGGGTTATATTTTTAAGAGAGAAATCAGAGGCTTTAGAAAAATTCAAGATTTTCAAGGCAAGAGTTGAGAATGAAGTTGACAAGAGAATCAAGTGTTTAAGATCTTATAGAGGAGGATAGTTTACTTCTAATGAATTCAACAATTTTTGTGAGAAAAATGACATTAAAAGACAACTATCTACCCCTAGAACACCACAGTAGAATGGTGTAGTGGAAAGAAAGAACATGCCAGTTCAAGAAGCAGCTAGAACAATGATCAAGGAAGAAGGTTTACCAAAGGTCTATTGGAGAGAAGCGATACACACGACAGTTTACACTCTTAACAGAAAACTATTAAAAAGGAGGTATGGAAAGACATCATATGAGCTATGGCATGGAAGAGCTCCCACAGTAAAGTACTTCAAAAAAATTGGAAGTAAATGCTACATCCAAAGAGATGAGGACAATCTTGGAAAGTTCGACAGTAGAGCTGATGAAGGCATTTTTTTGGGTTACTCTACAAGAAGCAAAGCGTATCGATGTTACAACAAGAGATTGAACAATATAGTTGAAAGTGAAAATGTGAAAGTGGATGAAGAGGTTTAAAGAAATCTTGACATGTATATTGAATATGAATCAGATGAAAAAGGAAAGAAGGATAAGAAAAAGAAGAGACAAAGGAGGCTCATGTTGACAAAATAAGGATAGACAACTGAGAGGGGGGCGTGAATCATTTGTTATAGAAATTAAACTTATTTAACCTTCAACAACCTTTAATCTCAGATATGATAATTAACAGTGCAAGCATTAATCAACAACACATCAGAGACACATGAACACCAAGATTTTATACGTGGAAACCCTGTTAGGGGAAAAACCATTGTGGATGTTAGTCCACAAGATTATACCCTGTTAGAAGTATAATGAAAGAAATGAATAGGGAATGCACATGCATTCGGGAACACTACCTAGAGCTCACTACTCAAAGGGAAGGCTCACTACCTTACATAAAACAATCAAATTAAATCCATCTGATGAGGTTGAACTGAGAAATTAGATTCTACAAAAGCTTGATGACAATTCCGGTTAGGCACATAAAAACTTCTTCACACTTCGCTCAATCTTCTTCACACTCTACTCTGCATTCAGATGATCTGATCTTTATTCACACATTTCACATATACACTTCATGCTCACACACCACACACACACTAAAATGAATAAACAATCGTTCTTATATATCTACTACATGAATTTACATCAACAACTCTATCGGCCACAAATAAAGAATAAATTACAACCTTCGGCCTCAATACATGAACAAATATCAACGCACACCAACCCAAGTCAGTCACAACATAGTGAGGACCTAGATCAACATCCTCGAACATGAAAAATAATACAAAATTAATCCATAAGGATCCACAACACGCTACCACCATCATGTCGGCCAAGAACATGAAAACTCAAACACACAAAGGAAAAATCTTCAATCATGAACACATCGATCAACGCAGGCATACCACACTGATAGAGAATGATCTAGAAACATCACTAAACATCTCAAGAACATACACAACAACTCACTTCACTAGAATTACAATCACATCTTCCAGAAACACCTGCTACAGTAACTGAATAACTGTAGGAACACAAAACTTCAAAACTTTCTCAATTCTTGATGCGCACCTCTAAAAATATTAAACATACTAGATAGGCTCAGCAAAAAACCCTTTAATGTGCACGTTCTGATCATCAATATACAGAACTTGCCATCACTCAGACCTTCTCAGCTTCATAGACTGCCTGCAATATATTTATTACAATTTTCTCAATATCCTCAACATATACAACCTTCAATCCATTAATGCTAATAGTGTTAACATCAATGAAAACCACATATCAGCAACATAACCTTAACATCCAACAATCTCCCCCTTTGGCATTGATGGCAACACATGATGTGAAAAATACCATCAACTTAACTAACTCTTCTCACAGTACTCTTCTCCTCTTTTGTTCTACACTTCTCCTCCTTACACTTCTCCCCTTAGAGTATACGGTTTTTCATGTTACACTTCCCCCCCTTTGACATCAATGGAAAAGGTACACAAGCTCTAAACCACATATCATTTGAATCATCTGACTACTCCCCCTGAGTAGCAACTACCACAACATCAATCTGAAACAAGATCTGACTGTAAGTCCACAAATTGATGCAAAGACTTGCATCTTAGTTCAGATTAGGAGGGAAAATTACCCCTAACTTGCCTCTGAGATACTCAAAAGTATCCTTAGGCAACGGTTTAGTAAAGATATCTACAATTTGTTTCTTAGTGGGCACATATTCCGGTCTGACCTCTTTATCACTCATCTTGTCTCTCAAAAAGTGATACTTGATACATATATGTTTTGTCTTTGAGTGTAGCTCTGAATTCTTAGAAATGTTTATGGCACTTGAATTGTCACAAAATATAGTAATAGGCTCATCATACTCAACTTTGATATCTCTCAACATCTGCTTCATCCACAACACTTGAGTACAATTGTTTGCAACAAAAATATATTATGCCTCAACAGTAGATAAGGAAATGGAATTTTGCTTTTTACTTAGCCAAGACACCAACTTATTATGTAGGAAGAATGCACCACCACTTGTAATTTTCCTGTCATCCACATCTCTTGCCCAATCTGCATTTGTAAAGGCATTCAAAGTAATATCATCTTCCTTAGGATACCAAAGACCAAAATCAACTGTTCCTTTTAAGTATTTGAAAATTCTCTTTATTATAGTCACATATGATTCGTTTGGATCAACTTGATATCTAGCAACCATGCACACAACATTCATGATGTATGGTTTGGTCTGAGTTAAATATAGCAATCCACCAATCATTGACCTATATCTTGTTTGATTAGCCTTAGGAGAATCATCATTATGAGTTAAATTGCATCTGGTTACCATGGGTGTACCAACTAGCTTTGAGTCTTCCATGCCAAAAAAATTCAGTAACTCTCTTACATATTCAGACTGAGAAATAAATATTCCATCATCTAACTGAGTAATTTTCAATCCTAAAAAGAATTTCAGCTCTCTTATCATTGACATTTCAAATTCACTTTTCATTTCATTAGAAAACTTTATACATAAGTCATCATCTCCTTCAAAAATAATGTCATCAACAAAGACTTCAATAATCAATTCTTTATCTTGATCCAACTTGAAATATGGATTGTTGTCAGAATTACCTTTATTGAATCCAAGCTTCAATGAGTATTTATCTAGTCTAGCATACCATGCTCTAGGGGCTTGTTTGAGTCCATATAGTACTTTCTTCAATCGAAAAACCATATCTTTTTCATCAGTCAATTGAAATCCATTTGGTTGTTCAATATATACCTCTTCTTCTAATTCACCATTCAGAAATGTTGACTTCACATCCATTTGATAGACTTTGTAATTCTTGAAAGTAGCATAAGCAAGAAATAACCTTACAGCTTCAATTCTAGCAACATGGGAAAATGTTTCTTCAAAATCAATACCTTCCATCTGTGAGTATCCTTTACATACTAGTCTTGCTTTGTTCCTGAACAATTCACCTTGTTCATTCAGCGTATTCTGAAAGACCCATTTGGTTCCAATCACATTTTTGTCTTGAGGCCTAGGAACAAGAATCCATGTATCATTTTTCTCTATCTGCATCAGTTCTTCCTTCATTGCTTCCATCCAATATTCATCTTTATATGCTTCATTGAATTTGCTAGGCTCATTCTTAGATATCAGACAATATTCTTCTGCAATCCTTCTTCTAGTCTGCACACCTTTGTTCTTGTCTCCTATGATCTGACTTTCAGAATGACTTTGCTTTACATACCTTGGAATTTTGGGTTCTTGTGTTCTCTCTTTTGTATTTCCACTCTCTTCTCCTTCATTATTTTCTTGATTCACCATAACACTTTGAGTTTGATTTTGTGTCTGCGCATTCTTTCCATTATCAGTACTATCTTTTTGGTCATCTGAATCATATCCACAATACTTGGATGATCTAACAGTTTCTTCATCAACTCTGACATTTTCACTTTCAACCATTTTCTTCAATCATTTATTGTAACACCAGTAGGCTTTGCTCTTAGTAGAGTAACCCAAAAAGATTTCTTCATCACTTCTAGCTTCAAACTTACCTATATCTTCATCTCTTTTGATATAACATCTACTTCCAAAGATTTTGAAATATTTAACAATAGGCTTACAACCAAACCACATCTCAAAAGGGGTCTTACCAGAATTACTATTGACATTCACCTAGTTGATAGTACACACAACAATGCTTACAACTTCTCTCCAGTAGATATGATGAACATTACCTTCCAACATCATAGTTCTGGCAGCATCTAAATTTTTTTTGTTCTTTCTCTCAACAAATTTGTTCTGTTGAGGGGTCCATGGAGCAGATAACTATCCTTTTATTCCATTCTCTTCATAGAATGAATCAAACTCCCGAGAAGTGAATTCACCACCTCTATCTGATATTAAACATTTGACCTTCAAACTTGTCTCATTTTCTGTGAAATCTTTGAAGCTTTTGAATTTCTCTAATGCCTCATGCTTTTCTCTTAAGAAAGCAATCCATACCATTCTAGAATAATCATCAATAAGCAATATAAAGTACCTTTCTCCTTGTAGACTTCTGATTCTGGATGGACCACATGGATTAGTATGTATCAAATCTAGTACTCCATTGGAATGATGTTGTTTTCTTCGAAATGAAATTCTTGTATGCTTTCCCATCTGACATTCCTTGCATATAGTGTTACTAGGCTTCACTAACTTAGGTAGCTATCTGACTGCTTGTGTAGAGCTTATTTTGACAGTGTTATCAAAATTCACATGACACAGCCTTATATCCCATAACCAGCTTACATCAACTTGAGAAATTAAACAACTTTCACTAGCAGCATTTAAGTGAAATATTACCTCTTGTCTTAGTACCTGAAGAAATCACATTTCATGAGCTTCCCAATATCCTACATTTACCATCTTTGAACTAAAGATTGTAACCTTTGTCAACCATCTGTCCAATAGTCAATAGATTGTGTTTCAAACCTTCAACATATAGGACATCATCAGTGTTACATTTTCCACCACATCATCAGTGTTACATTTTCCACCAAGAGAAATAGTGCCTCTGCCACAAATCACATCAGCATTGTTATCTCCAAATCTTACAACACCACCATCATATTATTCCAAGCTTAGAAAATTTATTTTGTCACCAGTCATATGATGTGAGCATCCGCTATCAATCACCCACTCATCCTTCTCATCAATCCTAGCTGCAAGTGCTTTCTCAATATTTTGATTACTAGTTGATTCAATGGACACCGAACCATTTTCCTTGACAGCAACGAATACCCATTCATCTTCATTTCTAGTTTCTTTAATAGATTCATCATCAGTAACTCCTTCAACATAATAACATTTCTTTTGAAATCTAGACTTGTCAGGTTTATACTTAGAAACTCTTTAAGGACACCTTGATGCAAAATGACCTATCTTATTGCAAGAGAAACACTTAATAGGAAACTTTCCTTTGTACTTACCTTTTCCTCTAGCTTCTTTTTTCACAATCAGTGCTTCCAGTTCTGCTAGCTCTCTTTCTTCATCTTCAATCAGTTTCATTCCATCTTCATACTTGAATGTCTTCCTAGAACTCTCTCCCAGATCATATCTTTGTTGGCTTTTTCTGGATACAGTAGCTTTGAATGCAAACTCTAACTTAGGAGAATATTTGCCAAATTCACTCAACTCAAAGGAAACAAGTTTTCCAATTAGCATGTCTCTTGTCACATTTGTTACTATCCCGAGCTCTTCAATAGCATGAACTTTTTTTTTGTAAGAAGTAGGCACATATCTAAGTATTTTAGCCACAATCTCATCTTCTTCCAAGATTCCACTGACACATCTAATGCCCATCACTAGTTCATTTACCTTTTGTGTGAAAGAAAAAAAAATTTCATCTTCACTCATCTTCATGTTCTCCCACTTGCCTTTCCGACTTTGTAGCTTAGCCACTTTCACTAGTGCATCTCCTTCATACAATGTTTCCAACTTTTTCCAAATCTAATGTGCAATCTTCAAACCTATCACATTTTTCATCTCTGAATCTATCAAAGCACTTAGCAATTCTTCTATAGCCCTAGTATTAGTTTCTTCTTCTTTGATCTCATCAACAGTAGAGGGACCATTTTGAGGAATTGTATATGCATTCTTTGTAATCTTCTAGAAAGGCTCACCAATGCACTTCAAATGACACTCCATTCTGATTTTCCACAGAGAGTAGTTTGTACCATCGAATCTAGGACTATCCTTCTTGTATGATGCCATCTCAGATCACCTCAAGCTATTAAAATTCTTCATAGGAACTATCTCTGATACCAATTGTTGGAAAAAAAGGATAGACATCTGAGAAGGGGGGTGAATCAGTTGTTACAAAAAATAAAATTATTCAACATTAAACAACCTTTAATCTCAAATATGATAATTAACAGTGCAAGCATAAATCAACAACACATTAGAGACACATGAACACCAAGATTTTATATGTGGAAACCCTATTAGGGGAAAAACCACGGTGGATGTTAGTCCATGAGATTATACCCTGTTAGAAGTATAAGGAAATAAATGAATAGGGAATGCACATGCATTCAAGCACACTACCTAGATCTCATTGCTCAAAGGGAAGGCTCACTACCTTACATAAAACAATCAGATTAAATCAATCCGATGAGGTTGAACTGAGAAATTAGCTTCTACAAAAGCTTGATGATAGTTCCGGTTAGGCATAAAACCACTTCTTCACACTTCACTCAATCTTCTTCACACTCTGCTCTGCATTCGGATGATATGATCTTTATTCACATATTTCACATATACACTTCATGATCGCACACCACACACACACTAAAATGAAGAAACAATCATTCTTATATATCCACTACATGAATTTACATAAACAACTCTGTTGGCCACAAATAAAGAATAAATTACAATTATCGGCCTCAATACGTGAACAAATCTCAATGTGCACCAACCTAAGTTGGTCACAACATAGTGAGGACCTATATAAACATCCTCAAACATTCCAAACAATATAAGATTAATCCATAAGGATCTACAACACGCTACCACCATCATGTCGAACAAGAACATGAAAACTTGAACACACTAATCAACGTGAGCATACCACACTGATAAAGCGTGATCTAGAAACATCACTAAACATCTTAGGAACGTATGCAGCAACTCACTTCACTAGAATTGCAATCACATCTTCCAGAAACACCTGCTATAGTAACTGAATAACTATAGGAACACATAACTTCATAACTTTTTCAATTCTTGATGCGCGCCTCTGAAACTTTCAGACAACATACTAGATAGGCTCAACAAAAAAACCCTTAATGTGCACCTTTCGATCATCAACCTACAAAACTTGCCATCACTCAGACCTTCTCAACTTCATAAAATACCTGCAATATATTTATTACAATTTTCTCAATATCCTCGACATATACAACCTTCAATCCATTAATGCTAATAGTGTTGACATCAATGACAACCACATATTAGAAACATAACCTTAACATCCAACAACTCTGACATTTACAACTAAAACCCCAAGGTATGTACAAAGAAACCACTCAAAAAATCAGATTATTGGAGATAAGAATAAATGAATCATCACAAGAAGAAAAGAAACTCAAGAACAAGTATTGATGTGTTTACTCTCGGAAACTAAGCCAAAGACAATGGATGAAGAATGCAATGCTCATAATTGGGTGAAGGAAATGAAAGAAGATCTTGATCAAATAGAGAAAAATAAAACTTGAGAACTTGTGCCCAAACAAGAAGACAAAAATGTAATTGGAACAAAGTGGGTATTCCAGAACAAGCTAGAAGAAAAAGGAAAAGTAATAAGAAACAAGGAAAGATTAGTTTGCAAAGGTTACACTTAGATCGAAGGTATTGATTTTGAAGAGACATATGCCCCTATTGCCTGGATGGAAGCAATCTAGATATTCTAAGCTTTTGCAACTTTTAAGGATTTCAAAGACTATCAAATGGATGTAAAATCAACATTCTTAAATGGAGAACTAAAGGAAGAAGTCTACATTGAGCAAACAAAGGGATTTAAGTCTGAAAATTACCCGGATGTTGTTTGCAAGTTGAAGAAAGCTTTATACGGATTGAAGTAGGCACCTAGAGCTTGGTATGGCAGATTAGACAATTATTTGATTGGACAAGGATTTCAAAATGGATATGTTGACAATAATTTATACTATAGAATTTACTCAGATCAAATGTTGATTGTTGTGGTTTATCTTCGGAGGAAATGACGATTTGTGCAAAAAAATTGTAGATGAAATGCATAAGGAATTCAAAGTGTTTATGATAGGTGAGTTAAATTTCTTCCTTGGATTACAAATAAATCAAAATAGCAAAGGAATTTTCATCTCTCAGTCCAAGTATACCAAAGAATTATTGAATAATTTTGGATTGGAGAACTCCAAACTGGTTTGTACACCTATTGTGACTGGATGTAAGATGACAAAAGAAGATGATTCACCTAAATTTAATGCAAGTATGTACATGTCAATGATTGGATGATTGTTATATTTCACTGCTACTAGACCAGACATTATGTATGTTGTTTGTTTAGCAGCTAGATTTTAGCAAAAACCAAAGGAATCACATGTTGTTACAGTAAAAAGGATCTTTAGATATTTTAAGGGTATAGAAGATATTGGGTTATGGTATCCAAAGGATGCAGATTTCACTTTGACAACTTATACTAATGTTGATTGGGTCGGGTCTGTTGATAATAGGCGGAGCACAAGTGGTGGAGCTTATTTCCTTGGCTCCTAGTTGGTTGCTTGGTCAAGCAAGAAATAATATTGTGTATCTTTATCTACTAATGAAGTTGAATACATTGTAGCATCCTCATGTTGCACTCAGGTATTGTGGATGAAACAAATGCTAAAAGACATTGGCATATCATTTGATGAGCCAGTCTCAATTATGTGTGATAATACCAGTGCAATAAAAATTTCCAAGAATCTGGTACAACACTCTAGAATGAAACATATATCCACTAGATATCACTTCTTGAGAGAGAAGGTATTGGAAAATGAGGTTAGACTTGAATATGTACCTACAAAAGAGAAAATTGCAGATATTTTCACAAAACCGTTGAGCAAAGATACTTTTGAGTATCTCTGACAGATGTTAGGGGTTCTGCCCCCTCCTAGTCTACAATAATTTGCAATAGGGTGTGCATTGGTCCAAGTTCTTATATGCTCACTCTTATCTAGATCAATGCTTGGTGGCTTCCTCATAGGCGGAGCATAGTAAGTTTTTTCCCTTTGTCTTTGATGTCAAAGGGGGAGAAGAAAAGGTCCTTGATGTTGTTGATGCTGACATTGAGTTGTTTGGTTTGTTGTTGATGAATGTTGCCATCAATGACAAAGGGGTAGATTGTTGGAATGTGATGTTGATGATTGTTGTCATTAATGGTTATCATTGATGTCAACATATCCTGGTTGATTGATTAAGGTTCAGTTTTGATGCTTTGGTGATCCAGATTGGTGTGCTTCAGATGTTGTGTTGTGATGATCTATCTTAGGTCGTGCTTGTCCTGGTCCCATTCATTCTGCAACATAATGAGATACACTCTTATGGGTCCGAATCGATCTAGAAATTGGTTAATGTGCCCCAGAACATTGTTTGCATTGTAATGTGTATATTCTATTCTTTGGTTTCAGATATCATGGTTAATATGTAGCATGTTGATTTGAGTGAGGAGGTTATGTATGGTTCATGTTTCATTCCTTTCCACTATGGGAATGTTTTGTGGTGACATAATTCAAATTGTGTTTGGCCGACTTAGGAGATTATGAAGGCATGGAATGGTATAAGTAAAATTTGATTCTGTTCAATGAAAACAAGTGTGGTGAATGTGAATCTAAAAATACAGATATTGTGAAGTATGCAAACGTATACGATCAAAGGCAACAAACAATGAGGTTCTTTCGATGTGACTGTTTGTGACAATTATTTTCAGCAGTGGATTCCCTTTCATCATTCTTTTGGTAGTGAGCCTTTTTCTTTTGGTAGTGAGCCTTTTTACTTTTGACTGTAATAGTTGGGCAGTGAGCTCACTAGAAGTGAGCCTTAATTGTAGTGAGCATTTTGGCAGTGAGCCCTTGTAAAAATTACCTTAATTGGTGTTTTATAATTGAGAATTAGCATTCTTCATGGTTTTTCCCATCTTGGGTTTCTGCGTAAATTTTGGTGTTCATTGTGAATGGTTTTGTTATGTGCTTTCATGTTCATATCTATTTTAATTATTATCTGATTGATTTAAGATTTCTCTGGATTAATTAAAGTCAAGAAAACTATTTTATGATAACTGATTCACCCCCCCTCTCAGTTATCCAGACTGTTCAACATATAATATATATACATACATTATATATATAAAGAAATGAATACATTTTGAAACATGTGCAAAGTAAAGAAGGGCACAAATATAGCGCAACCAATAATAGATAATGAAGCTTGAGATTAAAATCCAACAATAAAGACCATTGTATGTAACACATGGATCTCATGAAAGAGTTTTTGATAAAAAACAAATAAGCTAGAAATAAGCAAGGTAAAGTTGAGTATGCAACATTGTCCCATATAATAATACCTTTGCTAAAATATGCCCAATATATAGTGCATTTAGAGAGTATAATAAAGAGTCTTTTGTTGCATTTAAACAATTTAAAAGCAGGTATGAGTATGCTACTGGGTAAAGCATTTAAAGGATATGTTAAAACAATTTGTAAGTCATTTGAAGAAGACAAGCTAGCACTAGAATATGTGGTGTCGACTTGATAAGGTGACACTAATCTGTAAAGTATGAAATTCTTGAGAAGTTTTCTAAATTCACATGTCTTATATTAGTTTGTGAGACTCAGTCAAGTGGAAACTTGGAAAAAATATGTAAAGGAATTCGAATTAGGAAACTTTTTTATGAGCTTGTTGTTGATTTGACCCAGTAAATGAGTCTTGTTGTCCCTTATAACAAGTTGACTCAACCATTAAAATGGAGAAGATTGTTATGTGTTGCAAACCTGTGAGTTAGATTGATGATTCATTGCATGAGGATAGAAAGGTGGTAGAAATATTAACTTTTTTTTAGCCTTTGATTGCTCACAATTTAGTATAAATAGAGGTGCTCATTCTATTGATTGCTAAGCTTATCATTCTGATTATCTTGATGTTATGAGTTGAGAGCTTGTGAATTGAGAGTTGTTTTTCTATTTCGTATTTGTGATTATTGTGAGAGTTAGTGAGAAGTTAGAAGAGGGAAATTAAGTTGATCTTGAAGAAGGTATTAGGCGAGCTTGAGTAATAGAGCTAGGAAATGAGTTAAATCAATTGGAGCATTATACAGGCATGCTAGTTTCTATACCTTTTCCGTTTATGTTTGAAAGGTTAATTAGTTTGTTACTATGTTGGAAAAGAATTCTTTTGAATATGTTGTGATGTTTGTACATGCTTGCATGTTCTTGGTTTTTTATTATGTTGGAGAAGCCTTTCATATTGGTTTATACTTATATAGATGTGTATGTACCCTATATATGGGAATTTATAAGAATGCAAAGTATTGATACTATACGTAGTCATCAACACTATAAGTAGTTTGTCTATACTAGACATATCATCATTGATAGGAAGTGACATCATGCAAACCATATTGATAATCTATACTTGATTGGTCACTTGATCGTCACTTTACTTTTGAATGAAACCCTAGGTTGAGAATAACCTATTTGGTTGGAATGTTTACTTATTGAAGCACATAGGTTGGTATTAACTTATATGAACTGATTGATCATTTGATTGTTGTTTACATCTTTGATTGAGGTCATTTATTGTTGAAGTTTATACTTTTGATTGAATTCATTTATTAATGAGATTATACTTTTGATGGGGTTCATTTTTTATCAAGATTATACTTTTTGAAATAGAGTCATTTGATGTTGTGACATTATGAATACTATATGGTTGAAAAGGTTATTCCTGGGGTTTGTCCGATCGATGGGAAAGGGGATAGCCTATGTATTTTGAGATACTTAGAAGTTAAGTCATTTTGATTATGAGATGTTAAGTGGGTTATTCCTAATATTTTTCTGATCCATGGGAAAGGGGTTAACCTAGGTATAGAGTATGAATGGTCATTAATCCAAATTGAGCTAGGAAGGTGTGTGAATAAGAGATGTCCACTCTAAGTTTTGGGTGATGAATACTTTGGCCAAAGTAGTGTAAGTAGCCATTGTTTACACTATCAATTTCACTGTGATCCGTGATTACATACTAGGTTAGGATGTACATACATGTAGGGGGTAGCCACTATATTTCAGTTCTCGAAACATATAGGACACAACACCAAGCTCAAAAAAGGCTATTGTTATGAGGTTACCAAACCAATCTCTTCATCAAAGGGTAGGGACATCTCACCAGTTAGGTAGATGTGCAGGGGACTGCAATAAGTCTGTGGTTAGTGGAAAAGAACTTGAGTAATGCTTCTCCTCATCAGTTGGTGGCCAAGATTTGAGGGGGAATTCTTAGACCGTTTGTACTTTATATATTCTATAAGATTGCTTAAGCTATGTATGTATCTCATATCCATTTTTATGGGAATTGTAAATATGAAATGTCATATGGAAATTATGTATCATCATTATTTGAATTAATGAAAGGAATTATTTTGTATGCAATGGGAAAGTTTGAAAGATGTTTCAAATGTACATTTATTATTCAAGGAAAATATTTTTTTTATTGCTCTTAAAGGTTAGATGCATAAACTATTCACTTGTGGGTAAAACATAGAAAATTTTACTATGTAGAACAATAGGCATGTTACACTATGTTTGATTAAATTTTGAACAAGTAAAATATTAGCTTATACTAATTCACCCCCCTCTTAGTATAAGTATGTTCTCATCAATTGGTATTTTATTTGGTTCCTTCAAGATAAATAATAATCATTAGAAGGAAGATCTTAAAATCATACATGGATTTCCATGAAGGATTCTCCTCCTACATGGCTCCATTGTTCGATGGAACAAACTATGATTTTTAGAGCATAAAAATGTGCACTTACTTAATGGCTCTTGGCTTTGATATTTAGAAATAAGTAGTAAGTGGTTACAAAGCTCCTACATCTCCACCAATGGATAAGGATGGAAACAAGACTAGTGAGAACAATGTAAAAGCCATGAATGCAATCTTGTGTGGTTTGTTCAAATACGAGTTTGTTAAAGTGATGCATTGTAATTCAGAAAAAGGAGATTTCGGATAATCTTAAGAATATTTATGAAGGGGGTGACAAATTTCAAAATTCCAAGATTTAAAACCATAGGAGAAAATTTGAAAGTCTAAAGATGGAGGACAAAGAAAACATTGTCACTTAATTACTTCACTTGGATGAGATTGTGAATATCATAAGGGGTCTTGGTGAAAAGGTAGAAGACTCAATAATTGTGCATAAGGTATTAAGTTCTCTACCATTAAGATTCAATGCCAATGTTTCTGCCATAGAAGAAATCAAGGATCTATATAAATTAACTATGGATGAATTGCAAGGGATCCTCATGGAATATGAAATGAGGATTGAAAAGGAGAAGTCATCAAAGAAAGAAGCAACTTTCAAAGCCTCAAAAAGGATGAAGAATAAAGAGTCTGAATCAAGAAATAGTTTTAATGATGAATCAAATGAAGAAGAAGATCATTTTGTAAGGAGCTAAAGAAAGGATCTAGCAAGTACAAAGGCAAGTTTTCTTTCAAATTCTTTAATTATGGAAAGGTAGGGCATTTGGAAGTAAAATGCCCATATGCAAAAATAGAAATTAGTGAGGAAGAAGAATAGAATAATATGAAAAAGGTGGCAAACATTATCAACATAAATATGGCCACAAAAAAGGAAAATTTGAGAAAAATAAGAACTGTTACAAGAACAAGAAAAGCCTCTACTTCAAGGAGGAATATAGTTCGTTCAAAGAGAGTTCTCCATCAGTGATAGAGAATAAATTTCATTCAAGGTGATAGAAAAAAAAGATGATATCTTCGAAAGTGAAGAAAAGGAAGAGGAGATAGAAGGGGAAGAGAATGTTGAAATAAATGGGGAAGTAGATTTGGAAGAGGAACTTATTTGTGCCCTAGATGAAATCAAGAAACTTAAAAAGAGGAACTTGAAGCAAAATTTACAACTTCAAAAGGATAGTGAATCTAAGGTGAATTTATCACAAAGTCTTGAAGATTCTAGAAAGATGATCATCAATCTAAAATTCAATTTGAAGAAGCAAAAATGATTGAAGAGGAGGTAAGAATCCAATTGAAGAAAAATGAAGAAAATTGTGAAAGGTTAGAATTTGAAATTGTTTCCTTGAGAAAGGAACTAGAATTTAGACAACCACTAAGTTGAGAAAAGGCCTCAAGTTTGAGAAAATCATTGAAATTCTAGATGATATTATCAATTTCCAAAGACTAACATTCATGAAAATTGGTATTGTCTATGAAAAAAATAACAAAAATACGAAAGAAGATCAAAATCAAAATGCTACAAAACAACCAAAGATGATAAATGCAAATAAGTCAAAAGGGTATACAAATTTACTCAAGGGATTCATCAATAATGTAAGCAACAAGAAGAAATAAAATGAAATTCCTCACAAAATCATAACTCCTCCAAAAGACAACAAGGAAAAATTCAAAAATTTCTTTCATCCAAGGTAGGCACACATGAATAGGCTCCAACATTCATTCTTTGGTTATTGATTTTCATGTAATTATTTTGGTCATAAAGCAAGATATTGTAGCACACATGCAAGAAAAAAAATTGGTCATAGAGCAACATATTACATGACACATACAAGAGATAACTTTGCATGGAAAAAAAAATTGAAGTCCTTATGGGTTTTCAAATAGAAACTACGATCCATTCACTCCTTTAATGGATTTCAGTATTATGTGCTATATGTGAAACACTTATGGTCATATAACATGATTTTGTAGAAGTGGTTTTGTGAAACCTCCTAGAAAAAAACAAGAAGTTGGATACCCTTGGAAAGAAAAAGGAAGAATCTATAAAAGTTTGGAAGAGGACCAAAGAGAAAGAGAAGGAGAAGTCTATGCTTGTGCAAAATAAATTTTATGCACAAGAGGTATCACTAAGTCCATAAGGAGAGTATGAATTCAAGGGGAGCTAATTTTTGCATTATATTTTAGCTCAGTGGAGAAGACAATTCAGGATATATCAACTAATTTATATTCTATAGAGGATAATGGACATCAATTTTCCATTGATGTCAAAGGGTGAGAGTTTTAGAAAGGGGGAACTTTATAGAAAGGGAAACATCAGAGAAAAGAGGGACAATAACATAATGAATGAGAGAATTTTGTCACATCCTTTATCTATTGATGTAAAAGGGGGAGACTTATAGAAAAAGGGATAATTGTGTTTCCATCAATGACAAAGGGGGAGATTGTTGGATTATTTGTCATTGATGTCAAAGGTATATGGGATATTTTTGGAAAATTTAATTATCATTTATATGTTAATAAAAATTCCATGGATGTCATGATATCATCATTGGACCAAGAAGAATTCCATTAATGTCAAAGAGAAAATCATTGGTTCAAGAAGAAGATCAATTTATGTGAAGTGAAAACAATGAAATGGAATTAGAGACATAAGGATAATAATGGCCAACCACCTTTTCTAGAACATTTCTAAGGAATATTTAAATGTCTGTTAGTTGACTTCATCCTTGGCTCCCAAGTAAAAGACCTCATATTAATGATAATGCTAATGCTAATGCTATTCGATTTGTAGTGCCACTTTAGAGAGAATAATAAATAAATAAAAATTATTTTTCTCATACATGGCCAACCCCCTTTGAGGAGGGCGACCTAGTTTACAAAAAGGCACATGATTGCACATAAATAGAAGTGGATTGGAGGTTTCTTAAAAAACAATTCAATGCAAATCATTTTCGATTTAGAGTAGACCTAGGAGAAGAAGAAGAGCAGATTTCCAAACTAAAAAGAAGCACATTTCTAAAAGAGATTTGAGAGAATATTTAAAGGATATTTATGAGTACATTTAAAGGAGAATTATGAACATATTTAAAGAAGATTTATGAGTAGATTTTGAGAATATTTAATGCAAAATTACAAGAGGATTTAAGAGTATCTACTTAGAGAAAATTTGAGAAAATCTAGAGCACAGATAAAAGATGAAGAATGTTGGAAATTTGTAAAGGATTGCCTCCCTTATGAAGGAAGAGGCATATTAGATGGTATTTAAAGAAGATGCTCGATGATTTTTTTTGAGTAAGAAAAATACAATATCAATCATTCAATTTTGAGTAGACCTTGAGCAAAAATATTTGAAGGAAAATTGTGTGGAAACATTACTTAAAATACATGTAGATTTATGAGGGAAATATATGTAGATTTGTGAAGGAAATATAATCAAGAAGACAATAATTTTTTGAGCTAGAGGTTGGTGCCTCATACTAAAGAGATTGGTGTCTCCTACTACATTGGTGTTTAGTGGTGGGGATTGGTGTCTCTAGTGGGTTGGTGCCTACAAATATTAATGATAATTGGTGTCTCATCTAGACTAGTGCCTACAAAGTTTGTAAGATGATTTTTATATATATGCAATATTTTGCCATGGTTTTCTCTTGAAATGGTTTCCACATAAATATTGTGTTCTTCTTTTGTTCTTAATTGCTAGATCTTGTATGCTTGTTGTTGCTATGGTTGATTAAGTTTTGAAAAAGTAAAAGATTAGATTATATTGATTCACCCCCACTCTCAATATAAGCATGTTCTCATCACATATACTATTAAAGTTAATTATTGTAGAACCACCTATTGTGGTACACTTTAGTTGCTAAAGCTTACCAATATTGATTCACTTGTTATGAAACAAATATAAATTATTGAATTTCACTATAATAGAACCACATGCTATGGAGCTTACTTCTTGATATAGTTCATTGATATAGAACCACCTACTATGGAACCCATATACGATTAAAATTCATCATTTTCTACGAAAAAATTACTATTAAATTTCATTACTATAGAACCAACTACCATGAAACACATATTCTATTGAAGTGGTATTTTTCTACTAAGACTTAACTTTTGAACAATAATGTTGTCCACTCCAAGAACCTCCTCACTAAAAAGATAATATATGTCTACTAGAATAACCCAAGAAAAATTAATACAAGTTTATTAATATTCCACCATGAAACCTATTACTATGCTCCTTTAACCATACCCAAAATAATAGGCATGCAAATTTTAAACTATTAAAACACATCTAAAGTATGTACAAATCTATAACATCTATTTTATCATTCCAAATGTTGAAATATCATATATTTACAATATAAAAGTGCATGGAAGCCAAGTATCAATGAATCTAAAAAATACATGTATATGCAAGTAAAACAATAATAGGATAATAGATTAATCATCAATTTCTTTCTCATGTAACTAGGGGCTAGATCCAAGCACATAATATAAGCACTTAATACAACTAGTAATTTTGTATAGGACTAGGGGCTATAAAAACACCCAACACACCTTTCTATTATATAAAAATATTCACATTTATTAATTATTTTCTATTTTTTTATTATGTTATCCTCACATGTTGTAATGCACCGAGGGCTATAAAGTATTATGTATTAAGTAGTAATATTTTTTATGCCACATACATAAGATAATAGTAGTTGTCTTTAGGAATAATCTATATATTGTAATGACCTCTCAAGTGGAAGGCATCTTGGATATTGTTATTGAAGTTTATTCTCTATTAAAAAGATTGTCCCCATGAAATGGCATTAGGAGGTTGCCCTCTTTGAAGTGGTTATATTATGATGTTGTCTTATTTTAAGGGTTTGGATATTTTTAAATATATTGCAAAAAAATTATTAAGGGTCAAGTAAGATTTGGTATTAGAGTTTTTTCTAGAAAAAAAGTAGGAATAATTTTTTTGTTACTATTTTAAATTTTATTTAGGACTGAATTTCTTGTAGAGGGTTTTGTGTCTAACATAGATATTGAAAAAAAATTATATTCATTAGAGAGAGGAATTTGATATATTTCCATAAAGTAATTAAATTAAATAATTGAACCAATATCAAGGAAGATATGATGATTTTTTATTTTTTATTAAAAGGGGTAAACACTTTTGATCTGAAGCTATGAACCGGTGAGGTCACAAATGGGAAACCTCATCCCCAATATAAATTCTCAACAATTACATCCAAAAGGGGTTTTAACCTTGATGGCAAGAATAACAACACAACAACTTAACCGTCACACCATGTCACTATTGACAAGGGAGATATGGTGATTTAAATTTGATTTTATGATTCTAATTTTTCATACATTTGTGATGCATGGCTTTTGGAAAAAATAATATAGAATACAATCCAAATAAGAAAATCAATTTTTTTGGGTAATTGAATAGAAATATTTAAATATTAATTTCTACATTATTTTCTTATTAGATCTATTGTAGAAAATAATATTTCTTAAAAAAATGAATCCTAGTTTTCTTGGGAAATCTTCAATTTTGGGAAAAATGAACTTGGATATTCTTGCGATAAGTTTTTAGATATCATGTTACACAAGATGTTATTCATTTTAAGATAAAATAGTTATATTAAAATGAAATATATGCATGGCTAAATTTTGAGGATAGTTGAGTATTTTACCATTGTGGGAGAGTAATTTACTTGGACTTGTTTTTGAAGAATCTTCCATACATGATAAAATATTTTTTAATTAAAATTGGATTTTTGTCCCGTTTTTTATTTAAAAACAATAATTTCTCTTAGCTTTCATTAATTCTGAATGATTTTCCACAACTGGTATTCTTTTATCTCAATTAGCATTAGAGTCTTTTCCTATGGATGACATTATATTGGTTTATCTATACATAGATCCTTATTATTTTTTTAGCCTCAAATTTTGACTCTAGTGTATAAGTTCATTATGTACATTGAAATGAATTATTATTTTGACTTCTACCTATTCAAACTATTGTACACATATTCATATCCAAGCAAGGGAAAAATAAGAGGAAGAATAAAAAAATACATGGGAAAGATGGGTTCATTGCATAGTGTGATGGTTAAGTGGTGGCATTGTTGTTGTGGCCACTAGGGTTCAAGTCTCTATTGGGCTATTGTGATCACATGCACTATGCTTTCATTGATCCAATGTGCTCACAAGCTTGACCCACAAACTCATATTTGTGGCCTCTCTAGTTCATAGCTCCAAGATTTAAAAAAATGCTTATAAACCTATATGTGTGTGTGTGTGTATGTACGTACATGGGAAAGATAAAATTTGATGTAACGCCCCGCCATGCAAACCCCATAGGACAAACTACTAACAACAACAGAAAAATTTTTTTTTGAAAACAACAAACACATTTAACATAATTAAATAATTAAACAACATAAATATATCATATAACAATAACCTAGTCCCATGGAGTAACATGGTGTGCTACTTGAACAAACCCATACCAACTACAACGTTAAACAATACTAAACTAGACAAATGATAGAAGCATGATTAAGACATAATATAAATGTAACATTCATCCAATATGAATAAGATAAATAAATAAAAGCATGAATAACATATTATTACATTTCAACTTCAAAGTTTCAAGTTACATTCATGGAACATATTTCCACAGATACAACACAACGTAAAACCACAATTACATAACAAAGCTACTTCCCTTATAACATTGGGAAGAGTACAACTTAATACAAAGAGTACAATAATGAGAGTTGAATTCATAAAAGTTCCAATCTTCTTTGTGCAAAGCTCTGAGATCACTGCAACTGAAACTGCACCACGATCACCACCTAGGGACCCAATGGGTGCATTGCACGTTTACACCCGACCTTGTGAACCCGAAGGAACACCCCCATGCAAGGAGTCGATAAGAAAGAACCCTCATCCACAAAGTCAAAACATAAAGGAATAACACCACACAACTCAAGACCATGTAACAACATAAACAACAACCATAATAACACAACTCCAGAGGCAACAAGAACAAGGGAAAACAAAGGGGCACATTGGGAGAGTGTCATCACATGGTCTTACATGGGTTAACTAGACTACCTAACACTAGGAGTTGCCTCCATCAATGTGGATTAACCAAACTACCTAACACTAGGAGCCACCTCCATCTATGGTTAACTAGACAACCTATCTCAAGGTGTCGCCCCATAGGGTGACTCATGCGGAGCCACTTACCTTTCATGGAGACAAGGCAGTGACCTTACCAACTAGGTCTTCCCACTTGTCCTTAGCCTTTGACAACACTAATGACAAGGGTGAGGTGAATGATTTTTTAGTCTTGTTATGTGTTAACTAATCCAACCCACAAGATACATTAATTAGGTTATCACTTAAGGAAACTCTTTCAAGGGTGACCACTTGTACACTAGCCCCAAGAAGAGCCACTCTCCCCTATGGTTACCCCAAAATCAAAGTCGAGAAATGAGTGTACCTCAAAGCACAAACCTTAAAGGACCTTATTTCGCAACAAATCACACGAGGCATGACCATCTCGTGACTACACAAAGCATCCAAAAACCCGTAAAACTAAGAGGTACCACCCACACAAGTATTCACAAGGTAACGAGATAAACAAAAAGGTGCAACCATAAACATGCATACACACCACTTCCCTAGCATCTAGAGGTAACACTTAACCACCCAAGAACCAAACAATACATACAACTAATTAAAGCCACATTTTTAATATATAAAAAATTTAACTTAAATTAAACACATCACAATCAAATAAAAAATTTCATCATTTAAAAACCATTCCAAATCATAAAGTCCATTAAATATTTCAAATTTAATCTATGGAAATAATCAATTACCTAACATTAAATATCTCACCAAATTAATTTTACCAAATTCGAAAATCTAAGTTTCCTAGATTGTTTCAAAAATCAAATTAAATACATGCAACTACATCTTCTACAATTATTTAAACACAAAATAAACTTCAGAATTAAAATATTTAAACTTAAGCTATGATAACAATTAAAAATTTGAGTTTATATTTTAATTTCAAACAGTATCTATTCTCTGGTTTTATTTCCTTTTCTAAATAGATTATTCTTCTAAATCTGATTTTTCTGATTGTAAAATCTAATTTGCAAAAATCATTTTAAATACAGATTCAATAAAATAATAATTGATTCTGAATCTAATTACAATAATTTTGTTTTCTATTTTTTTTCCAGAATTAAATTACTTCCTCATTTCAACAATATATTCCTAATCACGTATATATACATACGTGTGTATATATATATATATATATATATATGTCTGAATTTAAAGAATAATAAATTTAAAGTTACTATTGCTAATCAAATACAAAATTAAAACACAAATGTATATACATACATATATATATACATACATATATATATACATATATAGATATATTATCATTGCTTAACAAAATGCCTTTTCTCAAAAACCAAATATCATCAAATTAATATATCTACACATATATATATACACATATAAATAAATATATATCTATATTACATATATAGTTATATATAGTTATATATAGTTATATATAGTTATATATATATATATATATATATATATTATATAACTATAAAAATAAAATGTAATTTAATATACCAATACTCATTATCCAAAAATGGAACTTGTTAAAAGGGTAGACATATCAAAAATCATAGATAAATGCGAAGGATTTTATAAGCTTTGGGGAGGGGTCGGCCACAACCAAACCCCCCCCACCTCTTTACATTGGCGCAACTTGAATAAGTGGGGGTTGTGTTTCCCAAAGGCAGCGCTCCCTCCACCATAGTGTGGAGGGTGTTGCCTTTGGGGCAGTCACACCCTCCACAACCAATGAGGGGCAGTGGGGAAATTCAACCCCCCCACAAAAAAATAACATACAAAGAAAATAAAATTCACTTCCTTTCAAAAATTTCAGCGAATAAATTTTGTACGACAGTACAGAGAAAAATTTCCAAAAGTTTAATAAAAGTTTCAATAGTATGTTTTATATTTATATTTATATATATTTATAACTGACACAAAAGAATAGAGGAACAATTGGGCATAGCCCAACACACGAAGTCATTCAAATGAAAAGAATTAAATCGAGGAAATGTAATAGCCAGAATAAGAAGAAAAGGATCTTTGGAAAAAGAAGATTTATAGAGAGCTTGGCTGTGAAATAACATTGGACAAAAAGAAGCGGAAATCCATTTATTTTCAAACTTGAATCAAAATATAAAATAACATATGGGTAGGAAACGAAGGGAAATAGAAAACTACAGGCTGAGATAACAATTACAGAGCAATGGATTTCACATCACAAAAATTCCAAGACTCACAACAATCATAATGAAATTTCACAATTTACAATCCTTTTCTTTTCAATTGCAAATTACAGAGAACATTCAAGGATTTCAAAACTACCTGGAGTCCTTCGCTTAATATGATTCGAAGACAGAGTGTTGAGTTGAGCGTATCCAACCAACCACGATCTTCAGCAATTCAGAGATCCACAATCTCCAGCAAAACAATTCGAAGTACAAAGCCCGACACAAAGATAATTCTAGATTCTTCTAAAACCAAAATTTTGAAAGAAAGCACAAAGAATTCAATTCTCAAAAAAACTTCCAAGTTTTCGAATTGCAGACCAATTTTACTTTTCTTCTCACTTTCTGATTTTTCGAAAAAGACAAGACTAGATATAAAATCCAAAGATGGAAAAACTTAGAACATTACTAATTCTTTCGGAATTTCACTAAACATCGAAAATAGTCTCTTGCCATCATTTTTTTAGTTTTACTAAATCTCGAATAGGCAATTTCTTCACAAATTACTAAACTCGCTATTTCTTCCCAAAATTAAAACGTTAAATTTCCTTTTCAAATTTAATTAACTTTCGAAGACCAATAATTATTATTAAAATTAAATAAGTAAGCATTTTAATTCAAACAACATTTGAATTTAAAATATAATATTAAATTAATTATTTGATGATAAAATTAATCATAAAAATAATTTCAATGACTTAAATTTAAATAACAATTAAAATAATTTATTAACTTTTATTTATTTAAATTAACTAATAATCTCATGCTAATTTAAATCTTGAAACATTAATAACACCCTTAATGAATAAAATAGTAACGCTAATGCGCACAAATATTTTCTAAAGAATTGATGCCATTTACTAACATGAAAATTTAATTACTTATTAATCCACACCAAAGGATAACATTTAATTTAAAATGATAATACATTAATCATAGCCATAAACACAACCTTTGCTAACCTTACAAAACTCATGAAAATAAATAACTTAAATTAAAATCATACCCACACGAATGAAGTACAGATATAAGACATGAGCAAACATTGACCCAACCACTAACACAAACGAAGGTACTTTCTTATCAACTCCTTAACCACATCAACCATTGGGTATGTAGGGTGCACTCAGACCCGACAATGCGGGTGGAATCGACACCTGGTACCTACAGTCCTGCATAACACCAAACATCGAACAACATATACATGTGCATATAAACTCATAATCAACACATTGTGAAAGAGAATTGCGGTGAGGCAGGGCGCTCATGGATGAGCGATGCAACACCGTCTCCTTCACCCAAATCATATACAGTAATCCAAATCTAAACACAATATCATCATCATAACACAATCAGTAACATCATCATGAGCATAAGTATCCAACACACATGTCCAAATATCATAAGCAAATAAACAAAACTTTCTGCCACACCAAACACATGACGAAATAGATGTCTAACAAAGTATCCAGTAAGCATCAAAACATAACTAGAAATCAAATAGAATCAAACACACACACAAAGCAATATCATAAAGTATCAGTAACATGAGAGGCACTACATTTGACCCTAAATCTATGGGGATAACATATTTTTATTATGTAATATAACCGATCTATTTCGTATAAAGATCATATTTTGTAATAAGTTATATAATTGTATATTTTCTTTCATTTTGAGTTAGAAACATGTCTAAGGGATATGGAATATAATGTAACTATGAGTATAATATTATAGTGTATTAGGTAATAATGAATAATTTATTAGGCTGCATATAATTTGTAATTCATCTCATTAGTTATATAGAATAAATTATTTATTTGATATGTATGGGATAGTAATAGTTATCTCTAGAAAGTATATATTATAATGACTTCCAAAGTAGAAAACATCTTGGATATTGTTATTGGAATTTATGTGATATTGGGAGGATTTCTCCATTGAAGTGTTCATTAATTGTGTTGGCTTTCCATAAGGGTTTGATTAGTTTTCAATATATTGCAATATATTTTCTATTAAATCTATTAACTCATATGGAGTGGAGTGTCCTACTTTGAGGTGGAACTCCTTTCCATATGTCAACACCTTGTGAGGTGTGTAAGGAATTGTAAGAGCATCTTGTGTCATCATGATATGTAAGATCATCTTATGAAATTGTAATATGAGGGTTACTTATAATAGATTCTTATGGTGCATAAAAGAATTTAAGAAGGGAGGTATATTTCAATCTTGCCCAGTGTATGCTTCACTTGACATTTGATCAATAGTGAAGATTAATTGGAAAGATCAATAGATAGGAAAATTCAAGATAGTTAAGATCCAAATTTGAATTTAATGAAGGAGAGAAAGAAGAATTAAATAAATATTAATTTATTTATTTTACAAGAAAATATCTAATTTAAATAAATTGTTTTTAATTTATTTAAAAGATGAGTGTTAACTAATTAAATATTTTTTTAAAAATATTTAATTATAGAGGACCAAAGATTTAATTTAAATCTAATTTCAATTAATGTTGGAGAAAAAATGACAAGTGATGAATTAATTAAATAATTATAAACTATTTAACTATTAGAGATATGATAAAAAAAAATAAGATAATTAAATAATTAAAATTATTTAATTAATATAAATAGAAGAAATGAGGAGGATAATGCTGAAATGATAAGATGAAAATGCATTAGTCATTTTCAGATGTCTACAAGAACAAATCCTAAATCTACACTTAGACCTAAGGTGTATAATTGAACAAATTCACCAAATGAAGAGGGAGAAAAGAGATCCATTTTTATGATTAGTTTTTTTTTATCTAGTGTCAAATAAGTGTGAAAAATAGATAAGAATGATTAACACTAAATAGAAAAGAGCTCATTCATAGTCACAAAATGTGTAATTAATAAAGGAAGAAAGGATAAGAATGTGTATCTATCTAATTAAAGTCTAATTATTTATTATAATAAAGAATTCTTTGTGTCAAAATAAATGTTAAGAGGAAGTACTAATGCTTATTAATGACTAATTCTAGAATTTTGATCTCATACAAAAAATTATGTTGGGAATTCACACCTCTATATTTTCGATCCCATCTAAATCTTACAATTGTGTCCTTCACAACTAAAGAATACAAATTGATGTTTGTTTGTAATAGATATTTGTGTATACAATGCGGTGTTGGTGAACATCTTAAGAGTCATGTGCAAGGATTAAAATTCAATGATTTATTGTGCCTTACTCATACATTTGTTGACTATTATTCATAAGATCAAAGATATGATTGATGCAAGACACCTAACATTCAAAGATTGATGTAACATTTTTCCTGGAGATAAAAATACAAACTTAAAATCTATAATGTGTGTTTTCCTTTCTCTTTGACCAAGGATGGACTATCAATTCTTTCAATATTCAAATACAAAACTAGGGTCCTAGGGCATGTATTTAAATATGATTTTTTAGACCTCAATTTAAATGAAATTGGTGCAAGCCAATGGATAATATTCATAATTTTGTATTAGTTTAGCTCAAAATTAATGTGATTTGAATTTTAATTTAGGGCACACAATCACACAAGTGATTCTATATAAGGGGTAGGATCATTCTTATGATATCATCTAAGATGAGAGATGAGTAAATTTAAAGGAAATGACTAAAGTGATAAAAAAATGGTTGCAAGGTTATGTGAAGCTTTACACATAAATGAGAAAAATTAGGTGCTAAATCTATATTTTTTGAATATTTTTTTAATATAAATTAATATTTTTATAAGAAAAATATTCCAAGGAAGAATCTTTTCAATGAGAAAAAATAAGGAAATAATCAAAGCCTTTTGTTGAGATTCACCCTTAAAACATATTATTATATAGATAAGTGCCCTAATATCATAGTATCTAATTGTAAGGGAGAATATTCTTTCTTTAAATGACCTCCCTAAGTTAATTAATTGATGTAATTAATAAACATAAATCAATTTAGATAACCTAAGTTGAGGGTAAAATATATATTGTATGTGAGGGATAGCTATTTATCTTTGGGAATGATAATAAAGATAAAAATCTTGATGTACTATGATACCTAATGCACTAATAAAAAAATTTGATATCCTCATTATGTGTTCCACTTCAAATTCTATAAAAAATACAACTATCTTTAGGTTAAATCTACAACCTTGGGTCAATCTTATGACCCTCAATTAATTTTGTATAGTGCAAATATGATCTATACCTCATAGATTCAGTTTAGTGAAATGTGCATTTCTCCTATAAAATGTGTTGGATTCTCTCCTCCTCACAAACTATTAAATACTAGGGGTATTTAAAAATACCTTAGAGAGAGTATCAAATGTCTAGAGCCAATTTCTAGAAGGTCAACCCCTTGAAAAGGCTAGCTTTATGATCATTAAATGGTTGCTAGACAATATGAAAGCATGCATCAAGATGGTTCACCATATCTATGAGAAAAGTAGGAATCAAACATTTGAATTTTTAAAAAAATATTTTTCAATTCAAAACTATAGCATGCAAGATCAATCTTGTGCTCCATGGAAATGTCTTAGAATAAGGGATAAAAAAATCTAGACATAATGGATAAATATATGGAAACATCGATCAATAAATAATGAGAATGTGTGAGGATAAATGTGGATATAATAGAAATAAGGGTGGGTGAATCAAAATGTGTATAAAGAAGAGGAATGAGGATGGCTGAAGATCAAGAAAAAAGATGAGTTTACCACAAAATTGTGCCACATGTTACTGTATAATAATATGAAGACAAACTCTTAGAATAGGCCCAAAACTAAAATGAGAATTGGCATGTACATGCAAATTTCACGATTACACTAAATATCAAATAAATAAAAATTATGTACAATGACTAATTTGACTACAAAGATTAAAGAACAACTCAACATCAAAAAGATCTCACTAAGCAGGTCAACTAAAATCATAGAGGGTTTGGAAGAGAAACATGATGATTTGAAAACTAATATTTTCCAAATAACAAAGATTTCCAAAACATGATACCTATTATGATTCCCAACGTATATTATTGTCTATTATTGCGAGTTATTCCATAATGATGTGTTCTATTTTATACAAATATAAATTTTATTTATACAACAATTTAACTTTATGTTGTAAAAAATTAGCAATAGTCAATGGCTTTGAATGTTTTGAGCCTTTCAAAATTTTGATTTTTTGATTTATTTGCATCTGATCAAAACTATATTCTCAAGTTTGCAGATAAAATGTAATTCTCTTGGACAATTTTTGCCTAAATACTTCAGACATACATGTAATCTTTTATTATATAATATAATATATATAGACTCCTATGCCTTTTTAATTAAAAAAAACTTTATGTTATAAATGTACTTAACTTCTCTTAACTTTAATCCTTATCTAATTACAAATTATAACTATCATTAATAATTATTCTATTATAAACTATCATATTCATTTACTCCACCCATGAATTGATATATAAATTATTATTTCTATAATACAATATTTATAATAATAATAAAAAGCACTACTTACTACTCTACGTATCTATTTTATAGGAAAGTGACATTAACTTGTTAAGCATCTAGTTGCATGTTCAAAAGACGGCTTTACAAGTGATAATAAATAGACAATAGCATAATTCAAAGGGCCCCTAAAATAAAGCCACTAACCAATTAAAAAAAGAACTATATTAATATCTAAATAATGATTCCTCTAGAAGGATGTCGGCCACCATGTCATGTAGCTTAATTAATTATATTTTTAGGTGATATTTTGACATTACTTATGAAAAGATTCTTAAAGAAATAAATTTATATTTAATAATTCATTATGGGATTTATTAATCCAATATTTTGGGCAAGAAGTTCCTTGATATAAGGGTGTCCTCCGTGGTTATTGGGAGATGAGAGAGTTAGTGAAATTAATGCCAATAAAGATATATTTAAAAACTATCAATAAGTGTTGTGAGAATTTTGGTAGAAATATTTTTATGGTTCTTTTAGTAAATCTAAGCATTATATTAATTTCTTATAAACAAAGTTACATCAATAAAGATGTCCACTTGTTAAGGACTAAAATTCTAAACTGGATATACACATGATAATTTATTTATTTTTTATTTTATTAGAATTAATTATTATGATTCTTTTTGAAATTTCAAGTTTTTATTGTATAAGAAAAATATGTTCGTATTTTTTTAATTTAGTTTTACATTTAGTATACTTAGATTGTTGAATATAATTGATTTAGAATAAAATTTGTAAAAGGTTTTGAATCATTTATTTCATTATTCTAGTCTATATTTATTTTTACATATTATTATTTATCTTGTTACAAATGAAATGAAATTATATTTAAAATTTCATTCTTCTTTTCAAAGTTTAATTTTTCATATTATGAGGTCAACATTTTAAAATGTGATCATTATTCTACTGACTTACATTTCAAAATCCTCTAAATTGGGCTCTAGATCTTTATACTTAAAAGCATGCTTTAAGACCCTAGTTTCATATGAAAAGATAACACATTTTCATTTATCATGCAATCAAAAGAGAAAGGAAACAAATCATGGTAGATTATAGGTCTACATAATCATCTAAAATCAAATATTACATCAATCTTCATTTTGTAGGAGTTAATGGTGACTCCTCAACACCCCTAAGAATAGTTGCTAGACCAAAATATCTTCCACAAGAGAGTTAATGGTGGATTCTACTACTCGGGAGTTTGGGCACACCACGGTTGCTCGGGTGTTAGTTGATTTGGACATCTCCAAACCTCTCCATGGGGATGTTGTTTTGTTGGTGGAGGACAAACCTTGGAACCAACTCTTAGATTATGAGGGTCTCCCCTTTCGATGTAGGAGGTGCTTTTTGGTGGGTCATTTGGCCTTTGCTTGCCCTCAAGCCCATCGCAAGGGTGCTGCGACTTGGTGGAAGGATGCTCTTTTGGATCACCTTACGGTGGGTTCTTCTTCGGAGGTGTCTTCTAAGGAGGTTGACCTTCATGTTGCTACTCCTCTCCCGAACCTCTCTACTGCTGCTATGGATCCACCTTTGGTCCGTTCTACTGACACTGTTGTGCCTAATCCTGCCTCTGTTGTTGCTACTCTGTCGGTCCCTGTCTGCCCTCAAGTGGAAGCCTCTACTATTATGTTGGTTGATCTGTCCTTGGCTGCCTCATTGCCAACTCCCTCACTAGTTGGTGGTCCCGTGGTGGCTGAGGTGGAGTCACTCATCTCCTCGTTCTCTTTGCTTCCTTTTTTCGAGCCTCCTTGGTCGATCGTTCTCCGGAAGAATAAATTTGTTTTTGCTTCTCAGACTCGGGCTCGTGGAGCCAACAATGACCCCTCTATGTCTAGGGTTGCTTAATTTCTTTGGTTTTCCACAGCTATCTGTCAGTTGTTTCTGGTTGTATCTATAGTTCAAAATTTGTTTTGAACTATGCTTTTTTCTTTGGTCCCTTGGGCCCTTTGTGAAGGGTACGACACCCTGAAAATGTTGCTTAACTTTTCAAAAACAATGCAAGAATATGGTTAAATATGTAAATATACATAAGAGGCCTTACTTATAAAGGTGAGGTGTGAAGAATGATTAGATAAGATCATGACACGTGTCTTAATCCTATCACATGAGACAACTAACTCATAAAAATCTAGGATAAGATAAAACCTAGAAATGACAACTAAGACTTATAGAAGGAACCTTATAATCCTAAGTAAACAAGTTAATATGTCCCCTAAGTCCCTAGTAAGTAAATTAACTAGGTACAAGACATTTATTCACATCAACACCCCCCCTTAAGTGTAACTTAGAGAGAAGATTATTATGCAAAGTATGCAAAGACGACTATGAAGATGGGTCTCAAATATGAGGCCATGTTAGGTACCCATTTACAATGCAAATTCAATAAATGCAATCTCTCACAAATGAACAAAAGGAGAAAACTAAGTGCGACAAAACTTCTCTTCAAAAGAGATAAAAAGGAAAACAAAACAAGATGAAGGATGGAAGACTCAGTGATACCCCCCAAGGACTACATATGTCATGTATATACAATATATGACCCCACCCATAAGAGGGAAAGAGAGAGACAAGATATCCCCCCCACAATGAAGAAGCTCCAATACCGATGAAGAACACCCAAAAACAAAAGATGATTCAATTCTTGCAAGCAACACATTTTCCCTTAGGAAGAAACAAATCGATAGGTTGATGAAGAATCCACTCCATATCCAACTGAAAGGAGGAAGGATGAAGTCTCAACATGTGTGTCTTTAAAAACTGATAAGTACACTCTAAGATTTAATAGACCACAATATAATCATGGTTAAAACCAACCAAGAAACATGATAGCTCAAGAGAATGAGGAGTCTCATGAATGTCAACATCCAAAGACAAAGATGATGGGATAGTTCAGTTGTCTTGAAACTATCATCAAAGAGGACAAAAACACCCTCAAGTATATCCTCCAAATCTATAGTATGAGACTCCACAAACAAGTTAGAAATCCATGTCAAATACTCATCCCATAAAGCAAGATCTAAAAAATTATGATCATCTTGTTGAATAGAAGCACTGATAGTTGAAGAAGCAGGAAGTGGAGGAATAGGGAGGTTAGCACTAGTCTCTAGAATGCCAAGGTTTAAATGACTAAACTTCTCCTCATAAACATGATTCACACTTGATGAATGAGTGTGATATGCAGTCAAAGGAACATTATCACCACTTAAGCAAAAAGAGAAAATGAATAAAAACGAGATGAATGATCAACCATCTCAATAGTAATGATATCCCTAGTCTCCAAGTCCCTTATGTACACTCTATCACGAGTGAACTCAACTATTTTACCTTGTCCACCATGGGTAATTTGATAAACAAAAATTAGATTTGATGTCAAAGAAGGAACATAAAGTACATTTAGAAAAACTCCCTCCCCTCATTTCAATAGAGCCCTTCCCACTTACCTTCATATATGTATTTTTTCCCATCAAAATATGAGGTAAATTACAAGGCTCAAAAGAAGAGAATATTTCCATAGATGATGTCATATGAAGAGATTCAAAAAATTCCCAAATCTAAACTAAAGAGGATCTTTCAAGAATAATAAACACGACTCCCAATGAGTTGTGAATAACAAAAGTAACCTCCATAGTAATAATATACAACCTATTTGATTTGTAACTCGCCCATAATGTCTCATATCCCAACTTAGATGTCCAAAATTATCACCAAAGTCATACATGGGAGCCACCAAAATTATGCAATATTATCCACTACTCAATTATCATGCCCAAGTTGATAAATTTGCTAAAAATAGCTTTATAACCACCACTACCAACTCATCTCCTTCATCAATCCATATAATAACTAATGCAAATATTTTGAAGGAATATTAGTTACATATTATTTTTCAACCCTAGGCATCTAAGAACACCTTTTGGTCGAGTTATGGATATAGATAAAATATACATAATATTTCAAGATAAATGGTACCTTAATCCTAATATTCTCTCACTTGATGTTATGCATTGCAAATAAATCCATAAGAAATATAAATATAATTAAGTACAAGAGTTAAGGTGGCCTTCCTATACCAAGAGATATTATCCATGACCATTCTCTTTGTAATTGGATATGCAATAGTATCTAGAGTGTCATCCTTATCTAACAAGACCTTATCATCTCACAATCGCATTGAATTGTAACAATCTTGTAATCAAAACTAATACATATACAAAGTCTCTATAAGAAACCCACATCTTTAGAGGCATGTGTAGTAGTCATATATTATACTCTAGTGGTGGAAAAATAAACCATAGGCTTCCTTTTATTCATCTAACCTATTGCACCTCCAAATAGAGAAAACACATAGCCACCAATGGACCTTTGACTATCCAAGTCACCTACTTAATGTACATCCATTAATCCTTTTATGTCTAATTAATCATCCAGATCATCATTCACATGATAACATAAATAGTAATATAATTTCCTCACAAATATCTAAATATCCTCTTAACAAAATTTGAATTCTAGCTACTAGGGTCAATCATGATCCTGCTAAAAATTATCATTTCTTGGGCAATATTTGGTCTAGTGCAAACCCTTGAATACATCAAAATACCAACAACACTAGCATATAAAATTCTATATATCCCATCAAATGATCATCCAATTTATGGAACATGTATGAAGTAAGCTATGTACCAACAAGAAATAGAATACTAACTAGTTTATAGTCATGGATACTAAATGGTTTCAAAATGGTATCCAATACTAATTATGACTCAACCAAATCATTATATGTATCTAACCCTTATTGATCTCCACCCAAAAATATATTTCACAATCCCCAAGTCCTTTATATCAAATGTGCCAAAAATCTAAAACTTAATCCCCTTAATCATCAAATTGTTATTACAAATAAAGAATATATAATCCACATACAAGACAAAGATTAGAATATGATTACCAATAATTTAATAACACAAGAAAAATTATCTTCCTCAGTCCTAGAAAACCTAAACTCAATGCAAAGGCATCCAATTTTTGGTACCATATCCTAATCAACTATTTTGGACGATACAATTTGATGATTTAAACCTATAAACTAAATGTTCCTTCGCTTTCACAACAAAATACTCAAGTTGTTGCATATAAATACCCTCCTCAAGATCTCCATGCAAGAAATTAGTTTTCAAAACTATTTTATCAATCTCAAAATTACAAGTTGCAAATAAATAAAATGAATCTAACAAAAGAAAACTTACTAATAGGAGAGAAATTTTGGCCAAAATCAACTCCCTCTCTCTCTATGAGTGACCCTTCACCACCAATCCAGTATCGTACCACTCTAATTGACCATTTGCACCAATTTATTTATGTACACCCATTTTCAATCAATGGGATTTCTTCCCTCTAGTAAACTAAAAAGATCCCAAGTTTCACAATTGTCCAAGGCCATAATCTCTTCCTACATATAGATAAGCCAAGAATCACTATTGAAAGTGTTATAAAAAATGAATAAAGCATCATTATCACTATCATTAAAAGACTTTTCTTTGGAGGAATCTAATTTATTTTTATTTTTTATGCATTCCTTCTTCAAATTTCCCCTCTTTATAAAGCTCCAACACTTTACTTTTACTTGGGTTTCCAAATGTCCTTTAGAATTTGATCTATATTTCTCCTTATCCCCTTTAGTCCCTCCTTTTTCTTTCGACCTTCCTTGTACATGCGAAACATCTTTGAGCCCTTGTTCCTAGATTTCCTTCTCATCTCCTTTGAAAGAAAAGTGGTAATAAGATTATCCATTTTTTCTCTACATCACTACCACTAATGGTAACATTTAGATTTTCCCAAGTATTGGGTAAAGAGAAAAGTAATAAGACTTATCCTCTTATTCCAACTTAACATCTACAAAATAAAGACAACTTAAAATCAAATTAGATGCATTTAATTTTTTTATAATAGAAACATCATTTTTCAATTTTAATGAATACTTCTTTTGAGATATAACTTATTAGTAAAAACAATAGTTTGATTGATATCACTTATCATCTTCCACAAGTTGAATGTGTAGTCTCCTTAGAAATATTCAAGAGGATAGAATCTAATAGACACAATAAAATGGTTCATCGTTTATTTCAATCTATTTTAAACAATCTTCATTAGACACATCTAATGCCATATTTTCTTTTGAAATAGGCAACTAAATTGATCTCTTTCTTCAAGTATATCTTCTATCTTCAAATTCCATATCTTGTAATTGATAACATTAATTTTTTAGTATCCATATGATAAGTAAAATCCATGCTTTTTAATCCTTTCCAAAAAAAATTAAGACCACACAATGCAAAGCGCCCACTATAGAATTAAAAACATCAATACTTAATAGAAAGGCCCCTCTCTCTCTATGTAGAACCATTAGCTTTGATACCAAATGTTTAGAAATGATGTGAAACTAGTGCAGTAAAATATCTTCCTAGTGTATGCAAATCTGAAATATAATTATTTATCTAAGGTTACCATATGATGATTATGGAATAAAATCATAAAACCATATGAACAAAGGATTTACATGAAAAAACCTTGTTGAATAAAAATATACATGAGAAAGAGGAAAATATGTATTAATCTTCAATAAAGAGGTACGTCCAAAACACTAGAACATTCTCTTCACTCTAACAACACCTTGTACTTGTAAAATAAACTTATGTGGTCATTCTCTCATGCCTCAAATTTATAGAGAAATAGGAGAGGAATACCACAAATGGTCTCTAAAAATAATGTACCATCAAATCAAGGTAAAATGCAAAAACTTCCATGTCCAAATGAAGATACTCTTCAATGAAAAGAAAAAATAACCTCCATACTAAGAATAGATGACATCTTTGACTTTAACTACTCCACAGTGGCCCATATCCCAAGGTAGACATCTAAAATCATCACCCATCTCATATGGGACCCACCAAAAAAATGCAAAATTCTCCACTACTCAATTTTCATTCCCAAGTTCAAAAATCTACTAAAAAATCTTTTCATCTACCATTTCCAACTCCATCTCCTTCATGAATGCATATAACAACTAATGCCAAGATTCCTAGGGAATCTTTATTTTTTATTTTTTATTACACCCTAAGAATATAAGGATAATCTCCAAGATTTTTATAGATAAATAAAATATACATAGGATTGCACAAGGTAGTTGGCACCATAATCCTAAGATCAAAATTATCAAGCATAACCTTTATCCTTAATGGGATCTTGAGTCTCCACATAAAATCCCTAGAAATCAAGATCATTCTACAATATTATAACCTCAACCAATTGTAGCCTATACCATCTTATGAGATCTTCCTTCTCTACCCCATCCTTATAAATTTGTATAAGGTCTCCTCTTTCATCAAATTTGTGATCATTACCAACAATTCCAACCTAATTCCTCGTTACATGTATGAATCCTTTAGGATCATAAACTCTTGCATCTAAAAACTACATATTAAATTTAAATACAATGCATATGTTATATCATACACTTTCTTGCTTAATACAATAAAGTATAATAATGTGGCTTGAGAAGGGGGATGCTTTTCCTTTTATGGCTTCTAGAAAGCTCATGATTTGCATTATTATTTTGTCAAACTACCTCTAAATATGCAACTCTTGATGGTACCTACATTGGCAATTTGTGTGGCATGTTCAACCAAATCCAAATGCCCTAATGATGGTAAAATTATCATACAAGAATTAGTACCCCCAATTATGTCCCTACATAGTTTTCTTCTTATAATCCATTGGTCTAGAAAATTCAAGAAATTATTTTGGGATTATTGGCCTTTCAAATCCCAATCTCAAAATTAATGTGACAAATAAATCTTTAAAGATACAATACATAGCATTGGAATTATACTTTTTTAAATGGGGATTAAATAATTGCATTGACTTGAGCATCCCCTTAGGAAGGTTTGTGGAAATTACTTGTGCATCTAATTTATTGTCCCAATCTCTTTCTAAAATATAGAAAAATACATGGCACAATATGGAATACCACCTAAAAGACTTATGATTTCATTATCTCTCTACATTTCCCAACCATGTACACAAGTGTCTAGTGAGAAAAAATGAATAGTCACATAAAGAGTTTGCATGCAAGCTTTAAATATGGGATTCAAAGACCAAAACACCCTTAGGGGTCATTGAATTTACATCAACCCTAGAGAACTAGCACATACATTGATAAGTATCTTGGAAATATATAGCAAAACACACCATATACAATGGCTCAATTTTGGAGTCAAGAATTGGTTCTAGTTTCTCTCATTCCCCATTATCCTTATAATTTGGTAGGTAGTTTTTCCTATAGCTCAATCTATGCATGTTGTACTTTATAACAACTATTTTCATATCTAATTTAGTTTTAGCCTCAAGTTTTGGGAGAAAAATATTTTGAACCATTTCTTGTTAGTTGTGAATAGATTTCCACCTTTTGCATCATATATACAATATGATCTTTTGGGTTGTATATCTTTGTCATCCACTCAACTAAATAAAGACTAAGAAAGCAATTTAGAACCACTACCTTTCCCAAGTCAAATATCCAAGAATTACACAAATGAATTCAACCATAGGAATTTGGAAAAAGGAATTAAATAGATAACCCCCACTATTGAAAGTAAATGAGTTTTAGATTTTTTCTTTTCTATCTTCAAGATGGTTGGTCAATACTCTCTTACCCATGAATTTCTTGAAATTTTCCATGGTCTTGAGAAGGAGCTCAACAAAGCCTTGTGTGGATTTTTATTTAAAAGACAAAATGAATTATATGCAAAATCAAACTGGATATAAGTTTTAGTTCACTTGTTCGGTTACGACTCAAAAAACTAATTTATAGAATAATTCAACATGTGAGACACTTTGGCAACTAGGATAGAGGCAAAATATCTTAATTCAATCAAGGATAGAGACAATGGAGGAACGAGTACTTACCCACATACTCTTTTACAAATAATCCACACATTGAATCATGGCAAGAGGATCTTTAGTAGAGCACAACCTTATTGTAATGAATTTTTTCAATTTAATTAGATATTGATTTTGACATCAATATTTTGAATCATACTATATATTCCATCATCACAATGAATGGAAATCGTAGAAGAACACAACTGACTAGTGTTAAAAAAATCATTCATAGACCATGTGAGGCAATGCCAATAAGATGTATATAACCCAATTTCCTTTTGATTCGATTTGCAATACTAAAGCAAAAAACTCATTGATAACGCCAAGCAATTGAAATTTTCTCATGAACCACCGAAAGGTTAAACAAATCAATACAAATATAAAAGGCAATCCTTGATTATTTTCTCCCTTTGAAATCATTGGGCACCAAATGACATCACAAAGTTGATTGAGGGGAATTAAATTGGCACCATAAAGAAACATTAGCATGGGGATGTGATTGGCCCACCATATGAGTGCTTAAGTTCTAGCATGAAAAAAGTAATGCATCTTAGAGCAGCTCAAAATGTGTGAGGTCTATGTGACACTTGTCATTAAATTCCACAAGGACATTGTCAAACACACAATGGGTCACACCACTACATAGAGTTGGATAAACTAATCCCTTTAGAACTTAACACAAAGACTAAGACTTAGCACACCAATAGGAAGCCGCCATGTTGTCGAGCATAATTGCTAAGAAAGTTGTATGACTCAGCCACTCCACGTAGGAAAACCAAATGGGAGACCAACCAATAAGAAACTTGACAATGGGCCTTTAAAAATGAGCACCTGTTGAGCATTTATTCGTTGTTCTCCTTCCCCTCAGCAGTCGGGGCCCACCATTTGATGTCACTTTATATCATAAAATATAAAGGTCGTCCCACCGCACTGAGACAGGGAACAAACGGGGTGACTGCTTACAAGAAAAAGGGAACCGACAGCAGCGGGTAATACCAAGCAGCAAAGCCCTCAGCTCAATGGCCTATTAAGAAGGAGCTTTGCACTATCTTGTAGAGTTAGCAAGAACAAAAGCAAGTAGTCATAAGGCATGGGCTAAGGATCAAAGTGTCATTGATTGAAAAAAAGTGAAGTTATCAAACTAGCTAAGGGGAACATAGAAAATGACCCTAACATTGAAACCACCATTAGATAGGGAGATTCATATTCATACTATATTTTAAGATTGGGGTTTTTTAAATAGATCAAAGGTAATGTGATAGGGGATATGTGGAACCTTAAATTTTTAAGGGTGTTAACATATACTATGTTGTTAGTATGATTAAAAGCATCATGTATGTTCTGATTTGTATTGAATAGTGGGAATCTTGAGTTGGTTTATGATTAATCTTGGTAAGGAGCACTAGATAGCAATAAAAAGAGTCCTTAAGTATTTGTGGAGCATTAAAGAATATTATGTTTCCTACTATGATCACTTATTTCCTAGTGGTGATCATCTAAAATATTGTGTGGGTCACTTGCAACATAATGTAGGTCACTTGTAGCTAAGGGACAAAGGTTACTTGTAGAATAGGTCACTTGTAGCTAAGGGACAATGGTTACTTGTATAATAGCATGGTTGGTGGCACTTATAAAAAAAATGATGAGGACTTACAACACTTAGTGGATATTTAGAGATTTGTTGAGTTTTATTGGGCAAAAGGTCAACCAATGGCTAGGTGTTTAGCATATTTGGTCATACAATTTGGATGAGTAAGCGATAGGTTATGTTTGCTCTATTCACTGCAAAGGTAAGGTACATAGCAAAGTACATAGCATATACTCATGCTTGTAAGGAAAGTTTTGGGCTTCAAAGGCTATGTTCAAATATAGGGCTAAACCAAGGTTGCTTTATTAAACATGCAAAAATATTTTTTTAATGAAGAGTTAAATGTTTGAAAGGAAATATTTTTTTGTAATTTGAATATGAATGCAAGTGTTTTTGTGCTAGGTTCTATGGAACAACTTATATGCATGAAATTTATTATCCAAGGTTTACCATTATCTATTTTTTACAATAATAGGCATAGAGATAATGTAGTGATAGAAATGCAAATCTTTGTTTAGTTTTTATCAGCCATTGTATAGGTTTATGAATTTGTTGAGCCTTATTGTTACAGACTTTAGGTTTAGCAGTTATCCATTCAACCACTGCATAGATCTAAGATTTTTTATGAATGATAGTATAATTGAACCCTATATTTGTTTGATAAAACCATTTAGGTTTGTATTTAATTCAATTAGGATATTTGTGTAGTAAGACCATATAAGTCCTATGTTTGTTGAGCATTATAAATACCAATTTGATTGTTTGGGTTTGTATTTGCATTTAGCATTATTTAGTATATCTTGGTTATGTAAGGAAGCTAAGGTAGCGGAACGACTTCTCACACTAATCTTGAGAGGAGTTTAATGCAAAACTTTTACAGATCTTTAACAGTTACATAAACTTAACATAAATAAACATAAATATCATGCATATCACAACACAACGATTTACGTGGGGAAAACCCTTTCGAGAGAAAAAACCCCACACTCTAAAAGCCGCCCTTGATCTATTATTCAAAAATCACAAAGATTACAATATACTTGAAGAGCAAGCTTCTCACAAGAGTATCACCAACTAGAGATCCAAAGGCAACAAGACTGAGATTAGACTCCCAAAATACATCACAATACACAATTGTAATACAATGCCCTCATAAAATAGGGTTGCCTTCTAGGGTAGGTCAAGCCAACAAAATATCGATCGTCGGATCTAAGACCTAGTAATGAATAGTCTAGATTTACAATAATAAAATATACATAAAATGTGGCTTTTGGAGGCGTTGCTTTTGAACCCCCATCGGGGAGTGCATACCCCAGACCCCTACAGGGGGGTACCCTCGTGCACTAACGTATCAACAGTACCTATGTATTTTCAAGGTTGAGACACATTTTCCCAACAGGTCATTCATTAACCTAAACTATATTAAGCAATGGTGACCATTCTAAAAATAGGACAATTTTGTGTTCATTCATTTTAATTACCAAATCTAGGTTTGGGTTTTATCAAGCACTATTAAAGTAGACTTTTCTATTGAGCTCCATTATGTTGTAATGCTTTGCCAAATACCATTAGGTCATATAGCTCTATTGAGCTTTGTTATGATATGATTTTTTGTCAAGCTCTATCATATTAAATTCTTTATCTAGATTTGTCTTGATATATTTTTCTACTAAATTTTTTCTTATAAAGTGGCTATGTTGAGCTCTATCATGTTAAGTATGGATGAGATATAATTCTATGTTCTTTTATCACCTTAAAGGTTATGATAGTGATGGGGAGTACTATCTCTCAAGAGCACATTTGCTCTTTCTAAGACCTACTCTTTGGTCTTACTAGTGCATTCTTCTCTACCCTACTCAAAGGTCACTCCTAAGACTCCTATCTCCTTATAGAACTCTCCACCAACTTCAAACACTCACCTTTGCGCTCACACCCCTACTAAGCACCTTTGGGCTCAACTTTGCCACAACGTTTCCCAATCCATTCTTGGGACTAGGAATAGGTCTTCCAATTATTCCTTGTTTGATCTTACTTCACTCTGATCCATCTTGTTGGATTCCTTCCTCATTTGTCCACTGAATTCATGTAAACCTTGTAGCCTTTTTGGTCAATTAGGCCTCCTAAAACCAATGTTCTTGGAATAACTTCAAGAATTCCTTAACAAACCCCCAAACTCTTTAGGGATTCTCTCTATAGACTTCCTAGGCTCTGAGATTTCCTAGGTTTTAGACCTCCTTGGTGTCTGTACATAGGTCTGTCACCAAACCCCTATTTTCAAGGGTTTCTAGGGCATGTGACACTGTCTGGTTTCTTTAACTTCATTGAGTGCTTTAATGGCCTCCTCTGCACTTCTCCTTGCATACACATGTCCAAGACACATACCCCTACACCTCTACACCATTTATTGGCACAAACCAATCCGTTAAGCAAGCCCTCTTTCTTTTGTTCCTGTTCAAGCACCTAGCCAGAATGCCTCTGCACTCGCCTAGAGCTTGATGGAATTATTAGATCTCCTACAAAAAAAGACTCCACAGACCATATTTACAATATATACAAGGTCCCCTAATTGATTCCAAGAGGCCATGGAAGTTTAGCCATGAGAATTCAAGTGGGGTGCATCTTTTACAAAACCGGCCCTGAACCGGGCAATGAAGCAGATGAACACAAAGAATTTACAAACTGTTAACCAATCGTGCCAAACAACTAAACCAATGCCACACAAAGTAGTTACATGTCACAAGTTAAAGATTCAATGTATTATTTCAGTCCTTTCAATCCATTAATTGACTGGATCAAGGCCCTGTTTCAAAAACACAGTCAAGAAAACTTGTTCTTTCCAAGACACAATCCGTACAATAGTACTTCCAACTCTTCCAACTGTCAGGTTAGGGTTTTTCTGACCTTATATATCCTATCCCCACATGTTGGGACCCTTAGGTAGGGCTTAGAACAACATAAATGCTTCCTAGTGTTTAGAAAAAGTTGTCATGACAACTTTGCAAGATGTCCTAAGAATACACAAAACTCAAGACTCTAAAAAAACTTGCCACAACACACACACCAAATCAACCTTGGGACTTTATAAAATATTCCTTATTACCTTGGTGGTTGGCTAGAACCACCTACAAGCCAAAATTTGCTAAGACCTTTCAAAATACCTTAAGGTGCTCTTGCACCAGATAGTTACCCAAAAATTTAAGCTTCATGAATATTTTTAATGATATAATGAAAATTTCCTTATCCTCGATTAGTGTCGTATTGTGACTAGTGTTTTTGGAAACTTCACATTAGTGTGCAATATTAATAATGCTATTAAAATTATCTATATTTTGAGAGGTCTAGACTTTATATGTAATGATTTATTCAATGAATGATGTATCGCCTTGGATAGGTTTGTAATATAATATGAATACTATCATTCTTGTTCATTTTAGAGAAATAATAATGTGAAATATACTTTTTTAGGGTTAGAAGGCAGATATCTAACAAGTTAAATGCATATTTGAACAATAAAATAGAGTAATAAAACACGCATATAAGACAACACAGAGAATTTAACATGGTTCACCCAATTTGGGCTACATCCACAAAATTGCAGCCATCCAATGATTTTATTATCCCGTGCAAAACATATTACAATATTGCGAATAATGCCATGCTACAACTCTCCATCCCAGTCGCTTATAACAAGCTTTTAGAAGCTTCCAAAAATTAGGGTTTACAAAGTCAGGTTTTTTTTCTTTTTTGGTGACAAAGCGAAAAATGGTGAATTTTTTTTTTCTCAAGGGCTGTCGCCCCCGAACCCTTGCCTAGGGCCCATCCTGACCCCAAACCCCCGCAAGGATACATGAAGAGTGTACAGTACTAAAAAGTGTACAGTATAGCATGATCAGTCGCCACATACCAACATACTCAACCATGTGGTCTATGAATATTTGAAACATAGTTAATTAGTAAATGGTTGATGGAATTTCTAATTTTTTGATCAAGAGGAGCTATATTGGCTTTGGTTAATTATAGAAATTGGTTAAATATTAGTAGGCTGAAGGCTAGAGTATTTTTATGATTAACAATTGGTTATGGAAGGAATCTATTCATTATTTCATTCCTTCTCTCTTGATATAAAATCATGTGATAATGTGTATGTACTTGTATGGATACATAGCATAAACATATGTACATATATGAGCACATTTATAGATGTTATTATACTTGTTGGTGGTTCCAACATATACATACATACATACATGTATATATGTATGCATGTATGTATGTATGTATGCATGCATGCATATATTCTTATTTAAATGTGAAAAGAGTTGGAATATGTATTCCAAGCCAAAGTTAATTATGTATGTTAGTGGACTATTAAAAATAAATGTGAGAATTGTCTTTGATGTCGAAAATTCATATACTTATTTATTCATACCATTTTGTGGTCATGAATGTGAAAGAATAATTATTGATAACCAGTTTGAGAAAAAAATGTGTGAACATATTATGCACATTTCCATTATGGAATGTGTATATTTGATTATGGCCAAAGTAATTTGAAATCACTACTTGCATTGTTGGTTCATAGTGTCCATTCATTACAAATTAATCAAATAGGTCATACTCAACTAGAGGATATCTAGAGTTGTATGAAAGATTGTTTGTCTTTAGAACACAACACTAGTTCTCAGATGACATGGTTATCATGATGATTCCCTAGATATACTATTCTTGTGAAGGGGTAGGGCTAATTCTTGATGGAAGGTCTGTGAGGGACGACTAGTTTGTGGTTGGAGGAAAATTGCTCAAGTGATGTTCTCCCTCTTGCAGTTGAGAAATGTTGAAGACTTGGTTTATTAGAGACATTATCCTAATTTTATATGGCATTATATAATTATTGATAATTTGTACCTCATTTCATCACTATTACACTTGCAATATGTACAAGTATAAACTAAAATTTTAAGCAATGTTCTATATGATGCAATGAGGTGTCAAGGGATGATATTTTATGATTATTCTATAAGGATATAATTTACAAGGGGAAATACACTTGGTAGGAGTTACAAGAATTCTAGAACTTGTTATGGATTTAATTTCCATTTCAAAGATGAATGATACTAGAGTGTATGTAAATTTTGACAAGAGTAGTTTCTTGTTGGATAGATGGAATTTAATGCATGCTAAGGGCTCTCACTAGGAAGAACAAGGAAATGATTAGAGGGCTTAAAAATAAAAAAAATGGCATATTTTTAATAAAATATTTAGGGGCTACAAAATATATTTTGGAAATGAATCAACAATTATTAGGTCCACAAAAACTATGGCATAATTAAATTAAGTATGTTGAGACTATTATCAATGGTTCACCATACAAAATTATAAGCCAATAAATATCCCTTTTACGAACTAATAGAATGTTTATTATGTTGTTGTTGCAATTATCCTAATGTATGCGATGGTTTATACTCTAGAAAAAATATTTTCCAAGAATTCAAAGTTCTTTACAAGTTTATGTCCAACCCTAATACAAAGCATGGGAATTATGTTAAGAGGGTGTTCATATATTTATACAAAACTTATAGTTACTATTTATGTTAGAGCATGGGACTAATGATGTTGGAAATATGTTGGACACACAATACTTTGATAATTTGAATTTGGTTGGTGATTCAAATATTAGAAGGCCCATGAGCAATTATATGTTTTCTCTATTCGGGGGGATTTGTTAGTTAGTTGGATGAGTAAGAGGCAACCCATTTTTTCTTTATTTTATATGTAAGTACAGTACATTGTTGTTAGACATGCATGAAAGGATGTAATTTGGTTACAAAGGTTGTGTGTGGGTATTAGTTTTGATTGTAGTGTTGTGAGGGCTAGTTAAGATAGTTAAACTACTATTTGTTTGGACAAGAAATCCATGTAATATGATTATACTAAGAATATATATGTGTAGTATCACTTTGGTATGGGATGGTTTAGACTGGTAAGGTCATTATACAAAGGGTTGACACTTTGGATAATGTGTTAGATTCTCTTATGAAAGTAGTGTGTAAAGAAAACCATTGGTGTAGGGAGGTTGTGGGCCTTATTTCATCATACACTTGATTCATGTTATGTTTCATATTTATTTCATTATAATGTGTAATATCAAGTGGGGGAATGATAGGATGATGTGTGATATTAACCTTGTAATCTTAAGTCTAATATGTGTATGTATCTCCAACACTTAGAATGGGTACTTGGATTCCCATGAGATGTTGAGGGATAAAACTTTATTATTATTCTCTTAAGAATCTTGAATATTGGTGTAATACCATTTACAAGGGGAGTTACATTTGGTAAGAATTACAATCATTATCATCATAAGATTGAGCATCTCTCATTTATGTAGCATTTGGGAGTTACATGGGGAAGAGTGGAAGATAATTTTATGATAGATGGGGTCCACATTACTTAGCCTCCATAGTGAAGCACTAGACTTGAAGATGTGTGCCTACCAAAGTAATGAGGCCAAAGGTGCCTTTATGAGTGGATATGTACATCTTGAGTGTTTTCATTATTACACATGGGTCATCGGGATTTTCCTATAAACCATGGTTTTGGGTGTCTATGGTCTTGGGAAACTTGTAGTTTTTATTCTCACTTCTCTATAAATTGGATGCATTATATGGAGGTATTATGATTTTTTGCAAGTGTAAGTACTATTATGCAACTAAGGTGTTATCACACTAATGGGTGGAATGGATTTGTATCGGTGTAACAATTTTTATCTAATTAATACAAACATACGATCTATTTGGTTGTGAATTTTTTTTTCCAAAAGGATTTCTCCACATAAAATTTGGTATTATGTTATTATTAGATGTTTGTTGAGTTTAATTTGTTGATTTGAATTCCTCCATGACTCTTATTTGAGTTGTTAAATTACATGATACTTTAATTGTTATATCACATTTGTTCAATATCTATACTTACTTCTATTGTAGTACTTTTACTTTGTTTATCAACATTTTAGTACAATTTTCTTTGAGAATATGTTTAAGGCAAAGGCAAGTAGAAATTATAGACCCACAATAATAGAGGACAAGGTCACACTAATTGGATTGACATGTATGACATGTCCTAGTCATAACCAAGCCACATAACAAGACCTAACCCATAACATCAACATTTCTATATATAGCCTCTTCAATTGTTTAAGCATTATTCTATTTCTAAAATTTGAATTTAAACACCAACAAAATTTATTAAAAATCAACAAAAATAAAAATAATATACATCTTAATTATTTTTTAATTATTCAATAAATCTATATTTAATTTTGCATTCCTTATTTAATCATTTCAATTAAAAAATATTTTTTTCATTTGTCCATAATTATATAATCTAGAAATATAATAGAAAAATGTCCCTAGATTTTTTATAAAGACTTTATCTTATTTTAAATTTATCTTTTAATTAAAATCTTATGAAATTAATATATTTTACAAATCTATCTTCTCTTGTTTTAAAGGGATCCCTATAAAAAATGAATACCACCTTGTATATTATTATTATAAGATTATATAATCTAAAAATATAATAGAAAATTGTCCCTAAATTTTTTATGAAGACTTTATCTTATTTTTATAAGATAATTGAATTTCGAATACAAAATAGGAATGATACAAATGTGTGAATCTAAGGTAAAGCAATTTATATTCAAAGAAATTTGACTCCAATACATGTCTTTATCCCTTAAAACTAACTAAACTTAATACCCATATTAAACTATAAACACCCATAACTTTATAATTAATTATAATATAAATTTAAAAACCATGGGACATGTGTTGGTGTTAGTATTATATTATTATTTTTTATTCCAAATTGTATAAGATCTTTGGATGTGGCTGTCTTACTTTCAAATCCCAATTCTATCCATTTCATATATTTTTTTATTACTATTTTTCAATAAAAAATCCAAGCACTTTCTTTCTAATTGGCACTATTGTTACATAGGTACAAATGAATTATTATTTAATTATTCATGGTATTATTTAAAAACTATTATAAAATTTAAAGTCTTGTGACTCATCTCTAAAAATTCAATGATAGATATTTGACCCCCTTTTTCCTAATGAAGTATGAGCTCACCTCATCTCCGCGTTCTAGCCACTAAATGAAAAAAGTTAAAAGTGGGGGGCTTCTCTAGGCTCTTAAATGCCTTGATATTTTCAAAGGCATAGATGGAGAAAGGACTAAGAAAGCTAAGGATAATTACTATAGACCGGCTTTTGAAGGTGATTAGTACATGTGGCCATATAACAACATCATCATTTTAATAGTGGGGAGACGGTGTCATTAAATTCAATTTTTCATTTGTCCTTCCTTGTCCACATTTTGTGTGTTATGATAGTGATCTCATAGTACACACTATATAAGACTATGGTGCCTTAAAATGCAAGGTTCCCAATTTTGTTTTTTTCTCAAAAATATATGGGATTTATGCAATTTTTTATAAAATATTTGTTTATGAGGAAACCTCATTAGAAGGTAAATGAGTTGGTTGGATGTTACAAGATTAGAGGATAAAGAAATAATTATAATAATAGAGCTTTATTGACAAGGTAACATGGTTGGTACAAAAATAAATTTAAAAATAAATAAATATCTATGAATATTATTGTTTATAACTTTTATTATTCTTAGAGATTTTTTTTAGTTTTATAAATGTTTTATATTAGAAAGAAATATTTAAAAAAAAATAAAAATCTAATAGATTGTATATATAAATACAATTGACTTTGACTAATTTTTATGGGTTAAATATTGATAATTGATAAAATTGAATGCAAAAATATAAATAGATAATAAATGATTTTAGTTTGATGAATGATAAATATTAAAGTGATGAGATTTTGGTATTTTGTTGTTTGACTCTAGAATATGAACCTCTTTGTATAGTCACTTAAAATTCTTCATTGCATCTTTCTATTGTTAGAAGACATGTTCAAATATTTAAAGATAGATTCATCACCATAGATTTTTACGTGTGCTTTGGATTTGTCTTAGGAGTATGTGAGATTTTATTCTACAACTTCACCTAATGTGTACATCTATGCTTTCTCTTTTCTCAAAATAAAATACCTTAATAGGGTTTTTGTACAATTGAGCTATGAGGGCTTTGCATTTTGATTGGGCCCTTAAAAAATTAAACAATAAGAAAGTGCTTATGATGCATATTTTTTAGTCATCTTATTGCACGCAATTAAAATGGGTTGCTACTAATTGCTCTCTAGAATAAATTATCACTTAAATTGATCTTTGGATGATTATTTGATTATTATAATTAATGCATTGAATGTATTTAAATACTAGCACACAACATCAAATTACACCAAAAGTGTGTTTAATTCAATAAAAAAAGAAGGGTACAAGGGGCTAATAACCTAAAATTGAATTTTAAATTTTAAATTAGATAGTTATGGGGGCTAAACTATTATGTTACTTATTGAATACACAGAGTCTCAAGCCTCCCACCCCTTTATACTTATAGTCGGGTTGACCTAAATATAGAGGTTTACTCTCAATAGATGAGACACTTTATTTCTTAATATATGTCACAACTAAAACTTGTGATACAAATTATTGTGATAGTGGGCGATGAAAATTAATTTGGAACTTTGTAGCAAGGAAGACACTCATCAAGGTATTTGGCTTGACAAATAGTGATTAAAGAATCAAACAAGTTGGAGATAAAACATAAAGACAAATTGTTGTAAAATTCAAGTGCAAACTTTATGAATGTCATCTAAAGGGAATGATTTTGGGTAAACAACAAGAAATTATGACATGTGGAACACATGTTGATTAATTTTTCAAGAGGTTTGGGAAGCACAATATGTATGAAGGATTTGACAGTAATAAATTGCATACATGATAAACAAGAAGCATTCACTTCAAGAAGGTAACAATGTGTAAAAGTACTAAAGATACGAATTGAAAGGGGCATGTCAAGTGTGATAAATCTATTAGACCATATTTCTAAGGATAATTAGTCCCCTTCAAAAACATAACATAGATGTTGAGACTCACTTATTACATGCATCAATCTTATACGAAGTTTTTTTTACTCTAAGATGTATGGATTCATCCTTTTATAAGAGAATAATTGCTAAGCATGATTATAAGGTTATTATGGTATATTCATAAATAATCATCATGGCCCATTGTGTGCTTTTGGGATTTTAATCATGAATATAAAATTTCTCACACAAGCCATGTTCATTATAGTTACAACATGTGCATTTGATAATTATACCAATTAGAAGTAAACTATAATCTATCAACCTTATTATTTGCATTGACCATTTGGTGGGTTTTTAAGCATATGGTAATGACATCAGTAAGTTTGATCCCTAAAAAACACATTATACCCAAGCTACCAAGGATTTAATTATCAAAGAATTACACTCTTGTGTATATATATGCACATGCTTTATGAAATGATAGATAGGGAGGAGGGAAAAAATTATGTGATGATAGTATTTTATTGAATCTTACAAAGAAGATAGAGACAACAACCATCTTTAATTATATGGACCTTTGCATTAACCATTGAAAGAATATCCTCATTAAATATTATAAATTCTTATTGCATGAGCCCATCAAAGTCCACCCAACTTGTTATGAGGCTTGTTCTTGGTTTCATGGTTTTGATTGTTGGTTGATTCTATTTCTATATAATTTCAATTTTTGAAATGTATAAAGGTATAAATGTTTTATTTTTTAATAATCAATTATACACTTTCTAAATTTAATAAAAAATTATGTAGCTAATGGGAAAACCCTTTACCTAGGTTATTTTAATGGTGAAATTGACAATACCCATGGAGTTCCACTTTTAGTTTTGCATCCACCTTAATGATAATGTCCTTGAAGTAGTAACATATCAACAAGTGGCATAACTTTTTGTTAAGTCTAGCTCATGACCTAGTGCCTATTCACATTAGTTTCACCCTATTTGCACCATTTATACATATTTGTTTTTTAGTCATCATTATTGTACCTTCATTTCAACTTAGTTCCTTATATTCACTCCATCCCTCAAAATTTACCAATTTATCCTCAACATTCATTTCCAAGTGGCTCACAATAAATCTCGTTCAATCTTGTGGTGCACATGAATGAATCCAGAACTTAAATTATTAATTTCAAATTTGAACTTTCATGCCCCTTTCTACTAGTCATTATGAACCGACTCAATACATGTTTGTGCAACATGTTGATATGTCGTAACATTTGCAAACATCAATGTGCACTTGACTTCATAAGAAAGAACAAAGAGAATCATTAGATCACACTTTACTTTATAAAATGAGTGAAGAATTAGATCCACATCATTGACATATAGGCCATTTGCATATCAATGAATGTTGTCTTTGATAGCATTCATCATCTTTAATCTAGTCTACAAACTTTTTTAACCTAGTAGAACACACTCACCTATCAAGTAGAACACACTCACCTATCAAGTCGATAATCTTTCCAATGATGTCCCTACACACCACCTTGACATATTTAGTAACCAAGAAGACGTGGATGAACATGTTTCCAAGTACACATTCTAAAAGTTGTGCACATGGATCATAACTCAATTTTATACAACAAATCAATACCACACTACTCTGGATCAAACCCACAACACTCAAACTCAAACCACAAAAATTTCTAAAATTACACAAATTCTAAAATAACCATTAATTCAAGAACACATTTTTTTTAATATTGACAAACCACTCAATATCACATTTACATCATGCTTCTATCATCAATTCGAATCCAAAAATTAAATTATTAATTTCAAATTTAAATTTTCATGCCCCTTTCTACTAGTCAATATGAACTACTTAAATTAATAATTTCAAAATTGAATTTCCACGCCCCTGTCTAATAGTCATTATGAACTAACTCAATACATGTTTGTGCAACATGTTCATATGTCATAGTATTTACAAACATCAATGTGCACTTAATTTTATAAGGAAGAATAAATAGAATCACTAGATCACACCTTAATTTATGAAATGATTAAAGAATTAGATCCACATCATTGGCATATAGGCCATTTGCATATTAGCGAATGTTGTATTTGATACCATTCGTCACTGTTAATCTAGTCTACTAAAGTTTTTAATCTAATAGAACACACTCACCTATCAAGTCAACAATCTCTCCAATGAACATTTTAGTTACCAAGAAGACAAGGATGAACATGTCTCCGAGTACACATTCTAAAAGTTGAGCCCATGGATCACAACTCAATTTTCTACAACAAATTAATACCACACTACTCCAAATCAAACCCACGACATTCAAATTCAAACCACACAATTTTCTAAAACTACACAAATTCTAAAATAACCATTAATTCAAGAACAATTTTTTTTGAATAACGACAAACCAACTCAATATCACATTGACATCATGCTTCCATCATCAATTCCTAAACTAAATATTCATGTTCCCTATATTTAATTCCTAATATTAATTGCTTATGAAAATATTTTCAATACCTATCTCTCTAGAAAAGATGTTGAAAAGCAAGGAAAAAAAAACACTTTTCTTTCCACACTGCATTTGATATAAAGAAGACACATGTACAAAAAAGCAACTTCCTTGGATGTTCCTTGCACTCCACATCCATAGAAACATATTTTTACCTTACAAGAAACATTATAATTTATCCTTTTTCTAATGTCTTATAACCTGCAAACCCCAATCATTTACTACCAACTCCTTTCAAAGCATCCTTTCACGTTCATCCCCTCTCTTTATGGTGAGAAAAACTAGTAGTTAGATTAATATTTATTGCCATAATTATAATAATAATAATAATAACCTGACAAATATTTTCTCCAATACCAATGATTGATCGTATATGAGGCCAGCAATAGTTCGTGCCGCTTCACATGTTCCTCGCCCCCACGTGAATGTCATTTTCAAACAGAGATAACCATAGAAAAAAAACATTAGAAAAATAATTTCATTAAGGAAAAATTAGAAAAATAATTTATATGTAAAACATTCCAAATACTACTCAACACATCTAAAATGTTTTTTTTTTTTCAATTCAGATTATTATAGTATATAATGTATGGCCATAGGCATGCAGGGCCTAGAGTAGTATGCAAGTCGATGGCATGTTCATGCACATGAAATGCATGACGTGTCACGCGGTATTCATTAGGTGGGTCCCACAGATACCGAGGAGATAAAGTTTTTATCCAACGTGTATGGTATTGCATGCATGTGAATTTTTACACTTTAAGTGAGGTTTAAACTTTGGATGAACAAAAATTTAGCAAGGTTACTTCAAATTTACATTGAAATCATCGAGAAGCAAATCTAAATTAATTATGTGATCCAGTTTCCTTCACTAATTTTGCATGGTTGGCCAACAAATTTTATCCTGTAATCCAATTTATACTATTTTGATAAGGAATTGTTGTTATTAGCATGATATTAGGACTAGATTTGGAATAATCTTACCAGAATCTAGGTTATTAAGAGTATACCGTCTGATCAGGTGGCAGCTGTTGCAATTCTGGTGAAGTTAGAGGTGGGTAAATAGATTAGCTTGAGTCTTGACCATGGTGCCTGTCAATTTGTTATTGTCGGTTGTCATGTCTGGTGACAGAATGAGAGAGGAGAAACAGGATACGTAATGAAGAATGCAACCCTAGCTGTTGACTGTAGTTTTGATAACCTGAGTTACAATTGAATATTGTAGAAAAAAAGATAAAAATAAAAATCACCCAGTAGCTTTGGATTTATTTGTGCTAAAGCAATTTGGTTGGGGTACTGATATAAAGAGCAGAGAGAAGTGGGGTTTGGAGCTGTAGTTCATTCATAAATGCATGCACTGAAACTGAGCTCTTTCTGCAATTGGTGTTTGTAACAGAGTTTGTAAGAGATCAAAAGTTGTGAGGTTTTAAGGTCTAGTAGTACTGATTGCTGCACTGTGGTGTTCTGTGGGATGATCTAGTACAGTTTTTAGCTAAGGCCTAGATTGTTTGTAATATGTATTGGGGTTGTTGATTAAGGTTTCAGCTGGTTCCTCTGTTGTAAGATTTCCAGAAGTTTATAAGTGAGAGTAAGAGTTTGATTGTTTGGTACATGGTTGTGTGGGTGGTGTGGATTTAAGCTTTGATCAGTTCAGTCCTAGTTATAGTGAAGTAATATATCAAGTTTCGGAAGTGAAGTTACAGTTTTTGGGTGATGACTAATTCTGTTCCAATGAGGAAAACACATGATGAAATGAATTCATCTGATGTTGAAGAGGAAGATTTGGAGCTTGGTGATATGGAGGAGAGCATGTCTTTGATCTGTTTGTCTAATGAAGAAGGATTAAGCAAAGGGGTCGACAATGATGGTGATGATTCTGTGGTCTTGGCTGGTTTTTTCTCTGAGGATGATAGGATCATAACAGACACAGAAGATATTGTGGGTGATGGTGACGATGAATCGGATTGTGTTAAGAGTACAAGGTCTGATTGCTCCAAACCCAGTAATGGTGGGAGTCGTTCGGCAGGGAAGATTTGGAAAAGAAGGTATCCTTCTAATACAATGCATAAGAAAGTGAAACCATCTAATGCTTCTGCCGCTGGGGTATCTGCTATTTCAGGTTATTATTCATGCCCACCCTCGAGGGCTAGTTCTCAAAGCCAGCCAATTGATATAGTCTATGGATGCCATAGCGATTTCAGTGTGCCAAAATCTTATCAAGCATCCTCGAGGATCAAAGTCAAAAGAAACCTCTTCAGGGCTAGAGAAGACAAGCTTGCTAAGGCTTGGGAGAGAAAGAGAGATCATTTATTATCAGAAGAAATTGGTTTTTCTGATAATAATAACAACAGTGATTCTCACTCCTCTAAAACAGCTCACGATTCATGCAGTGAAGAGGCCAGGATTAGTTCTCCTAGGCCTGATGCAACTAGAGCCAAAAGCTTCACACATGTGGACTTGGATGAATTAAAAGGCTGCCTGGACTTAGGCTTTGGTTTCAACTATGAGGAAATGCCAGAGCTCTCTAATACTCTGCCAGCTCTGGAGTTGTGCTATGTTATGGGCCAGAAGTTTCAAGATGATATCCATCTGCATCATAAATCCTCCCCTGTATCTATCCTTGATAATAATGCAGATTCACCCAAAAGTGACAGCCTTGGACAATCTCCTATTGGCAACTGGAAAATTTCTAGCCCAGGTTAGTAATTCAATTCTGTTAAAGAAAAATGCCATTAAATCTTCGATATATGAAATGTTTCTGCCTAAATCCACTGCACAAATTTACTTTCTGTTTAGTGGGTCTGTATGAGTTGTAGATTATATCAGACTGTGCTCTAAGACCCTTTTCATCAGTGTAAATGTTTGAGAAAAATGGGGTTATGTTTACTATTTGAATGTTGAATTTCCACAGTATTGTACAGACAAACTTACAAAAAGTAAGTAATCACAGATATTTAGTTAACATGAAATCACATGGATCTTTGAGATAGAAATATTCTCTAGTCTTGTGAGATGGTGTATGGCCATGTTACAGTGCATTTCTGTTATATAAATAAGAGAAGAAAGGCAACATCATGAGGCAGTCATTCTTGTATTGTATTATATAAGTGGATTAGCCACCATGACAATATGTGGGTCTGGTAGAATTAAGCTTGTGGGTAGATTAGGAAGGCCAAGACTACTGGTTACTTGGTCACAAGGTTAATACTTAATATGAACATATAAAAATTAGTTACTACAAAAGTTGGTTACAGGGAGAGGAGAGCAGCCTGGCACATAACCTAATTAAAAATTAAGTCTCAGCCCCTATTCTGTAAGGTAGAGTGAAAAGGTTCAAACTAAAGGGTACCTAAATTTGGATCTGAGTTGAATTGTGGGTGTTACACTATTATACATAAATCTTGCTGATATTCATATAGTTTGATCATCAGAGAAGATTATGTACAAGTTCTAATGGATCTGTGAATGTCTTGTTCAGGTGACCACCCACAGCAGGTCAAGGAGAGACTGAAAGTTTGGGCTCAAGCTGTGGCCTGTACCGTTCGTCTTTGTAGTTCCTAGACAAATGTATCTCTGAGGGTCAATCTGTCCGAGACTGCCGGTTTGTCAGTTACAAGTTGATGATGCAGATTCAAGAGTGTCAGATGTTTTTCTATGGTTTTGTACTTACAGGCCTACCATATTGATCACTACTAGAGGATTATTAGAAAGTGCCACTGATAAATAAGTGTATGGTAGATATGGTTTTCTACTCTAGCTTAGTTGGATTGGCAAGGTTTGGTTTGCTTGGTTATGAGATCCTTATCCCTGAGTGGCAATATCCAACTAGGTCTTATACACCAAGTTGGTTTGCTGGCTAGGCTGTGATCTTTCCAGCTAGCCTCTGCAGAAGTTTTGAGAAGAAAAAACGTTATGTATTAACCTTGGATATATCCGTGACAGGCAACCTGAAGAAAAAATCTTTTGGATTGACAGAAGAAAGAAGAAGCCTGGCTCAATCTCGCTGTCTGAGCTGACTTCTTGTGTGTGAGATGAAGCAGTAATGTTGGCGGTTTGGAGAGCCAGGTTTGACATTAACCATACTATACAGTTATTAACTACTACTAATCATTATTTGGTTTTGTATAAACAAATGTACAGCTGAGAACTTATGTTTTATAATACTAAACAGCATTGGATTGCTGTCCTGTTTTTGTATTTCTAATGTCTTTTTGGGCCAGCTCTGCAGATTATTCCAACATTTATTTTTTTATAACTTTCTAGTGGGTATATTTTGATTGCACTGGTTAACCTCTTAAATCCAACTATAATCAACCTTGAGTTACAACAAGTAATTTCTATGACTAATCACATTAGTTTCATTCTAATAGATTAATTTCTTCTGGCTTTCAATCTAATCCTTGTTAATGGTATGAAATTTCCACAATTCATTTTTGCTGATAAATGTTGCTTCTGGATTTGATTGTTTTAAAAAAAAATTGGTATCAGCATTTCAATCACACTTGATGATCCATCAAGATAATAGAGAGCTGGAGAAAAGTCTCCATTTAAATTTGTTATTAAGTGTTTTGACAGGTAATTTAATGCTTGAATTGTCTATAACAAAAAATTTTTGGTATCAGCATTTCAATCACACTCGATGATCCATCAAGATAGTAGAGAGCTGGAGAAAAGTCTCCATTTAAATTTGTTATTAAGTGTTTTGACAGGTAATCTAATGCTTGAATTGTCTCTGACAGGTTGATGAACAGTTACAGTCATTCCCTCCTTGAAAACAGGAGATGGAACATTCTTTTGACTGTTTTGCTAAGCTTTCATATTCATATATAATAAGTGTATAATGATTAATAATTTGTTGTCCAATGATAACATTCTTACAAACTAATTTAGATTTTTGTGAGATTTTTGGGTAAGGTCACAAAAGGTGGACGGCTTTTCCATTTATAATAGAAAGATTGGAACACTATTCTGAAGTTATGGAATTGAAGAGGAAAGTGTTGCAATAGAATATCCTAGGCAACTAGTGGAATATACCTCAACATAAGATGCTTTTTGGCTTTTCTAAAGACTAACAAAGATTCAAAGGCAATATACATATTCTTGTTTTTTGTAGGACCACTCATCAACTAGCTGATATCAATTATTCTTTTTATCCCATGTGCACATAAATAGTCACCAAAAGACATGGGAGACAAACATGATTTTGTCTAAAGGACAAGGCTTCTACTTTGTGAGAAAGCTATTAATTTTTTTTTGACTTGACTAGTTGTTATTGGGTACCTTTATGGAATTTAATTAAGTATATTAGATTAGTGATTATAATAGAATACATTTTGTAAAGAGGTTAGATTCATGGATAAGTTTGTCCATAGTGGGGATTAAAAAATTGGAAAATGTGATATAGATATTTTTTAAATGATCTATGTTAAATGGTATCCTAGTGTCTTTTTTAAGTTGTAGCCATGTGTAATGGATTTAACTTGGAAAGGTATCATTGCAAATTATTACAAAGGAATATTCCAAACCCATGTTGTGTATGATATGGTTTTTTGTTTTTGTTATTTAAATAATATATCTTTTAGGTAAAATAAATACATGATAATGTGATTCTAGCAAAATATAATAGATTATAATTGAACAAAAATAATCATTAATTGCAACTATTGATAATAAATCATTATAGAGTAAATAAATTATTAATTATAATGATTATGATAGATAAATAATTATGATGGTGGTTAACTAGAAACATGGCAATCTTATTGCAACATAAGCAAAGGCCATGTATACATAATAGTCAACATGTAATAGAAAAAGAATAAAAGAGTCTTTAAACATGGAAACCAAATGATCACTATTTTGAATTCTTCCACCACCAATATTTAATGGAGAGTCCCTCATAAACAACCAACCCCTACATATACCAGTAGTTTGGATGGTCTTGGTGTAAAGGTGATTCATGTAGTTCAACTTGCTATCTTTGTTGAGAGTAGAAGCTAGAGAGGTAGGTTCTTGGGCACTATTAGCCAACACAATTATATGAGAATCATGGCCTTAATGTTTCTCTTTGAGGGTGAGAAACTAATATTTGATGTCAAAAACATGAGTAGTGAGTTCCCATGATGTGGAAGTATTCTCCTTAATTAGACAAGTTACCCATAAGTAAATAAAGAAACAAGACACATTTGTAACTCAAGGTCAATATGATAAAGCATAGTTGAGAACATGACAAGACAATGAGGCTTTAATAGGATGGAAAGGAAGAGCCAATGCCAAGGCTTGGAGATGATATTATCATAAATAGAAAGGCCAAGAAGGACATGTTTCCAAGGCCATTTTTAAAGGAACAAAATAAGAAACAAAGATAAGAGAAACTAAAGGTGGTGGGTATTAATGTACACCAAAAATACATGTTTATTGTTTCCTATTTATGATAAACAACAATCATTGGTGTTATTGGGAAGATGGTGATTAATATGAAGTTTAAAATGTAAAAGTTTCCAAGCCAAGGGTTGAGTTGAGTTTGAGGAGAAGATTTAGACAAGAGTTGAGAGTGTGCTAGTTGGCAATTGAAAGGGGCAATTCCATTTTGTATTGAGGTGGTCAACAATGGAAAGGTTTGAAGAGGAGTGCAATATGCTTTATGAAGTGTAAAGGATAAAAAAGAAGTACCAATAGGTCAACACCAATCCTTGAAGAAGTTGTAGGGGATGGGGGTAGACAACATATATGTAGAGGGAGGGGGGATTAAGCTTTAAATTTTAGAGAGGATTTTTTGATTGGAAATGATTGGATGAAATTGGCATTGGAGAAAAGGCTAGCATTTCCAATTGAAGGAAGAAAATACTAAGAGATCATTAAAGGTGGCAATGCACTTACAAAAGAGTCATGACCAACAAAGTTAGTGAAAGAGGGTATTCATTAATTTGGATGAGATGATTCCACTAAATTCAAGTGGTGGCAATGTTAAGCTTATGATGAAGGGGGTGATCAACCCAAGAAAGGTGAATTAAGACCCACTCCCAAGTATGATGAATGCTAAGAAGGGGAGTAGAGGCACTGTATTTATAAAAGGGGATCTAGAAGAAGCTTATCATGCCAAGAGGCAATGCCTCACTAGCCACTAGTGATGGTAGAGGCAAGACAACATTTGACAAATTAAGTTTTTTCACAATTTATGACACCATAAGCAACTCAAATGATTCATTTTGTGGTGAGGTAGACCTTGTGTTAATGATTCAGTGATGCCCAATCAACCTTGATCTTAAGTTTGAATGTAGTGCCACAAAAAGGTGACATACAAACCCTTGGTAGATGTTGACTAAAGCGTGAATGATGTAATATGAATATTAACAATTAAGTTTTAAAATATGATTAAATCATAATATATCAATGGAACATGGATAAAAATATATAAAATAGACAAACCATATGGACACTAGTTATATGTGGAGCAAATCTTGTTGAAAAAACTCCACTACTAAAGAGATCCAAGATTATATTAATCTCAATAATAGAATACACTAATACAATCCACTTATCCCTTTAATAGTAATTTGACAACATAATAGTACCTACAAAAGAACCTTGCAAATTTGTATCCTATGTTATGATTATATTGTAGAATTGGAAACAAATAACCACCAAGTGGTATTCCAATATCACAAAGTCAAACCATGAACCACTAGCAAAATATAATCCCCCAAAGTCATAGTCAAGTGGTACAAAATAAAAAGTAACTTATCTTACCTATATTATACTTCTTACATCTCTCTTACAAATCACAGATTCTATCATAACCATCATATTAACTAATTTTCCAAATCCAGGCACTCCATAAAGGCAATCAATGCCTTGCCATAACACCTAAATGGGAAGATCATTTACAATTCTCGATTTGAACTTTTCTACATGCAACCTTCTTATTTGATGCCTTCTTACATAATAATCAAAGTATCTTGAAGAATAAATAATAAATAAAAATTTCTCCACCCTCATATGGGTATCTTGTTTTCCACTCCATGATGTTTAGATATCATACATTTTTATCATCTACATAACTAAATATAATTAATTAAGACTTAAATTTCACAAGGTGAATGACACACCTAATTCTAATATTCTCGTACCTAACATTTACATTACGAAGACATAATAGGAAACTAAAATGAATGAATCATGTTCTGGAAAAGGTAAGGGCCATAACCTATGTGTATGAACATAAATTATTCATACTCCCTATATCTCAGTGAGAGAATCTATAACATTATCCAAAGAGTCAACATTATATTGTGTGACTCTACCACCTTTAATCATATCATGACCAAAGTGATATTAAACATCAATATGTTTAGTATGAGCATAGTACATTAAATTCTTAGCCAACCAAATAAAAACTATGAATGCTAGATTTGATTATATCCTATCTAATTTCAAATGAAATACATGTAACCAATCTTTGTAACAACACTACCTCTTTATAGGTTCTTATAGGAACATGCCATTGTTATGTACCATGCTTCTATAATGTACACTAAAGCTATGGGTTTCCTCTTACTTGTGGAGCTAACTACACCTCCAAATTGAGTGCACATAATTTCTCATGGACATTTTTTTGTCCAAATCACCAACCTACTTTGAATCAAAAATGCCTTGTGTATCAAGAAACTTTCCCATACCATTAGTCCCATGATAATAAATACAATAATCAAAATTCCCTCATAAATATTTAAAAAACCTTTCACGTAACTCAAATACTTTCTACTGGGGTTAGACATAAATTTGTTGAGAACTCCCACTACATGGTGAATATGTAGTCCTATATATACCATAGTGTATATTAAGCTACATGTAACACTAACATAAGTAACATTGTACATATCCTACAAATTATCATCTGACTTAAGAAACTCATCCAAAGATAAGTTAGTACTAACAAGTAAAGAAATACTCATTCACTTATATTTATTCATATCAAACTGCTACAAAATAGTAAGAACATGCTTAATTTGACTAAGCCAAAGATTTTTTCCAACCCAATCTCTATTAACCTCCATACCCAAGATGAATATTTTAGCCCCAAAATCCCTCATGTCAAAGGCACTAGAAAATTGATTTTTGAGTTCCCTAATAAAACCCTTACTATTTCCAATGAGCATTATGTCATCAACATATGAGACAATGATTAATAACTAATCATTAACCAATTTGAAATAAATATAATGGTCAGAATCAATCATAACAAACCCAAACTACAATTTGAAAGCATCAAAATTTTGATACCACATTCGAGGTGACTAATTTAGACCATACAAAGACCACTTTAACCTACAAACAATGTTTTCCTTCCCTTTCACCACAAAATCGTGAAGTTGATTCATATAATTTGCCCCCTCAAGATACCCATGTAAAAATAAAGTTTCATCATTCATTTTCTCTACCTTTAAATCATAAGTAGCAACAATATAAATTATAAATCTATAAGAATTTTTGCAGTAGGAGAAAAAAAATCACCAAAATAAAACCCCTTAAATTGAGAGTAAACTTTCACCATTGGTCTTTCCTTGTATTCTTGAGTTATATATTTACTTTAATTTTATTTTTAATACTTGTGTACATCAAATGGACTACCTTCCATTGGGAAAATTTACTATATCCCATGTCTCACATCTTTCCAAGGTCATCGTCTCCTCTTATATGGCCTTAATCAAAGACTGATGCTCCTTCAAAGAAAGAGCTTCCTTCACATATCTAGATTCATAATCAATACAAGATAGAGTAAACACACAATGAAAATCTAATGAGCTGTATCTATCAGTTAGTTTTTATTAACATATAGCATTTCTCAAGGGTGTAGTAAGAGGCCCTTTCTATTCTCTTATGAAATTTAAATATAAACATTCATCTTCCTTTGAATCCTCTTATCCAATGTGTTGTTCTTCACCTTGTTCATCTTCCTCTCTATTTTTTTTAAAATTTTTAAATTTATGATCTTATTCTTCATTCCTGTAGGTGTGTAACATTAGAAATAACTCTAAGCTCCCTAAAAATCACATCTATAAAATAAATCATTTTTAGGGTTATGGGATTCCAAAGCTTATAAAACTTAATCATTATTTTCATAACCAATGAAAATACATTTGTTAGCCTTGAAAACCAACTTAGATCATTTTTGTTTAGGTGTATAAACAAAATACAGCCAAAAGGTCTAATGTGTGAAACAAAAAAAATTCTACCTATCCATATTTCATATGGTTTCTTATCTACTAAAGTAGAAAAAGAAGGTATATTAATCAAAGAACATGCAATATTTACCACCTTAGCTCGTAAACATTGGTCAAGTCTATTGCTACTTAACATACTTCTAGATTTTTCCATCAAAGTCATGTTCATACTTTATGTGGTGCTATTTTCTTGTGGTATGTAAGGATTTTTCTTCTATCGCACAATACTTGTACATGCCTGTATAAATTATCAAATTCTTTAGAGAAACACTCCCCTTCATTATTTATGGTTTTCAATGAGAACCTTAATATCATTAAACTTTCTTAAAAAATAGACTTGTGCCTCATAAAATAAATCCAAGTATAATGAGAGCGGTCATTCATAAATAAATAATAATAAAAAGATTTATCAATTGAAGCAACCAACATACACAAGACAAAAAATATCACTATAAATAACCTCCAAAAATCCATTTTCTCTAGCAATGTCAATATTTAACTTAGCTCTATTATGTTTTTCAAATACACAGTGCTCATAAAAGTCAAAATCCATAAAATAACCAAATAACCATCCACCATATTTTTATTAATTATGAATTTAAGACAGTTTTCACCAATGTGGCCCAAATTTTAGTGTCACAACATACATGACTTAGAGTTTCCAATCACATAGGAAAAGTTATAATATATAGATGTGCTCAAAATAAATAAGGTACTATAGTGAGTGCCCTTAGCTAACACCAAATTCCCCCAACACAAATTACAATCACTCTTGTCAAATGTGGCATGCTCTTCAACATCATTTATCTTAGAAATCAAAATTAAATTTAATATAAGGCCTAGAATATGCAACACATCTACTAGAGATTTTACTCTTCAATAATTAAACATAAGTTTTATCTTCCCTTTGCCAACAAACCCATGTGAAATTTTGTTGCAAAGGAACAACTCACCACCATCATATGCTTTGTAATAAAATAATCACTCCCAATGAGGATTCATGTGATATGGGGCACCTAGATCAATCAACCATGAGTCATTACTAGTAATTCTAGCATAAATAAATATAAGTCTTTTTCTTGTTTCGATATTCCTTCTTTAAATAGTATTATTTCCCATAGTTTTAACATTTGATACTACTCTTAGTGTTAATTTAATATACTCATTGAATTTGATCTCTTCTTATCCCTCTTTTTCTTGCCATCTTTTTCCTTGGCTCTATCCCAAACATGTAGTGCATCCTTAGAACCTGCATCCATGATTTTCTTCCCCATTTATTCATTAAGAAAAGTAGAAATGTGGGCAATGGAATTTCTATTTATAGTACCACTAATAATTGTAACTATTGGGTTATCCTAAGATTCAAGTAAAGATGTAACATGCTCATTGTTCTACCCATTGGTTTCTACTATGTTTTACCCATATGTGAACAGTTTATGCTACTAACATTTAAGCAATAAATTTTTTTATTTCCTAATTGAATAACAAGATGCACATTTGAAACAATTCCATTGCAAAATTTCTCATTGCATTATAAAGAAACATTATAAAATTCCAAGTAATGAATCCATATTACATAATTTCATGATGACATTTTGCATTTACAATTTCTCGATAGGAATAGAGATACATGTTTACATACATAGCTTCCATGAGCTTAATGATATTCAATCAAAATACAATGATCTAGATGTCCCCAATGTTTTTGCATACCTCCTAGATGTCCCCATTACTGGTGCATACATTCTAGGTGTCCCCAAACTAGTGCTTATATCCTCAAATCCCTGCCACCGACTGTATGAGGGAAAACATCACTCAAGTGCTTTTCCACCAACCAAAGACTTACTGTAGCCCCCCACACATCTACCTCATTGGTAAGATGGCCCTACCATTCGATGAAGAGATTTGGTTTGGTAACCTCATAATACTGGTCTTCCTAAGCATAGTGTTGTGTCCTACATATCTGGAGCTACCATACATTGGCTACAACCTACATGTATGACTTCCTTGCCTAGTATGCAACCCTAGATCATAGTGAACTGATAGTGTAAACAATGGCTAGTTACACTACTTTGGCCAAAGAATTCATCACCCAGTACTTCGAGTGGAGGTCGTATGTTCACCCACCCTTAGCTCAATTTGGTATTTGACCATTCATAATCATAACATATATTTCTAGTCAAAAAGGTGATGACATAACAAACTGACTATCTAGGTTACTCCCTTTCCCATGGATTATCCTAACCTCAGGAATAACCAAGTTAACCATACATGCACACATACTAAGTGACCAACTAGGTTGCTCCCTTACCCTTGGATTATCCTAACCCTAGGAATGACCAAGTTAACCATACAGGTAATCATAATGTCACATCATTAAATGACTATTTAAAAAGTATAATCTCAACAATAAATGAATCCATTCAAGAGTATATAATCTCAACAATAAATGACTCCAATCAAAAGTATAATCTCAACAACAAATGACTCTATAAAAAGTATAATATCAATAATAAATGACTATTCAAGAGTATAATCTCAACAATAAATGACTCCAATCAAAAGTATAATCTCAAAAATCAAGTGATCATAAATGATCTTAAAACCTCTATATTCAATATGATTCAAATATTCACATGTTTATAATGTTTACTACGTTTGCATATAATCTAGAAGACATTATCAACTTGAGAGGATTTTGTGCTTCTACACCTACAAGTTCTCTTGTAAATATGACTTTGGGTTGCTGATATGTGAGTCCTCTTCTAGAACTCCATGAATAGGAATAGACTCTTAATCAAAAAAAGAGAAAATAACATAATCAAAAAATACATTTTTCAACCTTAATGTTGAATATGAATATAACAATCAAGTATACACCCTAACCCTAGGGAAAAACTCTCCTTCCTACCTTCAAGGAAATAAGAGTAACCAATCAAAGATAACTACCAACATGGATTGTACAACATCATATCTTATCAATGATGACATGTTTATCTTGCTATCATTCTCATTGTATTACTAACCTTATTATCCACAAAGGTTTACCCAACATCATAAGCTAACAAATTCAAGATAGCACTTCAATGTAATATTATTTCCCATACTTCACAACCTATGAAGTATATATATAATTTATGAAAATTTAGGTATTTAAGCTAATACGCTAAGATTATCTTATATAACCACACAAAACTCATCATAATGAATAAATATAAAAATATTTATTAACCATTAAGGTTTCATAATAACTATCCAAAGATCATGCAAGATCCTTAAATAATAATGATCAAAATATCAAACAAGCAAGTTCAACAAAACAAATAATTCATCTTTCCACAAACAATGGTATTCATAGACAAATAACATGTCAACACAAAGAGATTAGAGAAATAGAAATCAACATGCCTAGAATTATAGCTCCATTTGATATTACTTCTTCCCAAGCTCAACCTCCACAATTACGATTGCTACTCCTTCTAAGCTCAACATATCTCCAAACTCTAGCCTCTTCATAAAGAACTTCCAACAATTGTAAATTCACAAACAACTCTCTTTCTCACAAAAACTCTCAAAAATAAACTTGCACAAAAATCTACAATAGAATAATGAATGAAGAAATCAGAATGAATGAGTGTAACAAAAGATAAAGGATCTAGACCTCTATTTATACTTAAATTTGAGAAACTCAATGCTAAAAACAAATTACTAAATCCACCACCTTTTCCTCTCCTTTCTTATATAAAACTAATTCTCCTTCTAAAGTGTATTGAATCAAAACCACTAAGAATGAAATGTGGCTTCTCAAACTATTATTATGCAAACACATAGTCCATAATGGATAATCCTCTTATTCCAGCTAAGTCACCCCATATTCTTGCTAGCACTGGTATTTTAAACTAAGAAAAACTATTGCAGAAGTTACCTGCATGTTTCTCATTCTCAAAGAGTTGTTTAACATTTGCCATAGGCTGCCCATGGTGCCTACATTTCTAGTTCCCAGTCAAAAGAAACTCCTATTTTCTTTTCCAATGTTGGTTTGACCAAATCCTACACATTACTTGTTGTACATGGCTTCTGTTTTGGTTTCCTATTTGCCTTTGTCTTCATATTATGGTGTGACTTCATAAGTTTCCTATTGATATCAAACTCGTAGAAATATATCGATTTACCTTTATATTTTTGCTTGCTATTTTAAACATTATAAATCGACAATTTCAAATCGTTTAATAATAGTGATATTACTATGGTGAAAAATAGTGATATGATATGGTGTTATTGCCTTCTTTTATACATATCGATTTAACTTCACTTACTTCGCTTTACTAAGCGACGCATGCCTTATCATTAGCATTATTTATTGACATGATGATAATGTTTCATATCATCTATTTACATATTTCAAATTTTTATATAAAATATATTTATATACATATTATTATATGTATATATATTATAATATCTAATTATTATAATATATATATTAAATAGTCATTGCTAATCATTGATATATACGATCATAAATACATATGTTTATATTAATATATATGTATATATGTATGTACATATTTCTAAATACGTACATATATACATATATAAATATCACTATTTTAATATCCATAATAAACACATATTTATATATTAATTTATTGGTATATATACAAAATGTATATGTATATGTATCTATATATGTCTTATTTATCCAATCAACACTCTTATGCGTATGGCATATTCGTGTATGAGCATGCATACATATTTCTACTTACATATACTCACACACATGTGTGTTCACACGTATGAGTTCTTGATTTCGCATACACATATATGTGTATATACATACATTTTGTGTATATATACTTATCAATTACCATATAATTATAAATGTACATGAAGAATAAATTACACCAAATACAAAGATTCAATCATATATTTCAAACTAAGGATCAATCAAGAAATCAAAGACCAAAACCAAAACCTATTTCAAATCATCCCCAAACAATGAGCGAAGGTTTACTTACCAATTCTCGAACTAACTTGACTCATTTTAACCAAAATAGGGTGCAAGTGTGTGATAACTCAAATAGGCATATTAGGGTTACCAAACCAAGCTCCTCTCTTGAGTGATACTCCCCATGTCTTACCTGAGGGCTTGATTCCTTCTTGCATCCAACTTAGTGCATCACAAAGGTAGTTAGCCATTCACATGAAATTAATTTGCATCATAAAATCATGAAAGTAGTCATATTGCAATACATATTAATTCATCACAATTTCGATAATCATGCATTAAACATTTAGTAATCCCACAATAAAGTGTAGCATATCAAAGTCATCTTTTAACATCATATTTACTCATAAAGCAACAAGTAACCTGCTAACTGAGAAATGGGGTGTAACAAAAGAGAAAAGTAAAAAAGTACATTTATCTTATTCATCAAGCGTAACATCCATTCTCTTAGGATTCAAGTAAAGAGAAAGGTAAAAAATACATTTATCTTATTCATCAAGCTTAATATCCATACTTTCTAGTGAAATAAAAATTAAATTAAAAGCATTAAGATTCTTAGAAACCAAGTCTCCTCCCTTCATTTTCAATGAATATTTTTATTTCAAATGTAACTTACTTATGAGAATCCTCATTTCATAGATTTCACCTATCCTTTTCCAAAACTTATATGTGACAATGTCCTAAAAAATATTCAAAAGGATGAAATCAAAATGATATAGTCATATGGTTCCTTCAGCCTTATTCTCAAAATTATTCAAATTTTTATTTGATAACTGTGGATATTAAATATATCCCATGCTCCCTCCAAGTTGCTTCGCTATTTTTCTTCGTATTCGACCCCTCTCGATGTTTTTTTTTAAGTCCTCTGACCACCCTTTCAACGGACTCAGCTCGCTGCCTCCACATGTCATCCAATCGCTCATCGAAAGGGAGCTTCCCTTCCTTTCTCTTTCAAGCCCCGACCGCATGCCACATTGCCTTCCCCTGAATACACTTTTGAGTAGGCCCCATAGTGGTTCCAATATGCTAAAGGCTCCTCCACGCATTCTCAAAATGGGCATTTCATTCACAACAAAGAAGGAATGAAGTTCGGGCCCCGACCGCATGCCACGCATCGCAACTAACTCTATAGGGTTGTGATGCGTGCTTGCTCAAGCTTTAGCTATTTTTGAACGCTGGGACCACCACCATCATTTGTGAGGCATGCATCTGGCTCGTGGGTGACTATGTTCATGCTTCAAAATCTTTCTGTTGCAACGAGCGCGATGAGTCATTGTTACGAACATCATTACCCATGATCAAGAATCTTTTCTGTTACGGGCTTTCAAGTGGTGGAAGCCTTTGGCTATATATAATACTTCTTTCAACCTAGATCTAGTTTAGAATACCTGTAGAAAAATTATGAAGACACCAGACCTTTTGTTTTGTTAGATAATTGTAAAGACTCACAGACTGTGCCCTTGTAATTTGGCCTCTTTGTTTCTTAACTATTTAAAAAGCATTATACTGTGCTATTAATGAATAACTTGTTTGCAACTTCTATATTTTGAATAGAATGTTGATTTAGGATCATGTCTTCGACTCTTTCTCTTCAATAAATCTCTATGAAAATTATTTTATGTTATGAAATGAATTATTCAAGTCTCTCTCTTTGATGTTTGTTATTTCGGGACACAGCAGATTGTTGAACGGGCCCTTAAATCACATCCTAAGGATAGATTTATCGTGCCTTATATCTAAACCTTGGCGTATCGCCCTAGTTAGATCTTTATTTTTTATATTTTCTTCCTTTTCCCATTCAAAACCCCAGTTATAGAAGAAGTTGACTTCTTTAAAATCTGGAGGTTACTCAGTTTAGCGCAATAGGTCCCCCCTTTAACTGAGTTTCCCATAAAGGTTGTTACCTTGTCAAAATTTGGCATAAACAGTTTCTTTTTCTAGCACCATTGGTGGGACCCATTAAATGTGCTTAAAGCCTTGAGCGGGTATATGAGCCATCGACTTGTCACAAGATCCCAAACAATAAATAACCCTGGTTGTTTGGTATCACCACTAGGAGTAGTACCAACTAGAACCCATCACATGAACATTTTGACTCCTCCACCAACCATGTTGCCTAACCAAAATTATGTGGCATGAGACATCAAAAATCCTCTTAGAACACCAGTAGCGCTTGTCATTTGGGCCCCCATTTTGTTCTCTACCCTCAAAGCTATTCCTAAGTTTATCGAAGATGGCTCAAGAACACCTTTTGAACATCTGCAAGATGTGGCGGATGTATGCTTGGTACATGGAGTTACATATCATAACATAGCGTTGAGGTTGATCGTAACTTCTTTCAGAGGAAAATAATTAGATTGGTATCGCACTCTGCTGGCTAACATCGGAGATAGGTCCTCCTAGTATCATCAGCTAGAGATCATCAAGTGGGCTCCATATGAGGCCTTGATTGACTTCAACGCTCGGTTTCACATAACTTGGCAAAGAATTCAGGTTGCAATTCATCTGCCACCCGACTTAGTGTTCATGTTCTACTTGAAGTCCATCAACGTCGACATCTCAATGATGACCTAGTCACTCGACGTAACCACTCTACCAGATGCATATAGCATCGCAATTAAAGCGGAAAATAATCTAATTGACATTGAAAAGTTTCCGCCTTGACCCATCATGCCTATATTCCCTGAGTTATCAATTCTTGCCCAGGTGACGTCGCCTACCATTGCAACTACTTTTCCTCAGTCCATGTATACATACCTGAGTGTATCGCAAAATATTGCTTCCATGTCCAATGCTTCGAAAGACGAGATGAGTGACATAAAGGAAATGTTGTGGGTTATGGCCAACGAGATAACTATCATCAAGTGCAACCAAGTTGCTCCTCCAAAGAAAACCTATCAGAATTATCAGTGTGGAAGGTCCTCTTACCAACAAAACCAGTTCCAAGGAGGCGCTCACACAAATCTGCAAGCGCAAACAACAAACCAAATAGTGTTGGTACCCACTTCATTCCAGAATTCCAACCTAAGCTCAAGCAGAGAGCTAACCATGAGAAAAAATAATTTATTCGACGACACTAACCCTTGGTGTTTCCCTTGCGTCGATTCCAATATGCCCTGAAACTGCCCGTGCGGTAATCTACAATAGAAGGTGGCAGAGCAGCGCAGCCAAGACACATCGTCAGACAACAGGGGTTATGTATATGCCTCTCTGCAAATGGAAAACATGGTACTCACCGCTCAGATGTAGGGGATGTCTCTAGAACAAGAAAATGGCACAACTCCCAACCATGCCCTTTTCTCATGGATGGAGGGAGAGGAAGCAGTGTTCACATTCGATAAATCCACTTCAGAAACCCCTCAAGTATAGTCTGATTACAACACTCACTCCAAGAGAAGATTCACGAGCGAATTAGTCATCTCACAATCAGTCATCCCACAACCTAAAAGTGTTTCTGACTAGAACCCCAATACCTCTGCTGCAGTGTCACAATGTCCATCGTGAAGGTAAATTGTCATAACAAGAGCTAAGGAGTAGAAGCCTCTGAATTTTCCACCATTCAATGTGGTGGAACAATTGAAAAATCATCTGCTAATGTGTCTCTATGGGATATCTTAGCTATTCTAGAGAAGAAGGCGTTGCTACAGAGGGATCTCCAAGAGGATCTGATCACTGAACCAAAGGAGCAATTGCTTAAAGGGAAGATTGTTGATCAACCACCTCCGATAAAATTTCTTGCAAATATTGCAAAGGAGGCCCCTACTGATGATCAAAAGGAGGAATCCTCGGTCTAAGTCGGCAGAGATAAACCAAAACCAAAGCCATTTTTCCTGACCTTGATTGTGGGTAATAAATTATTGCACAACTCCATGATTGACTCTGGTGCTAGCACCATAATCATTGCCAAGCAAATAGATGATGCCCTAGGAATGAGCTATGAACCTTTGAATAAAGGGGTTATACAATTAGATGGGAATATGGTTAATACTGTGGGGATCATTAGCGGCTTTCCATTAACTCTGTTTTCTTTTCCTAGTATCATGGTCAAGAAGGATACCGTGATCATTGATGTTCCTCCCATATTAGGCCTATGCTTGTCCAGGGAACTCACTTCTAAACTAGGTGGATACCTTTCCTTAGATTGCTCACACCTAATTATAAGGACCAAGCATGGAGCCAAAATGAAGATTGTGTATGAACCTTTGCATCTGGAACATGTTGCAGATGAGGCTAAAATAGTTTTTGAGCCTGCTCACACCTCCATCACCAAGGGAGAGATGTACTACACTAAGCTTCTAGAAGATGATAAAATCACCAGAGATCGAACCGATCAAGAGGAGGTTCTCGTAAGAGATTTCATTGATAAAGACCCTTTCAACAATTATCATGCCACTGTACTAGGGACTTATGCCATTTATGATGAAGACCAAGCCATCCCAAAGGTGATGAAAGAGCCCAAAGGCATTTCAGCCACAGAGCTATGGACACTGCACTTTAATGGTGCTAGATGCAAGGTCGGCGCAGGGGCTAGGATATTGGCCTGACTTCCCCAAGCAACAAGAAGACGATCAAATCCTTCTGATTCCAATTTTCCTGTTCCAACAATGAAGCTGAATATGAAGACCTCATGCTAGGTTTAAGCCTAGCAGAACAAATGGGCATCAAGAAAATAATGGTGTTCAAAGATTCTGAGCTAATCGTCGAAAAAATTTGGGGTATCAACGCAACAAAAGATGTATGTACGAGATCCTATAGACACAGAGTCTGGGACCTTATTTAGAGCTTTGAAGTTTTTGATATCCAAATTGTTCCATGAGAACAAAATGTTGATGCAGACCCCATGGTCGTAATTGGATCCCAATTCGAATCGGCGTCTGACCTACTGCATAACAGACACTCTGTACAAATGATAGTCTGACCAGTGATTCCAGATAATGGTTAGAATTGTCAAGTGTTTGCACCGATGACCACATCACTTCGTTTGACTCACAGTCGGGAGAGTTTGCTAACCAACTCCAACCAAGGATTACCGAAGCCTACAGTGGACAAAATATTTAGCCAAGATCCATTGAACTTTCAAAGGGTCTGGTCACTCTCGAAAACCCTTTTTATGACCATGCAAGAAATGATGTGGATTGTTTGAACAAAGGTGATTATGCAGATTTTCAGATCAGGGATGGAAGAAAACTCGAGGTCGGGAAGGACGTCCCACGAAAGGAAAAGGAGAGGCTCATAGACCTTTTGGGAAAAAATGAAAGGGTGTTGGCCTGGTCATATGATGAATTCAAGGGATATGTTCCTAGCATCATCCAGCTTACTGTAGTACCAACACATAGGGCCAAACCAGTTCACCAAAAACTAACTCAGGAGATGCAACCCTAGATTAAAGCGTTGATGGCGTGAAAGTTAAAAAAGCTAATATAGTCACAATTTTTCTTCTCAATCAAGCATAACACGTTGGTATCCAACCTGGTCCCGGTCCGAAAGGAGAACTAATATATTCTCCTCTGTGTTGACTTCTGCAACTTGAACAGGGCATTACTAAAGGATCATTACCCACTGCCCTCCATGGAATCAATCTCACAAAATGTAGAAGGGTCGGAAATTTTTTCTCTATTAGATGGATTTTTGGACTACAATCAAATCTGGGTGGAAGAAGGAATTTCAATTTATCCTGAGCGGGTGAACGCGATCAAAAAGCCTCCCCTTCCAGTCAACAAAAAAGGTGTCTAGTCTTTCTTAGGAAAGGCCAACCTTGTAAGTAAATTTATTTCTGTTTTTGCAGGGATAATTAGGCCAAGCACCCTAATGAAAGGGAAGGACCAGACATTCAAATGGGCTAAAAAAGCTAGAGAAGCCTTTGAGGAAGTTAAAGATTTTATTTCCTCAACTCTTGTATTGGTTAACCCAGACTTATCAAGGGACTTCAAAATGTATTTATTTAGTAGTAAGTTAGGCATAATTATTGTCTTAACTTAGGAAGTGCAAAAGGAAAAAGAAAAGGCCCTGTCAGCCATAAACGATCACCAAACTGTGGTAAAAGGGTGGTTTGACAAAACACTTTCAGACCAAGCTCTGAAATACGAGAACCTAGTGTTAAAATTTAATGAGAAAATGACAAAAGTCGGTCAACATGGGAAATTTGACAGCCTGTGGGAGGATCCATTCAAGACAATTCAGTGTAGGAAATATAATGCATTTGGATTGGAAAGCATGGAAAGAAAAGTGCTAAGGATTCCTGTTAATGGAATTCACCTTAAATTATTATATTGAGCTCAATTAAACCTTTCTACCATGTAAATACGTAATTACTGTGTTTTTTTCTCCTTTGTTTGTTTGATCGGTCTTCTTCATCCATGATGCAGCATAAATTTACATTATGATGCAGTAAATAACACACACACTAGAAAGAATAAGAAATATTTAGCAAAGGAGAAAATGAGCCATAACATATGACAATAGGAAAGAAAAGAGACAAAATAACATAAAAGGTTGTGTTCATTTCAAAATTATGATATGCTTCAATTTTACAAGGTTCAAAATGTCTTTGAGGCCATATTCCAAAATATATCTATATAGCTATATACGAAGGAAGCCTTTTCCGGGCTTATATACAAAAAGAAAAAAGAGGAGGTGGGTTTTCAGTTGGAGGCGGTAATAGGAAAGTTTTCATCCATGGGTACAGGACCAGGAACATCAACAACAACGATATCTTCATTCGCTGGAGCCAAGTTGGCAGCGGTAACTGCGAGAGGTGGTGGGAATACTAGATTCCTAAAATCAGTATACCATTCTACATCGTAGAATAGTACCACATTATAAACACGCAGCAGGAAGTGACATGCGCGGGTAACCTTTTGACAGTGCTTAGCCTGCATCTAGAGGTGGAAACCATCAAGAAACAACACCCATGGCACCACCACATCCTCCTCGATGTACTTTCAAAGGTCACTTGTAGTGGGTAAGCCCAGGCCATAGAACGTGTTCTCCACAATTTCTTCGAGACCCATGAGGTATCACGTCGGAAAGATCTCCAAAATCAAGCAGATAATCATAGGCTTTGGAACCTGGATATCAAGCAATGAGGCCAAAAAGTGTGAGCATATGTCAATATTCACTCTATATTTATCCTCATATTGCACACAATCTTGGCCCAAGACCCATTTTATCACTATAATTTCAAGAGAATTCTTGTTCTTCATCATTCTCTTCAGTCTCCTATTTGATACTACACCCAAGAAGGTAGTATGTGCCTTCGTACTGGTAAACCTAAGAGGAGTATTCATACTCTCTATTAATACTTTGCTACGATATTGCTAATTCTACCCAATTGTTGCTACTCAATGCTAGTGCTACCAATTGCTAAGTGTGGTTCTACAGTTGTCTAGGGGCCTATTTATAAGAAATGTTTAAGATACGTGCATGTTAAGTGATGAGCCAATTTTTTGGCACATCTAGATCATACTGTTACAAACACTTTATGCTTTTTCATTATGCTAAAACAAACATTTAAGTGTTGATTATGGGATAAAACATAAAAAAAATATGCTTAATGTAATAAGTATATTACGCTAAGTCTTCCATGGTTATTACTTTTAAATGTTTTATTAGTTTGATGAATGCCTTATAAACTTTCTGTGGTGACAAACCTTTCCTATAGCCTATACTGTTGAACTTCCTATAGCCATGTTTGGAATAATGTTTTCTTTAGATTAATGCTTAAATAAATGTATAAATAAAGTGATGAATCATCTTAAAGGTTGAACGTGTTGAGATAACTCTCTACCTCGGGAATAGCTGGCAGGATATTTTGCAGGTACCACGATTGGAGGAAGGAATTCAATTCCCACTTGAAGGATAGAAGACCAAGTCAATGAAGACTGGTTCAGTAGCAGAAGAAAAGGGAGGTTGTTTCAACTCATCCGCCATGCAAGAGGAGTGTTTCAGAAATCTAGCTCAGGTGTCTTGATGGTGCATAAATCTAGGATGGCATTTTATGACTGATGAACTGATTTGACTTAGTTCTTTCATTTCCATCCACCGCTTTTCTAAGTTAGTTAAATGTAATAAAGACCTCTTGATTTATAAGGGAAGGTTTGTTAGTAGTTAGATTCAATTTTAAATAAATAGCCCATTCTCCTTCAGAGAATGAGCTGAAAAGATTGTTGTTGTAAACACATTTTTTAGTTTCAGAAATACAGTCAAGAGATTGTGTGCTATGTATTTGCTTACCTTGAATCAATAAATTTTATGAAGTTTTCCGCCTAATCTATTGTCTACTTTTGGCATTACCTAAGGGGGCCCACTTAGGGAACTGCCTATACTTTCATTCTGCAAGTTAGAATAGTTGCACTTCCTTTTATAGAAGTTGATGTGACTGCTCCTGCAGCTGGCATAAACATAGAGTTGTCAAATGTTCCTGCAGCCACTAGATGCAGAATAGTTTTATCTTTCAGTTTTCATTTCCAAAGCAAGTTATCCAATAAATTTATTCCAGTAATTCAAACTCCAGTATAAAGCATCTTAAGAAATCATGCATGTCTAGGAAAGGTGATTAGTGCATATATTGTGCTGACCCATTTCAAGTTCACATCCCTAGGTTGATAATTAAATGAAGTTCTTTAGCAGATTATGACTGTTGGTTGTGATGTTCAATCCCTGAGTAGAGGAATTCATGTTCATATTTATTAAGATGATTAAATAACACTACATTTTTGGCGCCGTTGTCGAGGGATGGTGTCAAACTAAAGACCTATTGCAGGAATGCTAGTAGGTAGCTTGAAGTTTTATTTCTAGAGTTTAGATCAAAATTCACTATTCCAACATTTTTCCATAGTTTAGACTTACTTTTTATTGTATGCTTAGAAGAAGAGACCAATTTGGAAGATGCCTTACTAGAAGTTTAAATATCCAAGAAATTGACCTAGAAATTGTCCCAGAAGAACCATATTTGGATGCTGGTCAGAACCTAGTCACTTCATCTTCTTCTTCCTCAGAGATAAGTTTGAACCTGTTTGATGAGCGTGATAACCTTGATTTACTGATAGCACAATTGAATAACTTGCACACTTTCAATAATCAAGACCCCCATAATAACCTGCTTTCCCTTGTCGTCTACCAGCTAGGAGTTAACCCAAGACCACCACCAAGGATGGCAAGGCCTAATTTTCCATTCCCACTCCCTAAACTGCATGACAATAATAATCTCAAAAATATCCCTGCCTCATTGCTTCCAAAATTCTATGGCCTTATTACAGAGGACCCCCATACCTTCTTGTTTGAGTTTGACATCCAATGTAGGAGTTATGATTATACTACTAAAGCACATAAGATGAAATTGTTTCCTTCTACTTTAAAGGAGTCGGCCTTGAGATGGTTCATGGGATTAGGAGGCAATGCAGCAGCCACTTGGGATGAATTGAACGAGTTTTTTTTAGGAAAGTATAAAGAATATTGTAGGGGGAATTATATGAGATGAGATGACATCTTCAAGATGTCATAGAAGGAGGATGAAACCTTGGAGGACTATGTATCCAGGTTTTTGTTCGATGTGCAAAAAAAAACTCAACACCAGCTAAATGAGGAGTCTAAAAAAGCTCTCTTCCTAAGAGGATTCAATGATACTTGCATGGAAGCACTCAACCTCATGGCTAGAGGAGATATTACCCAAAGTGAATGGGATGACATTAAGAAGATCTATCTCCATTACTCTAGAGCAAATGTTAAGAAAGGTAGGGGGTTCCGACCCTCTATTGCAAAAGGAAGTGGCTCAGGCGTATCAAAAGGAGAATTCTCTAATCTTTTGTCCGACTTCAAGCAAGATATTATAAATGATGTAGCTACTCAACTGGACACCATGCAAGCTAGAAATAAGAAAGATGAAGCTGATGCGATGCTAGATAAATATTGCCCTCACTGCATACAGAGGAAGAAGGACTACAAATGCAAAGCAGTGGCCAATTTGGAGCTACAACATCTTCCTACTAAGTTCAAAACCATTGAAGGAGAGGAAAAAGTGTTCTTTGTTTCTCAGTGCAGGCCATGGGCCCCAAGACAAGGTATGCCTCAGGACCCCTTGCAAATTTTTGGTTCATATAATAATCAGTGGTAGAACCAGTACCCTCCAAATTATGGCCCATATTCTCAACCTCAATGGAATAATCCTTGGCCAAATGCCCAACAAAACCGTTGGCAATCACCACAACAAAATTAGTGGCAACCTCCACAGGGGAATCGATAGTAGTCTAACTAGTGGAGAGGAGGCCAGCAATGGTCAAATCAATCCACTAGTTTCCTGCAGCAACCCCAGTAGCAGTCAATTATTCCACCTCCTGTATCCAATCAAAGTCAAAATCCAAAGCCAACCCAACTGCCTGCTCAAGTAGCACCCAATCCAAATAATCAACCTCAGCAGCAACATCAACAAAAAGTTTATTTTTCTGATCCTAATCATCATCCTTCCTATGCTCTCAACTTGAATAATATCAACTTATGTTCAGGAACAGTGTTACCCACACCAACTCATCCTATAATTTCAGAATTACCATCTGAGGAGAATGAGCAAGATGATACCAATGAACTAGTTCAAACCACTGAGGCAATACATAATCCATCATTGTCTAAGGTATCCAGTAAACCCTCACCTCCTTCCCACAAAGGTTGGAAGGTGAAGTTGTGAAAAAGAAAGAAGAACCTACCTTTGACATCCTTGATCAACTAAAGCACATATGTGTGAAAATTCCCTTGTTCCAAGCAATCAAGGAAGTACCTATCTATAGCAAAGTTATCAAAGAATCATGTTTAAAGAAGCTGGGTAGGAAGAAGAACGACCCTCAGACTGTTCATGTCTTAGGCCAACTCTCTGATTTGATGCTAGGGAAGCTTACCATCCCAAAATATTCAGACCTAGGCAACCCTGTTGTGGAGATCACTATTAATGGGATGCAAATTAAGAATGTTGTATTTGATCTTGGTGCAGCTATCAATGTCATGACCAAGGACCTAGTGGTAAAACTTAGTCTTTCAGACCTAAGGGCTATACCTACAATACTGCAGCTCACTAATAGTTCAACTGTCAAACCTGATGAGGTAGTAGAAGACCTGGTAGTCACCTTGGATTCCTGCGAGTATCCTGCTGACTTTATGGTTTTGTCTCGAAAAGCATCATTGGGGGGATACCCTGTTATACTAGGAAGACCTTGGCTAGCCACTACTGATGCTTACATTGGTTGTAGGCTGGGTAACATGACAATATTTGATGGGTATAACACAAAGAATCTTACCCTCTATTCTCCAGCCCAACCTCAATTTGAGTCTGGACAAGCTGTTTGGCCTGATTTGGGAGAAGAAGAGGAAGTGAACTCTATGGCCAATTTAATGATGATTACTAGAGAGCCTTTTATTGCACAACAAGAAGAGGAATATATACTGTCTAATATCCTATTGAATAAATATGGTACCGAACACCCTCATTGTGAAAAAAAATCCATGCTCCTTGTAGACTATTCTTCCTCCACCTACATCAACTCATTATCCTGCAACAAATAACTTCTTACGAAAATTATTACCCCACGAGGTAGAAATTCCATTTCCACCTGAAGTATCTATGGTTGAATTAACCTCTCAAGTGGAGGTAGCAGCAGGAAAAACTTTAAGTATCAACAAAAACCTCACCAGTGAGCAACAAGAATCTATGGTCAAAATTCTTGCTAAACATAAGTCAGCCTTTCCTTGGGATTATAGTGACATGAAAGGACTTGATCCAAAGCTATATACACACTGAATTTTCATCAATAGTGAGTTCAAACCTATTAGGCAGCTCCAAAGGAGAATCAACCTAGCCTTGAGAGAAATTGTTAAAGAAGAATTGTAGAAGATGTTGAATGTTGGCTTTATCTACCCAATCTCGGATAGCCAATGGGTCTCCCCACTGGTTATCATTCCTAAAAGAGGAGGAAAATGGAGAGTGTGTGTAGATTATAGAGAGCTCAAATCTGCAACAAAGAAAGATTACTTTCCTCTTCCCTTCATTGATCAAGTGTTGGATAATTTATTAGGGAAAAAGTATTTCTCTTTCCTTGATGGCTTCAATGGATACAATCAAATCAAGATTGCTCCAGAGGATCAGAAAAAAACTACCTTTACATGCCCTTGGGGAACGTTTTCCTACTCCGTTTTTCCTTTCGGTATCTGCAATGCAGCTGCAACTTTCCAAAGAGCTATAATAAGTATTTTCTCAGATATCTCATATCACTGCATGGAGATATACATGGATGAATTTACTATCTATGGTGCAACATTTGAGGAAGCTCGGGACAAATTGAAGAAGGTACTATAGAAGTGTAAAGATCATAACCTGTCACTAAATAGTCAGAAGTGCTTCATGATGATGCAAGAGGGAATAGTGCTTGGTCACTATATTTCTTTTGCAGGAATACAGGTTGATCCTTCTAAGATTGAAGTCATCTCTAATCTACCCTTTCCTACCAAACAAAAGGAAATGAGAAGTTTTTTAGGACATGCAGGATATTATAGAAGATTCATCAAAGATTTTAGGCAAACAACAACCCCTCTATACAGTTTGCTAAAGAAAGATGCAGATTTTGCCTAGATAGAGGAATGTGAAAGAGCATTCCTTGATTTGAAAATTTCCCTTATGCAAGCACCTATTTTGAAGGCACTTGATTGTCACTTCCATTCCATATTCATACGGATGCATCAAAATATGCCATTGGTGTTGTATTAGGAAAAAAGGGTGGTTCAATAGAACATGCACTCTACTACATAAGCAAGAATCTGCAGGGGCTGAAATAAACTACACTGTTACAGAGAAATAAATGTTGGCAATAATCTATGCCCTCAATAAATTCAAGCATTACATCACAAGTTATCAGATATTTTTCCATACAGATCATGCAACAATCAGGTATCTCATGAACAAAAGCTCAATAGCAGGGAGACTGGCAAGATGGTTGTTGCTAATGCAAGAATTTGACATTACAATTGTGGAAAAGCCAGGTAAGGACAATGTGGTTGTTGATTTCCTATCTAGGATTCAAAGACAAGATGACTCTGCACTTATTGAGGATTCCTTTCCTAATGAGCATCTATTTGCAATCAAGGTCATTCACCCATGGTATGTCGATATAGCAAATTATCTGGCTGCAGGAAGAACTCCTCCTTAATTCCCCCCTAAGGAAAAATGATTATTGGTAGATAAAAGTTTTAACTTTTCCTAGATTGCAGATTGCATGTTTTATACAGGGCCAGATCAAGTTATGAGGAGATATGTACGAGAGGAAGATACTCATGATATAATGCATGCAAGTCATGATGAGCTTTGTGATGGAAATTTTGTTGCAAAAAGGACAACAATGAAAATCTTAAATACTGGCTACTATTGGCCAACTCTACATAGAGATGTAGCCAAATACACTAGAAGATGTGATAGATGCCAAAGGATGGGAAGACCAACCAGATCAGACGAGATGCCTCTATTTCCACAAGTTATTGTTACACCCTTCGACAAATGGGGACTGGATTTTGTAGGACCAATAGTTCTGCCTTCGAATGGTAAGTCCTACATCCTTGTATGCACAAATTATTTGAAAAAGTGGGTGGAAGCTAAACCTATGAAGCATGCTAGGGATAATAAAGTAGCAAAATTTCTCTATGAGGAAATATTCACCAGATTTGGTGTCCCTAGGGAAATAGTGATAGATCAGGGAGCAAAATCTTTCTCTACTCTGATTACAACCTTAGTAAATGAATATAACATAAGGCACAGGAAATCAACTCCTTATCATCCACAGGCTAATGGCCAAGTGGAGATCACCAACAGAGATATAGAGGAAATTCTAACTAAAACTGTAGATTTACGTAGAAAGGACTGGGTTGCAAGCTTACCATAAGCTATATGGGCCTACCAAAATACATTGAAGACTGGTACAAGATATACACCTTTTGAAATGGTGTATGGTAAAACAGTTGTGATGTCAATAGAGTTTGAACATAAGACTCTCCGAACAACATTGGAAATGGACATGGACTTAACAACTGCACAAAAGGAAAGAGTCATCTAGCTCAATTCCTTGGATGAGCTCCGAAAGAATGTCCTGCACCACACTGACATAATAGAAAACCAGCAAATAAAATGGCATGATAAGTACATTAAAAAGAAGAAATTTAAAGCAAGAGATTGGGCTCTGCTATATGATTGACGATATAAGGACAGTCAAGGCAAACTGCAAACTAGATAGTTGGGTTCATATGAGATAGAGGAAGCATTCACAAATGGTGTTGTACAATTGAGGACCATTGATAGGGAAGATTTTTTGAGCCAATTCGAATTTATGCAGGAAACAATTGATCCTACAGCCAAAGGGATGGAGTTACAACTCAATTCCCTAGGCCATGCATAAAAGTGCATAAAATTGTCATAATAAAGGGGTCATCCACTCGGATCCCCATTCAATTCACTCACTCCATCTGAAATCCGTCCACTCATACTCTTTCTGCCACCTCATCTACCTGTCATTCTCCATACCATCCACGTTTCTACGGATCACATTTTTCAATGAAGAAGTGAAGTCACATCAGGTAATTATGGCGGTTCCATCCAGGTGAGCTCCACTTCACTTTAATATTTCTTAGTTTTTTTATTTATTACATTTATTTCAATATTAATTAATGCAAACTACATTCCTATATGGTTGTCGTCCCCTTCGGCCTTTCCACACGATTGGGCACATTTTTCCATTTTATATCTTTGTGCCACATCATTGTTTATGCCACCTCAAGGCCTTGTCACGCCCATTGTCATTGTCATTTCAGCATGACCTCTGGATATTTGAAATTCTTCAATTAATGATCAGAACACCATACCTCCTACAATAATGAACCTAAATATATTTTACTCATCTATGATTACTTTCTCCTTCAAAAATATTGAATGTTCGAATTCCTTTTCCTATATTTTTTTGTATCTTTTGAAGAGGGGTTCAAAAGTTTCAGTTGAGGGGAGGCAAAGTGCTGAAGAGTTGGGTTGCAGGAAGTTCTGGTTGTGTAAGTTTGGAAAATCCAGGTGATCATCGCCTAAAGTATTAAATTACAGAAAACTAAGGAGATGGGAGGTCAACCGATTCGACATGAGCCTATAGATCATAACATCCTGCTGCAGGATGTGCTGCATGTGCCGCCATTAAAACAATATGGGTTGCTTAATTAATTCTTGAAGTTTGAAAAATTAATGAAGCAAAAGTTAGAGGTATAATAGTGAATACATCGATTGACAGAATTGCAAAGATAATGGGATTACCTCAAGTCGGAGAACCATTTCCTCAAGCAAGGGATGCAAAGAGCGTTAGGGCAAACTTTACTTGGCCAAATGACCCTCCCCTATGGGTAGATAAGCAAGGTGTGCAAAGGATGAGTCTGTCGTAGGACTGGGTGTCACAAGCGGGATATATAATCAAATACATAACTCATGAAGGTAGGTTTTCAGTTCTGCATTCTCATCACTTCAAACTTTTGTCTCATTTACGCCATGGATTGTTGATGAATATTCCCGAATTCCTTTACAATTTTTTATCTAATAGTTCTGCTGAATTTAAAAAGGGTAGGGTTAACTCCGTATCCCACCACTGCCTTATTAAATTACTTGTTGAAAAATTTGTTCAAGATACATCAGGGATGACCTGGGAGGAATTCATTGTCAATTTTAATCCCAAAATTTAAAATGTTGGACTAGAGGGGAACCTCTTACCTTCAAGCAACGAACCTCCTAGTCCATAGGCCAGACCTCTACTGCTATTTCCCCTACTCAGGAATCATCTGATTCACAAGATGACATTCCTCTTTCTGAAAAAACCCCTATCAAAAATCTTGAGCCTTCTTCCAATGATAAGAAAGGGAAGCCACCCATTGTGGTAAACAAAAGGAAAACCTCTTCTTGCGACAAAGCCCTCAAAGAATCGTAAGACAATTCCTACTTCTATAAGAAGGAGTTCTAGACTCCAGAACCAGGTAACCCGTCAATCACTTGATGCTACTCCAGCCACACCACCGACCTCAGACCCTTCCAGTCCTATCCTAGAAATGGAGGAATGTGTTGTTGAAGGGACTATAAGTACACCTGAAGGAGATGGCTTGGATGAATTGGCTGCCATTGCAGAGCAGATACAGGAAAGTATGGCAGGACAACTACAAGGAGAAGTAGGATATGTTGAGAAGGAAGAGGTAACAATTGTGATTCCATTAGAAGAAGAGGGTGACAACATTGGCATGATTGATGAGATTCCTACTACTCGGGAAGGTTAGCAACAAGAAGGTAATTCAGGATAGGAAAACTCTGAACAATCAAATAATACAGAGGTAATTGGAGAAGAAAAACAAGGAAAGGTGGATGTAATTGAAGAAATACAGGGGTCACCTGCAGTAAGCTATAGTCATAGACCTCCACTCCATATCACAAAATTTGTTGTAGGAATGGCATGTTTTGAAGAACTCCAGCATCAACAGACTACTTTTGCACTTGAAATCAAGAGATTACAAAGGATAATCCAGAACAAGAATCTGGAAATTGCTAACTTAACTAACACTCTCAACTAGGTGGTAGAGCTTGTTCAGCAGCTGATGCAGTGTTGAGCGCCTTCACTTGTCTATGCAATGTACCTCAAGGAGCTGTATTTGAACTTCCAACTGATTAGAATCTAGAAAGGTAAAAATCCTTCATTAGATACCATAGAAGAATTTTATGAGGCATATAGAGATTCACCTCTGCACATCAGGAATCTCCTGTGTGAATTTTATTTGCACAATTTGGTTGTACCCCGGGATAAGGATTGGAACCCCTTATGTTATGTCGGTGATATTCATATCAACTCTTTGATCTCCTGGATCACCAATGAGATAAGCAGGGGGGGAAATTTGATAGTCATCAACATGATGAAGTCAATATGCCATTATTTGTGAGGAATGAATCAAAGAATGGAATGGGTATCTACTTTGATTGGAAAAAAATGTGGAGAGATGAAAGAGCCAGGCCATTAATTGAGCCTTTGAGACAAGAAGTATTTTCTCAGTATTCCCAAATAATAAACAATGATCTTGGGGCTGCAAACCTACACATTCAAACAAGATGGGAACATCTTCCATTTCAATTAAAAAGAGAAAAAACACACACTCCCAATACCTTGTATACAACAACCAGAAGGGAAGAAAAATACATGAGGAATGCCAGGACAAAAAGGGAGAATTGGTTGCCCTTGGTTATGCAACCACCTATTCTCCTATGGCCATTACTATCTATATAGGGGGACAACAACATATATAACAGGAGTTCCGAGGATAACAAATGACAAAGGCTGGAAGAGATGCGAGCTCACTTCTGGAGTTTTCAGCATGGAGAGTGTGGACAACAACAAAATGTTGATTTAAGAGAATTTTCCAGGAGAAGAAATGCTAGACTTGTTGAAGGGTCCAGCAAATAGTTGGTTTAGGGGAATGACGAGCCAAGTTTTTGGCACATCTAGATCATAATTTTACAAACACTTTTATGCTTTTGAATTATGCTAAGACAAACATTTAAATGTTGATTATTGGATAAAACATAAACTTTTTATGCTTAATGTAATAAGCATATTACGCTAAGTATTCCATGGTTATTACTTTTAAATGTTTAATTAGTTTGATGAATGCCATATAAAATTTGTGTGGTCACAAACCTTTCCTACAACCTCTACTATTGAACTTCCTGCAACCATGTCTAGAATAATGTTTGGTTTAGATTAATGCCTAAATAAATGTATAAATGAAGTGATGAATCATCTTAAAGGTTGAACGTGTTGAGCTAACTCTCTACCTCAGGAATAGCTGGTAGGATATTTTACAGGTACCACGATTGGAGGAAGTAATTCAATTACCACTTGAAGGATAGAAGACCAATTCAATGAAGATCGGTTCATCAGCAGAAGAATAGGGAGGCAGTTTCAACTCATCCGCCATGCAAGAGGAGTGTTTTAGAAATCTAGCTCAGGAATCTTGATGGTGCATAAATCTAGGATGATGGCATTTTATGACCAACAAACTTATTTGACTTAGTTCTTTCATTTCCATCCACCGCTTTTCTAAGTTAGTTAAATGTAATAAAGACCTCCCAATTTATAAGGTAAGGTTTGTTAGTAGTTAGATTCAATTTTAAATAAATAGCCCATTCTCCTTCAGAGAATGAGCTGAAAAGATTTTTGTTGTAAACACATTTTTCAGTTTTAGAAATACAGTCAAGAGATTGCATGCTATGTATTTTCTTACCTTGAATCAATAAAGTTTATGAATTTTTCCACCTAATCTATTGTCTACTTTTGGCATTACCTAAGGGGGCCCACTTAGGGAAATTCCTATACTTTCATTCTGCAAGTTAGAATAGTTGCACTTCCTTTTATAGAAGTTAATGTGACTATTCCTGCAGCTGGCAGAAACACATAGCTATCAACTGTTTCTACAACCACTAGATGTAGAATAGTTTTATCTTTTAGTTTTCATTTCCAAAGCAAGTTATCTAGTAAAGTTATTCGAGTAATTCAAATTCCAGTATAAAGCATCTTAGGAAATCATGCATGTCTGGGAAAGGTGATTAGTGCATATATTGTGCTGATCCATTTCAAGTTCACACCCTGGGTTGATAATTAAATGAGGTTCTTTAGTAGATTATGACTGTTGGTTGTGATGTTCAATCCCTGAGTAGAGGAATTCATGTTCCTAGTTATTAAGTTGATTAAAGAACACTACACTAAGCATGAGGTCAATCAGGTGCTAACTCAAAAATTGCATCCAAGAGCCAACTAGAAATGACACGAGCCCATTTGTGTATGTTGTGTACAACTCGTTGTGTGCAAAATAAAGGAGAGCTGATTAATAAGCTCGAGTTGACGGTTGCTCTAAGTGAGAATTTATACGGCCAAGTACTAAGGTGTCACATTGCGAGTGTGTCGATCATCCCAAGACCAGGCTCATGTTTTTTCAAAAAATCATTGTATCTAGACTTAATCATACTTTTCAAGATATTAAAGGCTAAGCTTGTGAAGGGTCTATATGTCCTCAAATCATCGGCTCAATTTCCAAGGAAAATCGCACCGTGGGTTACAAGTACTTAAAGAAATTATGAATTCTTGTCTTTTCAAAAGTCAACTAATTTACTTCGCATGGGGAAAAAAGTTGGCAGTACATACCAAATTTAATGTAAGAAAAGTAGCCGTCACCTACCACTTGAAGGAAGAAAAAGCTAAGTATCGCATGTGGTTGTTTAAAAAAAAGGAGAAGCCTTTAAATACGCATTCAGAGCAGCAAAGTTTTGAAGTGAAAAAATTGCTAAGGTACGTGTAAGAAATTACAGAGGTTTGATCACAAATGGAATCCACTACCCCTAAAGTAGCTTAGAGCTCACAGATGGATAAATTGGGTGATAAATCTCAAAGCTTGGTTGATGCAATGCTCACGACGCCCATGGTTAATATTTATCAGGATAGGTCTTATGCTACACCTAGAATTCCAGAAAAGCTGGATTGGTTTCGTACGTGACCAGCTTAGAAGGGGACTCACAAAGACGCAAGTCAAATAAAGGAGGAGTGGGATAAAATTTATGACCCCGTCCTCAAGACCAACCCTATGAGCTTAAGAGAAGAAGCTTAGTCCAGAATGAAGAAAGCCTTCGATAATCAACTACCATTCAAGTAATGGCTCTGTGGACTTCTGTAATATATGGTCCCTTATGTGTACCACTGTCCAGAAATAGTCCACGAGAGGATTCAACATTTTAATCCAGCAACTAGAGCCATTGAGGGAAGAAAGTTGAGAGTTGTAATATATGTGGATGCTCTTAGGGACATTTTGTGCATTCCAAGGAATAGCACCAAGACGCTGCCAATGGATCCATTCAACTAGAAAAAAGGGCTCGGAGTTCTAGAGAGGGAGAAGGAATTCCCTTGAATTTTATAATACAGAGATTGAAAGTCCCTAAGATTGCCAACAACTATTAAGGGATCCAAATCATCACGTTGACTTCAAAATGTAGACCTACAAGATGCCTTCTCCATGATGGATTTTATGTTCGGCTTGGATGATGACATGAGGGTGCACGAATCTCAGTTGGGTCTGGGTTTTCAGCTAAGGAGACAACATGACCCTTTCTGGTATGATTTCGTGGACATGATTGTCAAGGATATGCTGAAATAGATTGTTGAGTTTGATACTCTCGGTAAGTTCAAATATCCTTCTCTTCTTGCCTATATGTTTCTACATTAGAACCTTTGATTTCTTCAAAGAGAAAATAGAATTATCAATATTTGATGAGAAGAAGCATCAGAAACCAGTTTCGGTATGGACTCACGTCCTCTCTTCCACCTATGACTATTATGCATTTTCAAAATGTTCTTAATTCTAATTTTTAAGTGACTTAAGTGAGGATGGTGACTACTATCGCTTGTCGGCTGACCAAACCAGCTAGATGTAAGCCCTATTCCCCAAGTCTGACTGGTTCCTCAAGGAGGAATTCACATGCATCTGAGTGCATGAATTTTTGGAAGATTCAATCCAACTCCCAATATCCGTCACTAATCGGGTATTAGCTCTTGAAGTGTTCTGACAAATGGCCAGTATTGACTGGAATTTATTCTCTGATCCAAAAAATAAAAAGAGAGGGTTTTTCAAAAGCCCGATAAGATATGATACGACAGTCATGGTAAAGAAGAGATCGACTGAGCTGTTGGAGGAAAAGTTGGCTCACCGCAGGCTGGTGTTCATTTGCGATAAGTGGTACTACAACCCCGAGGATGACTTGGGTGACACATTTATTAAGGTAAAACACAACCCTCAACCTTATTGGGAAGTGTAGAGAAACCCTCTGGTGGATATTAGTAGGCTATGGGTACACCTGGTGTACATGCCGATTGATAATCGGAGGCGCTCATGGATCAAGTTTTATCATCCTAAAGGGAAGGTCGATGAAAGTTGTCGTATGGGTGCTACCCTTCACAATAGTTTGATGAGGGAATATGGTTGGAAAAAGGAAAAGATTAACGCTTTCTGGATTTATCGCCAGGAGATCAAGTGCACCTTCACCCCATTCCAAGAACCATCAGTCTTCGACACCGATTATTGGTTTGACACTCTCTAGAATGGGGAGAATTTTGATTTAGACGTGAGTGATGAAAGAAAGGCCAACCCCAAAGAGGCCACACAATGTTTTGACAAGGGGAAGTAAGCAATGAAGGAACCAAGAGAGGATGCGGAAAAACAAGTTAGCATAGCACAACTGTTAGGAGGCTGCAAATAAATATTTCATGATTAGGGTCTTCATAGTCCCAAACCTAAGTCGTAGGAAAGCCTAGAGGAACACAACAATTAATAAAAGTAATTGATATGGAGAACTCTCCACCAAGAAAAAGATAGTGCATCAATATTTCTTTGGGAGAGGGTTCGCAGGAGGTTGCAGTAAGCTAAGGATCGGAGACGGGTTCCGCCACTCATGTATCTTTCTCTCCCCCTCTTCTCGACTCCCAGTCTCTTGTTTCTTCCACTATCTCTACGTCACCCATCGCTCCAAGTTTTAGCCTTGCTCTCTCTATTCCTGCTACAATGGCTACAAAAGGTTTCTCCTAGTTTTCTCATATCGGATAGATGGTTTTCACTTCCCCACAGGTTACTCCATCTTTCATCATAACCCCATCCCCATCCACATTTTCTACCCTATCTACATCTATGGCTACCGCCCCCTTGGTATCTGAAATTGCTGCCACTTTTGCCTCTGCCTATTCAACTTTGACCCAACCTTCTCAACATATGGAGCCCATTTAATCTCTGTTACCACCACCATTTACCACAAGTCCTCCCACACCTTCACTACCAAGGGTTTGGAATATTTGTCCCTTCTCTCCACTCACAGTTTCCCTTCCAAAGAATAAAACATCTGAGGTCACCTACCTTTCATTCCCTTTCGTTGTCCCTCCCGACGCACCCTTTGTAGGTGAACACATCAAATCACCAACTCAATTCTTGTCACAAAGCGATACAAAAAAGAAATCCCAAGCTCTCTGAATCCAAAAGCAAAGGGAAAAGGATGCTAAGAAGCTAGCAGAGCCCAGGATCCACACAATTTATGATGAGGCTCAATAGTTGTTGCATTTCGCAACCATGCATCCCAATGTCACCAAACTATAGGGGGAGATGCAGCCCGATGACTATGACATTTATGCCGTTGGACTTGAATTGTGTGTGGACCGACCACAGGATAAAGTCGAGCTCATGGAGGAGACACAACGGGTAGTGACCGTTGACTTTCTCAAGTCTAGTCGCAAGCTGAAGAAGGCGAAAGATGAGATCAATGTCGTCAAAGAAAGAATTGAATTCATGTCAAAAAAGGACAAGGCATGAGAGGCAGAAGTGGTGCACTTCACACAAAACACACAAGCAGAGTAGGTTAGCCTACAATGGGAGCTCGAGAGGTTCCAATCCTAGGATTCCAACCAAGTGGTTGAGCTACAACGAAGGAATCAAGAGTTACAAGAGCGGTTGGCCAAATCAGAGGAGGAGGTTCATGGAAAGGATGAAGAGTTGCAACGGTTATGCGCTCAGTTGGAGCAAGTTTTACAAATGAAGGAGACATATCTAGTAGGCCAACAGGCTCAGTTTGAAAAATACCTCCAAGTGATCAAACTTTCTCTAGAAGAAGAATTTGTGTCTCAAAGCTAGGCTGAAGAAAAATGGCTTGCCGCACAAAGGGCCTTGCAGGAGCAACCCTCCACCACCACTAAAAAAATTGCAAGACTGATGCAAGAGATTTGGATGAAGGATGCATAAATTATTCTCTTGAAGAAGGTTTCTCAAACTCCTACTCCACAATCAAATCTCTGCTTAGTAGCCCAACAACTATATGCTTCCTACTGGGAAAGGGTCAAGGCGTTATGTCTGACTCTTCAACCCACAGTTCAGTTTATGGTGGAGGCAAAAAATTTAAACAAGGAGGTTCATACTGGAATGGAACAATTCCCACATTTTTTAAAGGAAAAGGTTTTCGAAGCAGAGAAGTTGCTAGACAAGTTGTACATCGTGCCAAATGAGGATCTAGTGCATGCAGGTATTGATAATCAGAGGACAAACACTAAGATCACGAGGGATTTTATCCGCTTCTATGAAGCCACCCTCCATGCTCAACAATGCTCAATCACATTAGGTCGAACTATGGATGGCATGTGAGAAAAGTTTCCCCAACTAACCCAAATGGTATTTCCCTCTCCATTTCTTTTTGATAACTCGGTGGCCACCATAGAGAAAATTGCAGCCAAAATTGAGGAGAGGAAGCAAGATTTATCTTCTTTTCAGAGCTTCAACCAGCCTCCTACTTCTAAAGATATTGAAGGTGTCACTCATCAGATCATGCGGCTGCTTTTTCAGCTTAAGTCCGGGTTTGGTATTTCTACGATGTTTCCCTTTAAGGAGGTAATCAATCTACATGAGGTGCACGAGAATCTCCAAACCATATCAACACCTTTCAAGGCTGATTGGTTGCCCCTGTAGACTACCCTTTCCAAGCTCTGACTCTGGTGTTCAATGCATAAGGCTCTGGTATGTGAAACCCAAAATATTTTTGGTTCATCATTTCGTAGGAAAAATGCCCCTAATAGTCGCCAAAAGCTATGGATATTAAATATATCCCATGCTCCCTTTGCGTTGCTTCATTATTTTGCTTTGTTTCTAACCCCTCCCAATTTTTTATTCTTTGAAATCCTCTGACCACCCTTTCAACGGACTCGGCTCGCTACCTCCACGTGTTGTCCAATCACTCATCGAAAGGGAGATTCCCTTCCTTTCTCTTTTGGGCCCCGACCCCATGCCACGTCATCTTCCCCCAAATACACTTTTGAGAGGGCCCCATAGTGGTTTTGATATGCTAAATTCTCCTCCACGTGTCCTCAAAATGAGCATTTCATTCACGATAAAGAAGGAACAAAGTTTGGGCCCCGACCACATGCCATGCATCCCAACTAACTCTATAGGGTTGTGATGCATGCTTTCTCAAGCTTTAGCTATTTTCAAATGTTGGGACCACCACCATCATGCACGAGGTATGCATATGGCTCGTGGGTGACTATGTTCATGCTTCAGAATCTTTTTGTTGCAATAGCCATGATGAGTCATTGCTACAAACATCATTACCCATGATCAAAAATCTTTTATGTTATGGGATTTCAAGTAGTGGAAGCCTTTGGCTATATATATTGCTTCTTTCAACCTAGATTTGGTTCAAAATACCTGTAGAAAAATTAGGAAGACACCAAGCCTTTTGTTTTGTTAGATAATTGTAAAGACTCATAGACTGTGCCCTTGTAATTTGGCCTCTCTATTTCTTAACTATTTGAAAAATATTATATTGTGTTGTTACTGAATAATTTGTTTACAACTTCTATATTTTGAATAGAATGTTGATTTAGGATCATCTCTCCAACTCTTTCTCTTCAGGAAATCTCTATGAAAAATATTTTATGTTATGAAATGAATTATTCAGGTCTCTCTCTTTGATGTTTATTATTTCGGGACATAGCAGATTGCTAAACGGGCCCTTAAATTGCATTGTAAGGATAGATTTATCATGCCTTATATATAAACCTTGGCCTATCACCCTAGTTAGATAATTATGTTTATATTTGCTTCCTTTTCCCATTCAAAACCCCAGTTATAGAAGAAGCCAACTTCTTTAAAATTCGGAGGTTACTCGGTTTAGCACAATAGGTACCCCCTTTAACTGATTTTTCCATAAAGGTTGTTACCTTGTCAAAATTTGGCATCAACAATAACCTAACAATATTTTATTTGTTTGTCACAACTTTCTATTGATCTTTTCCTCTTAGAGATCCTGCATGTTTAATTCCCAAAACTCATACTTGGAGCCATTGAACTTAGATCAATCTTCATATAGGATGTAATTTCCATGATTCTTTAACCAAACTCAAGTCTACAAAATGACTAAATCAAAAACTCCCACTAGAATCACAAAAAGCCAACAACATTAAAAAAAATACCCCTCTCTAATATCAATATGCCAAATGCCAATTATAGGGTGAACTAGGCAATAAGAATATTAACAATAAAATATTCAAATTTGATTAAACATGTGATTAAACCATAAAATAAATCACTAAAATATAGGCATGAGCATATGCATTATTTAGTAGCCACATGAACACTAGATATACATGAATCCACCACCAAAGACACCTATGCTTATATTAATCTCAATAATGGTGCACACCAATATAATCCACTTATCCATTTGATAGTAATCTAACAACATAGTAGTTCTTGCAAACGAAACCTTATAAATTTTTATCTTATAGTTCCATTATATAGGAAAATTTTAAATAAGAAACCATTGAGTAGTATCCCAAAACTAGAAGTCAAAACCATGAGCCACTAATGAAATTACAATGCCCCATTCAGCCATTTCATAACAAAAAGTAACCCCTCTTGCATCTCTTACACCTCTTTTCTATATCATAAATTCCATTTTATCAATCAATTTCCCAATTCTAAGAACTCCATGATGACATCAATACCATGCACATTCTAACTACCTTATCTCAACCCTCCATCTATTCCTAGATACTAGGGAGTTCCTCTCAACCATTCTCCACCCTTGATCTCATAATCAGATCTTGGTCATCCATTTTCTCATCCCAAAAATCTATAAATTCAGGAACTTCCTTTAGTCATCATCCATTATCATCCAAGCAAGGTACATGTTGTCAATTTGGTGATATTCAAGTAAAGAGAGAATCCACATTTCAAATCATTCAAGGATAAATTCATTCAATAATGGAGGTTTATGGAAACTTTGAGTTTATTACTTATGTTGTTATTTTGTTTTGGTTTCATTATTGAGTCCTATCTAAGGTTTGTGATAGTTTAGAATAGAGTCTTTTGCATTTCATTTGGCTTTATTTTCATTTCTAAATTAGAGCTTATATTCTAGTGACTCTATTGGGGACTATCCTTTGCATTTCACTTCATTTGTTTTGTTGGTGTTTTGTAGTTGGTTTTCACTAATTTATTTTGCAAGTTTTTGAGTGGTTTTAGGAATCAAGTTCTTACAAGTGTCAAAAGCCAAAACAGACTCCATGATTATGATCAAAATGGTTGAGATATGAATTTTGACATAAAACATGATATTTAGTTGACAAAAAATTTGCAAGTGTTTGTAGGGCTATTGAGAGAAAAAGTGTGAAATTTTGTATTGTTGTATGAACAGGTTCTATCTGTACCATATGGATGTCGTACTATGCACAAACAAATTAGAGGTAATATACGTGAAATGAATAAAAATAGGGGAATGTGTGAGCCAAAATGAATTGATGAACTGATTAGGTGACCTATTTATATTCTATTTCATTATGAAGTGAGATCCACACAATGAAATGACTTACAACCCTTAGGTGAATCAAGTCAAAATGTGAATCTATTGATTTCCTTTTTTTGCAAGGATGGGGGTCCTAAGAAAACAATACTTTGGGGAAAAATATTAAAAATAGAAAATCAAACCCAAAATGCAATATACAACTTGGATCTGATAGATTAAGCTCAATCTTTATGGAACTGGAAATTATATTACAGATCAGAGAAGGGCGGAATGATGTTTACCAGTCACCAAAAGTGCTCTACTGAAGCTGATTTGGTACTCATTCGCCCAGGGGTGAATGGGTCCCGAGTTAGGGTTTGTTTGCAAATTTCGAGAGCCTCTGGTACTAATTTGAATCTCTCAATTTTCCCAAGTTTCAAGTTTGAAAAATTCGAAAATAAATTTTGTAATTGAGTTTCTATGAGATGACAACTTTTGCAACTTTGACAACTTTGTCAATTTTCCTCTTCAAGATTTCTTCCACCTAAATCTACAAATACAAATCAAGAGGGAAAAATGTTTTATTTTTGGTGAATGGGGGTTTGCCTTGGTCAAACCCTATTTTGGTAATTAAACCTTGAAATGAAATGAAATAGCATGAAAGGAACGATGAGTGAACAACTCAATATCACAACTCACCAAACCCTTGAATGAACCTTGGAATTAAGATATGTAACTTGCATGAAATGGCTTTAGTGGATGTGGATCTTGAACCTTGAAACTTGATTTGAAAAATTCCTTGAATCCTTAAATGGATCATGAACTCGACATCATCATATTAGCTCCAATAATATGCATGATGCAAGAAGACTTTTACATGAAAATTGGATCTTTATTGTTGCAATAATTCTTCACTAAATTTTCTCTTGGATGCCTTGAATTTCTCTTGAAATGATCTCTTGAATGTTCTCTTAAGATAACTTGAAATTTCTAGGTGAAACTTAGTGAAATGACCTTATATTTATTGGTATGTAACATTAATTTCCTGAAATTCAAATAACACAAGCCAACATGTGAATATGGATTTGGAGATGTTAAAATACCACCAAAAACATAATTTAATTTTTTTTATTAGGTCGAAGTGAGGACCCATTCACCCATGGGCGAATGGGTCCTAGGTCACTCACCTAGGACACACATTGCTCAATGAGAAGTGTTATGTTAAGGAATTAATGAATTTTGGGTTTCCTCTTAGGAAAATGTAATAAATTAGTCTTGGATTTGAATTAAAGGGGCCAATTAAGGAAAATTAAACTCAATTAATTAAGGGAGCCCTAAATAAGTGTGAAATTTTAAAGGGGTACACTTTACAACACTAAAAATAAGGCACAATTAAGTCCATTTTAATTAATAGGGCCCTAAACTTAATGTAAATATGTAAAATGCATACTACAACACTAAATTAAGGCACAATTAAGTTCATTTTAATATTAATTCCAAATTAGGTGTGAAAATGTAAAATGGATACATTTTTCTACACTACAATAAGAATACTTAGTTTTGGTATATATACAAACTTTTTAAACATATACACAAGATTACTTTGGCATATATATACTAGTTGTTTATTATACTCATTTGAGATTTTGAAACAAGCATATACTGACTATATATTTACAAGTTGGATTGTATATTTAGTATATATATTGAGTATACTTCCTAGATATTTATAGGTTGTAAAAAGTCATACTCAGGATTGACACACTAAACGATAGGTTACCTCTATAGGTTTGAAATTTGCCATAAATCATTTTTAAAATCTCTTTGAAACTCATCAAAATCACAACTTAATGCTTCAAAATCGCTATGAAATCCTCAAAAACCATAATTATAGTTAAAAACCATGATTTTTATGGGAAAACCATGAGTCTTGTGGGAAAACCACCATGGAAAATTTGAATATCATGCATATTTAGGTGAAATCACCCTTACAAAGCTGGAAACCATGCATCTTTCGGTGGAAATGACAAAACAATATGCACAACAATTGTCCAAATGGTCAAAAAACATGTTTTTTAGAGAAACCATAGAGTTTTAGTTTGAAAAATTCTTGAAAAATCCACCTTAGATCCTTAGGAAAAATCTCTTAGTCATAAGGAAAGTTGAGGTCTAAAACCCACCTTAAGACCTTGATCGCTCCAAAGCTCCTAGCTTGTGGTTACTTATTCATTATAAGGGCTTAGCCTTAGCCCATGCACCCTTAACCCCAATGTGCATGTTGCTCGGTCACCTAGGTGACCAAGAGCCGATCGAGAAGGGGCTTAACCCTTAGATTGACACCTTTCAAATTTTATCAAAATTTCAAACTTTTATAGATGTTAAAAAATTGGTTTCACCACAGACATTGTGGTGCAGGTATTTTTCCAAAAAATTGCTTCATAATATAGATATTTCATTCAAACTAAAAATTTCATTTTAAAACTTCATTTAAGCCATAAATTTTATGTTTTTTATTTCATTTTTCAATGCTTTTTCTAAACATATAAGAAAAATCCAATTTTTTCATTTTTTTGGTAGAACTTACTAGTTTTTCATTTTTATTGAATTTTTCATGCAGGCATTTTCGTGATTTCAAGACACTCATATCTTACAAACTACTAATTCAACTAGTTTTGCAAGATTTTTGGTTGAATAAATTGATTATAGACCATTGTTTTTCTATGTGCTTTATCTATTTTTTTCTCACTTTGAAATTGGGTTTAAAATTACTCAATATTTATAGTTGAGTTAATAATTTACAAGTGTCTTTTAAACCCCAAGAACGCTTACATATGCTCTCCTCTCGCACCTTAGGGTGATCTTGAGGATCAAAAATAAGTGTTGTCTTGTTTTAATTTTATGGGGCTTGCCTAGGGATTTCATCACCCCAAGGGACGACCTCAACTCCAGTGTTATGATGAAGTATAAATATCAGAGGTTAATCTAAAGACACACCTCTTGGAATTTGTTATTTTTTCATTTGAGCTAAGCCCCCAAGAAATTTATACATTGGGGAAGTGAAGGAGAATAGTGGGTTAGCCTCTTCTCCGGGCTATTTCACTTCCTTGCACTTTCAAATTCACAAATTAGGCCTCATGTATCCTTGTAGTATTTAGAGGATACCCCTAGATAATTCTTGTATAGCCTAGTTTAAGAACTTTTAGTCATTTCTTAATCATGGTGCAAGGTAGAGTATCATGCTTGAAGTTATTCACCATGTACCTTCCTATGTTGAGATAGTAGTTATTCCTTGATTGGGCCTTGTCCTTTCAAGTTAAGGGGTATAGATGTGGTACATGAACTTTGTATACCCTCTTTATCCACCCACTTGAAGGTATTTTATTGTGTGGTTCCACATTAAGTTAACACACCCTTTATTCAGTAAATATAGGCTTGTTATTGTATCTTCTTTTTGAGTGTTGTATATACCCAAGTGCTTGTTTGTAAACCTTTATAACTAATTTGAGTCAAGTCAAGTTTTAAATCCTTTTGTTTGTTTGAAAACATTATCCAATTGGTATCCTTTTGAAACACAAATTATTGAAGCCAAATTTAGGATAGCCATTCAAATTCAATCTTAGTTCAAACTATACTTTGCCTTGGACATCACCAAATTGATAGTACACCACCCCTCCCATATCAAACCATTGCCTTCTCCACTTCATCTTTATCCATTTTGACCATACCTTTTGATCCTTCATACACTATCCATATTTTGACTTGTCCCACTGACAAAACTTTAACAACACATTTTGAGTGTAAGGTGCACATCTTCTTATAAATCATAGTCCACTTGAACACACCCCTAGTCACCTTTTGAGTCACACCTTTGAAAACACTAGGATAGCCTTGATTCTCATATCATCGTCATCATCCTTATATTCCACACTTATCGTCAATCTAAATCAACTTTTGGTCATAATTGAAAATATCAACTTGGGTTCTTTTAATCAAAATCATCATCGTAATCCAACATTTGGGACCTTTAATCATCCTAAGACCCTTTATTTAATCCTTGTAAATACTACAACAATCCATAGATTCCAAAACCCAATCATAATAAAACAATCCTAAGATCTAAGTGTGTATTCTAAAATTCAATCCAAGATTACTTAATATAGTCTCCATATTCTACTTGATCACCTCTTCCACACAACAATTCCCTAAATTCATCTCCAAATCAGCCATTCCATGACTTAAGGTTGTCCTTCATTGTTAGGTTTTGACTCCTTTTTTGACTAGTCACCACAAGCCCATCCATAGAAGTCACTTAGTCCCCCACATCCATGTTTTCCCATATTACATTTAAAAATCAAGGCCAATTCCTCCTATTACATGAAGCACTAGGCGAGAAAACATGGAAGAAAACCCCTTCCATAATCAACCACTCACAAAAAGGTTCCCTTTCCTAGGAGAGTCCTCTCATCATGATGATAATGAAACTAATACTGATATTCCTAATCAACTCGATTACACTATTGATCCATATGCCATCTTAGATTCCAAACAAGGATGAGATCTCATGGCATGGGATGGTGGCGACAAGGCAAGTAGCTAGGGACCACGAAGGGAGCTAATCAAAGATGTCATCCTTAGACAAGTCATAGAACTGGGGGCACAACTACCTCCTGGTTATGACCTCTCCAGTATTGAAGTAAAATTTTCTAATAGGATTATATCAATATAATTGCACCATTATAAAGTACAAAAAAAATTGTACACTTTTTTAAAAATTACACCAAAACATTTTACCATATGAGCTCAAATGGAGCCCCTAGAAGTTCTCAAAATGAGAACTTCTCAATAATGCCTTAGAGAATATATAATTTCTAGAAAACCTAGGTACCAAAATCCATAATAATTTTCACCACTATGAAGATCATGAAATTATTTTCCGAATAAAAAAAATCTCATAAAAAGGAGCTTGGATGACTGAGATAAAGCCTCTAAAAATTGACTGTCAAAATAAAAATAATAATGGAGAGGGGGGTTGGCTGAGGGAAATTTTTCTTATATCACCCTAACACAATGCTAGCATAAAAAATCACTAGTGATAGAATATACTCCCTCTAGTTAGAATAATTATATTGACTGTGTAGGGCCATCAAGTTATTGGAAATCTCTCTTCGCTAGCCACAAATTGCTTTTGTTGTATGGTAAACCACTAATGATTTTTGAGAAGTCACTCACAATGGACAAGAATTATTTAGTAGTCACTGAGTGTTTTTCTAGAGGAATTTTATCAATATATACCTTTGACAATTATTTTATCTCGGTGTTGTTGCAAAAAGGGTAGGAACACCATGTGGACATCTCCTATTGCTTCCTCACATGAGTCACCTCTGGCTTGTCAAACGCCCCCTTAGGTCTCGATCGTCTACTTGCCTCTGCTTCCCTAGTGGTTACCCTTTCTCCCCCAAGTTTCCAACCCCTGCTTTCCACCCACAACCAATTCTCCCCCCTATCGAATGGTTTGCTCGCCTCCTCCCCGCTCCTGCCTATCCCTCTGCCTAACCCTAAAACCAACTCCTTTTCTTGTGATCCAATAGGCACTGCTAAGAAGAATGCTCAACAATTAGCTCTTGAAAGCATCCTAAAGAAGGGTTAAAATTTTAAGAATAACAACCAGAAGAAAATTGAAATAATTAAAACTTATGTGAATGGTGTTATTGTTGATGAAGAAACATTGTTCTCTAACTCTCAAGAAAATGATAATATGATTGATATTGAAAACCCTTCCATGGTTAAGAGCCTAATATCTACATATGAATCTAATCAGTCCTCCAGGAGTCCCTTGGGACTTGGTGATAGAAAGTAAAACCTAGAGGTCAAAGAAGGATCTTCCTTCCTTGGTGCCTCAGCAGGGGTTGAGAATATCCACATAGGCAACGATGGTGGACCCAACTCAACTTTGATTGAGGACTCTCTTGATTCCTTGATTGACATGGTCAGGAAGTGGTCTATGGATAAAATTGTGACCTCTAATCCTTGTCAAAATAGTGAAACTATAAGCCTTATTTGGCATCTTGATGGTAAGGATACCCCTGAAAATAGAGTGGGTTTCCCAAGTGATAAGAATAAGGGGGATAACTTGAGTGATGTGAAGGACTATTCCCCAATTGGGGAACTCTGCAAAAAATATTGAGATAAACTAGGAGAATTTGAAAGATGTTGCAGTGGAATCTAACCCTCTTCCCCCTAAGGAGCCCAAGAAAAGAGGAAGGAAAAACGGTAGTACCTTAGTAATATGAATTTTTTTTGTAGGAATCAACAAAGGGAAGAGGAAGAAAACCAGTATAGTGTTGGTTGTTCTCTCTCCCAAAAGAATTCAGAATGAAGAAAATGAAATTAAGTTCTTTGAAATGTTCAATAATACCAAAGAGGCCTCTACCACTGAAGGAAATAATGATAGTTAATTGCACCTCTTGGAATGTTAGGGGGTTATAATCCCCTAATAGGAAGTATGTGGTAAGAATATTTCTCAACCTGGAGCAAAATAAAGATTTTGTGTTTTTGCAAGAACTCAAGGCTATGGGATTCATGCTTGAGACTAACTCGAAGTTCATTTGGGGGAATTCTATGGCATTGGCCTCCAAACATGAAAAATGTAGAGGAGGTGTTTCCATCTTGATGGCTAAAAAATGGAAACCGTATCTCACCAAATCAGGGGTCTCTCCCTATAACAGAGTTGTTTGGGCCGCCTTTGAGAGAGGTGAAGCCAAATTTGGTATTTGTTCAATCTATGCTCCCAATGTTATCTTGGTAGGAGTGAGATGTGGAAGTGCTTAACTAGACTCCCAAAGGTCCCATGGATTATAGGCGATTATTTAAACATGATTGAGAATGGGGAAGATAAAAAAGGAGGCATCAATTGGGACTGGAAAGGGAATGAAAAAAATTATTGGTATAAAATGAAGATAAATATTAACATCCTTGGTCCTCTTGAAGATATGAAGCAAGAAATAAATGGTGTGTGGTTTACTTGGTGTAATGCTCAAATATTTGGAAAAAGAATTTATAACAAATTAGACTTATTATATTCTAACAGAGACTACTGTAGTTTTGAACCTAGTAATGGTGGGAACAAAGTCTTGGTTTATTCTTATACACTATCAAACCATCATCCAATCAAGGCTAGTATAACCATAAACAATGGTGTTAAGATCAGTCCCAAGAATAGGGACAACTTCATCCTTAACACTTTCTTATTGAGGGACCAAGATTGCATTGAGGTTGTAAATAACTTGTAGGTTATCAATAGGTGGTTGTTCAAATACCTTGATCCTATAGAAAGATAGAACCAGAAAGTGAAATCTTGGAGGTGTATTTTTTAGACTGTAGGCACAAAGAAATCAATGGATAGGAGGGAAGAGAACCACCTCCAGGATGAGATTTTAGCTACAAAAGCAAGGATTCAAGAAAATCATGTGGATGAGTAACCCTATGAGGAGCTTAATAAAGCTAAATGCTCCCTGAGAAGGCTACAGGATAATAAGATTCAAGGGTTGAAGGTTAGGACTAATCTTAATTGGTTGAGAAATGGTAATAAAGGATTAAAAAATTTCTTTAGATACATTAGGGAAAAAGGCCTGAAAGAGAAAATTGATCAGATTTGTGTTGAGAAAATGTGTCTCAAACTCATTGGTATAACCCTGGTACTGTCTCAAAATAGATCATAATTACATAAGTGTTACCTTTATGCTTGTACCTCTATACCGCTAGGTGTTTGTGAGAGAGGAGCGGTAGCATGGTTACTGCCATACCATGGGGGTCTTCTAGCTAAGACGTGGTAGTGCAGTGTATACTGCCATACCACAGAAGCCTTCTAGTAGTTGAGCGGTAGCACGGCATATAGCCACCCCACAAGATCCTTTTGTTTGTTTAGCGGTAGCATGGTGTATGTTGAACGAGCATGGACATGGTTGACTGTTGAGGTGTACACTGATCATTGGAGGACATTTTCTGACTTGGAGGTGGTCGTTTGGCATCTGGGAAGTTGGACAGTTCCTCAACAAAGGAAACTGAATTGAACCATCTGTACAGAGAATGAATCGATCATGGTTGCTGATATACATTGCAATGTATGGTAACTGTGATGGGTTGGATGGTTGAATGATCATTTTGTGTTCTTCATTTTATAATGTATATGCATTGTAATAGTGAGACATAACAAAGTGTGATCATAATTTATTTTGTACGAGGCTGATCAAGGAAATGTTGTTGTTGTGAGATTAATTATCAGACAGAGATAGTCTGTAACTTGTATGTAATTCAATTACTGTAATACAAGAGATTTTTCTTTGGTGTGGTGGGTTTTTCTCCCATAAGGGTTTTCCCACATAACTCTAGTGTTTAATTGTGTTTGTATTTATTTCTTTATTTTGTTATTTCATTGATGTGCATCTCAATGAACTGTAATTGCGAAAGGAAAGATATATATGCATTCTCCTCTGAGTTTTGACATTAGGAGAGTTTGTTCCACACCTTAAGCTTTCCTTACAAGTGGTATCAAACCCTGGCTAGTTATGTTATCCTTGTGGGTAGGTTTGGTTTTTTTTGTGTCAATCCTGTTCAGTGGGAGTTTTTTGTAGAAGTCTGGTAATTTAAATTGTAGATTAAGATGGAAAGCACATCAAGAAAGATTAAAATTGAGAAATTCAATGGTAGCAATTTTGAGTTGTGGAAACTCAAAATGGAAGACCTATTGGTGGATTGTGATCTTTGGCTTGTTGTGTCTAGAACAAAAACTTCTAGCATGAAGAAAGAAGATTGGGACCTTGCAGACAAAAAAGAAAAAGAGTTGATAAGACTCTATTTGGAAGACTTGGTTCTCTTGAATTTTCATGAAGAGAAAACCACATCTTCTTTGTGGAAGAAGCTTGGAGACACTTATAAGGGAAATTCCTTGGTGAATAAGTTATTATTAAGGAAGAATTTATACTCTTTGAAAATGGAGGAAGGGGCATCTATGGTTGATCATCTGAATATGTTTAACATGTTGATTGCTCAATTAACATCTATGAGTGTGAAAATTGATGATGAAGATCATTGTATGCTTTTGGTGTGTTCTTTTCCTGATTCTTGGGATCATTTAGTGATTGTGATTGGGAGCACGAAAACCACTTTCAAGATGGAAGATGTGGTTGCTTCTTTGTTGTCAGAGAAATGAGAAGGAAATCTTCTGAGATGGCAAAGGAGGCTCTAGCTGTTTGTGGTATATCGAAAGAAAAAGGCAAGAAGAAGGATAAGAAGTCCAAATCAAAATCAGAAGGGAGATCAAAGTCTCCTGGAAAAATTCCAAGGTGAAGTGCTTAAATTTTGGGCAGCCTAGTCATGTACGAAAGGATTTCAAAGAGGATAAAAATAAGAAGAAGAAGAATTCTTCTGGCAATGATTCTTCTTAGAGCGATGCAGATGCCTTTGGGAATCAGATGATGTTTGGCTGATTGATATTGGAGCATCTGTCTACATGAAATCTTATAGAAGCTAGTTCATAAAGTATGAAAAATACGATGGTGGAAAGGTCTATTTGGCAAGCGATTCATCTCTGGAAATAGTTGGTTGTGGAAGAGTCAAAATTCAGTTTCTCGATGGAAGAATTAAGGGAATTGATGGCGTAATGCATATACCAGGTCTGGCTCAGAATTTACTTTTTGTAAGTAAGTTGAATGATGTTGGAGTGCAGGTCTCATTCTCAGGCAATGGTTGTAAAATGACTAGAGTCTCAATGGTGTTGGCTAGGGGTGCCTGAATAGGTACTCTGTATAAGTTGGACGCACTTGTTGTTCAATGTAACAGTGTCTCTGCAAAGTCACAGAAGATTGTTCATGTAGAGAAGGAGATTGAAGTCCCTATAGGGGAAAATTGTTTGGAGGTTAAACTTACAACAGAGAAGACTATGCTTTGGCATCAAAGACTTGGTCATATTGGTGAAAAAAGTTTAAAAGCCTTGAAAAATAAAAACCTGGTTGAGGGGCTTGATGATTGTAATCTGGAATTTGAATTCTATAAACATTGTATACATGGTAAACATCATCGTGTTTCTTTTTACTCTAGTCCTCACAAATATTCTGGTGTTCTGGATTATATTCACTCTGATGTTTTTGGTCTAGTAAATGTTGCTTCGTTGTCAAATTCAAAATATTATGTATCTTTTATTGATGATTATTTGAGGAGGGCATTTGTATATTTTTTGAAAAATAAATCAGAAGTGTTCAGTCATTTTAAGGAATTTAAAAACCTCATGGAAAATTAGACTAGAAGAAAAATTAAATGCTTAAGGACTGATAATGGTGGTGAATTCTATTCTAGATATTTTGAAAGGTATTGCAAATACCATGGAATTAAGAGGCATAAAGCAACACCTTACACTCCGCGGAAAAATGGATTTGCTGAAAGGTTGAACAGGACGCTGATGGAGAAGGCAAGAAGTATATTGAGCAATGTTGGACTAAAGTAGAATTTATGGGCTGAGGTTGTGGCTACAACATGTTACTTGTTGAATCGATCTCCTTTGTGAACACTTGTTGACAAAACACCCATGGAATCTTGGTCTGGTAAGAATCCCTCTCTGAGACATATTTGTGTATTTGGTTGTGAAGCATATGTTTATGTGTTGAATGTGAAGAGATCTAAATTGGAGAACAAATTTGTTAAATTTATCTTCATTGGATATGGCATTGGTGTGAAAGGATACAAGCTTTGGAATCCTATGACTGAGAAGGTTGTATACAACAAAAGTGTAATCATTCGGGAGCTAAAAATTTCTTTAATGGATTTTCAGTTAGGGATGAAAGAAAATAAAGAGGAAAATGATGTTGTTGAAATACCTCTAACTCCTAAAAAGAGGAACAACATATTGATAGTGTACCTAAAATTGAGGAGAGTTTGAGCAGCTCTAAGAGTTCTAAAGAAGAGCCACAACCTCAGCCTATGAGGAGGTCTACATGTGAGAAGCAACCTGATAGGTATGGGTTATCTATGTTAGATTCTACTTGTACCTATGCTTTGACTACTAATACTGATGATCCTAGGATTGTAAAAGAGGCAATTGAAATGTATGATTCAAATTCCTGGTTGGAAGCCATGAATGAAGAAATGGCATCATTAAAGAAAAATGATACTTGGGATATGGTCCCATTGCCTGAAGGTAGAAAGCCTGTGGGTTGCAAATGGGTATTTAAAAGAAAAATAGGTCTAGATGGAAGTGTTGAAAATTATAAAGCGAGGTTGGTTGCAAAGGGATGTTTCCAAGTAGAGGGAATTGATTATGGGGAAAAATTTTCTCCGGTAGCAAAGATGACATCTACCAGATTTCTTTTGTTACTTGCAGCAGCATATGACTTGGAGATTAAGCAGATGGGTGTGAAGAAAAAATTTCTTCATGGTGATCTTGAAGAAGAAATTTATATGTCCCAGCCTGAGCACTTTGTAGAAAAATGTAAAGAAATTTTGGTTTGCAAGTTAAAGAAATCTCTATATGGTTTGAAACAGTCGCCTAGAATTTGGTACCAAAAATTTGACATGTTTGTTTTTTCACTGAGTTTTGTAAGATCGAAAAAAAATCATTGTGTGTACTTCAAAACTAAAAATGATCAGGTTCTTATTATTGAACTCTATGTTGATGATATGTTATTCATAGGAAATAGTAAGTTTATGATTTCTGATCTAAAATCTCAGTTGTCTGTAAAGTTAAAAATGAAGGATCCTGGTGCAACTAATTATATTCTGGGACTGGAAATAACCAGGGATAGAAAGAGAAGAAATATTTGGCTTATCCAGTGTAAGCATATTAACACTGTTCTCGAGAGATTTTGTATGACTGGTTGCAAGTAGCTAGTTGGTCCAGTTCTGCAGGGAACGGAGCTATCTGTTGAAGATTGTCCAAAATATCCTACTGAGATGGAGGACATGACTAGAGTGCCTTATGCAAGTGTAGTTGGTAGTTTAATGTATGCAATGGTCTATACTAGGCCAGACTTTGCCCAAGCAATGGGAGTACTTAGTCAGTTTATGGCTAATCCTGGAAAGACACATTGTGATATTGTGAAAAGAGTGTTTAGATATCTTAAGGGCACTTCAGAATATGCTTTGTGTTACTGTAGACATCCAAATTTGATCACTTCCATATGATCAAAATCACCTATTATATTCATCTATTTCATTAATAGTAATTAAATAATTTATTTAATCATTATTTCATTTTCTGCCTAAGGTTCCTAAAGTATGAAATTAAATAAATTAAATACTTTACCTTACACCCTGTTCTTCTCTAAATTAAATAAATATTGAAAATTATTTAATTTAGTCTTTTAACCCATTTGGATTCAAATCAATTTTTAATTTCCCTTTTTCTCTCTCCTTGTCACATTCTCCATAACCCTCTTCTAATCCGAATTAAATTAATTAATCTGTGATTAGGATGTGCACCACTTAATCTTGATTAAGTGTCACATCCTCCATAATCTCTCACTTGTCCCTAATCTCTCATTAATTATCCTAATCCTGTGTTTGCACAACCATAATCAGAATCATTAGCCACATTTGACTTACCTTTTCTGGTCAACCTTTCCACTTACCCTTTTTAGCCTGGACTCCCTTCCCCATGTGAATTTTTAATTCACATTTATTTAACCAAGGTTCCTCTCTTCCCCATTTGAATTTTTAATTCACATTTTATTCTTCCAAGGTTTACCCTATCCCCATGCAAATGTGACATGTCATTTTACATGTGCCCAAGGCTTTTAGAACCTTGGACTTGTCACATCACCCACATGTGACAAATCTCCAGCTTTTTGGAGACCCTCTCTTATCCACTAGATTCTTCCAATCATTGTGAATTTTTAATTCACTTTTATTCCTCCAAGGAATCTTCTCATCCCCCAAGATCCACCTCATGTACTTCCCTTCCACCTCATTTCCACATCACTCCACCCTAAAACATCTCACATTCCACATGTCAAGATGTGAGGGCTTGTGAGCCCTTAACTCACCATAGCCCTTCATCTTGATCTTGTTGGATCAATCTCAACCGTTGAATTCTCTAGAGAATTCCAATTAGCTTATAAATACCCGCTCATTTCCCTCAATTTGAGGATCAAGTCTTTCGCAACAAAACTCTTGCAAATTTGTCATTCAAGCTCTCATCTATCATAGCACTTACATCATCAATTCATCTTACATCCATTCAACTTCATTGCCATCCAAGGAGCACACAAGACTTCAAAGATCAAGGGCCAACCAAGGAAGCAACAGATGAAGGTATAAGAAGCATTCCATTTGTTTTATCTTGCTTTCATATTATCCATTTTCTTAGGCTAATCATTGAGGTGCCCTTTTATCTTGTTACTTCTTCTCATTGCATTATTAGTTTTTTATCTAGCATCTCACATTAGGAGTAGCATTTTATTAGGATCACATTTTTGACACGCCCGGTGGGACCCACAAAGGGGTCTCTTTCTTTTATGTTTTTTGTTGTTTACCTTGTTTGTAGATTCAGGTCGCAGAGGGGCAAACTTGCCCTCCCGAACGTTGCAGAGGGGCGAACTTTCCCTCCTAGACACTGCAGAGGGGCAGATTTGCCCTTAACAACATGTTCGAAAAGGTTAAAAAGTGTCATTTTAGCTTCGTTTTTGTCTCTTTCTTTTGTTGTTTTGTGCTCTAATCCTCTAATCCTGGTTGTTGGTGAGTGAAGTCAGATTTCTTGCGATATCTTGTGTATTTTTACTGCAAATCACAAAGGGCAAAAGATAAACAACTAACATTTGGTTGCAGGGCCTTTGTTTTATTCTTTGAAAATCTTTCCTTACTATTTTATCTATTTACTTAGCATAAATAGGGGAAAGTAATATTGGTTGCTTGTTGTGTTTGTTTTATTTGTATTACCCTAAAGGGACATTAACTCGTTTTCACCCTCTCCCTTTGCACTTTTGTGCGGATCTGAAGGAGGTAGTTGGAAACGGTTAGTGTTTTCTTTTTAGAGGGACCTGCTTAGGGATTTCATCACCCCAAGGGATGATCCCAACCACGCGTATCGACAAGGTATATAAAAGGGAGAGAGCCAAAGCTGTACCCCAATCCAGTTGCATCATAATTGGTGAAGTGTTGAAGCTAGGGTGATACCTAGATAGACGTGAAGAGTTGGTCTAAACCTTTCAGTATCTCGCTGGGGTTCCCGACTCACGCTTGTGACGGACTGGTGTTCACGGTTTCTGCCTCACGTACCGAGCATATATCGAGGACTCCTTAGAAACTTTGTCATCCTAGAGTAAGACCTTTGCTGGCCATACCCCTTAACACTAATCATAGGATTGTGCTTGTTCAAAGTGTCTTTCTATGAAGAACCAGTAAATTTTGATAAGTCAAACTGTCATTGAATCATTTTAAGTCCTTGCCAAAATCCCTCATCCAAACCAAGTTGCATTTTCCACTGCAGAGGGGTGAACTTGCCCCCCTGTTTTAGCATTTTCTGTAGAGGGGCGAACTTGCCCCACTGTTTCAGCATTTTCTGCAGAGGGGCGAACTTGCCCCCCTGTTTTAGCATTTTCTGCAGAGGGGCGAAGTTGCCCGCCTGTTTCAGCATTTTTTGCAGAGGGGCAAACTCGCCCCCCTGTTTCAACATTTTTTGCAGAGGGGCGAACTTTCCCCCCTGTTTCAGCATTCTCCACTACAGAGGGGCGAACTTGCCCCACTGTTTCAGCATTTTTTCTACAGAAGTGCGGATACGCCCTTGCGATTCAACATTTCTGACAGTTTTACTACAGAAGTGCGGATACGCCCCGTTGAACGGACAGTTTCATCTATTTGACCATTCCAAACCTCCATTTAACCACCCCAAGTCTTTGTTTGACAATTTGATCATCTTAAGCATTCATCTATCCAAATTTAGCATCATCCAAATCCAATCAAAATCCCATCATCCAATCAAATCCAATCCAATCCAAATCATCAAATTGATACATCATTAATTGATCCAAACAAATTCAATCAATTCAATCCTTATCTACATCATCAAGTTGATTCATCCACCAATCCTCATCCAAATCATCAAATTGATACATTCCAATTATCAATTTTGAAGGTTTTGACTTTTATGCAAAAACTTCCGGAGGCCATAACTTTTGACTCGGATGTGGGTTTTGGCTGAAATTTTATGGGTGGTTGCGTTATGACCTGGCATGTGGATTCCCAACCTATCAAAGATAAGTTAGACGCTTTTTTAGCACATTTTCGAACCCGCAAAGTTTCATCTTGACCCTCAAAATCACAATTTAGTATTTTTTTCCAATTTTTTTAAAAAAACTTTCGTTAATAACTCCGAATCAATATCTCAGATTTTGGATCTTAGTGGGAAATTCATCCTATCTTAGTATTGGGTATTTTTTGGGAAAAACTTGGACTCTCAAACGTATTCCTACGAAGTTTCCTAAAATGGCAAAATTTGACAATTTTTGAAAACTGCCAAATTTGGCAAAAATCTGATTGTCAACACCTTACGTCCTCTAGTTGAAACCCATGATCTTGGTTCCAAATCAATCCTATCATATCCTTCAATCCAATCCCAATATAAGCCCCAATCCAGTTCTAATCTGAGCATTAATCCCATCATCCTAATCTGAGCTTTTATTCAATCCCAATCGGAGCTTTCATCCAATCCCCATATGAGCTTCCAATCCATCCTAGTTCTCTATCCCTCATCTATTCTTTCCTGCTAATCTGTATCCATCATGAATCTTTATCCCCCTCTCACACGACCAATAATAGTAGTCAAGGGGAATCCTAACTCCGCTGATGACAATAACGAAAATCTTGTTGATCATGAAGATTGTTATATAGATCCTCTTGACGCTATCATTGCTAGCAAGCTCTCTCCAACCGCCTTCCAAAATCCCACTACTTCTTCAAACTATCCCACCATGCCTTCATCCACATCTAATAACGGTTCTTATGCTACCCTTGACAAGGGATATCCAGCATCCTCACCATCAACATATTCATCATGTCCTCCCTTTCAACCTCTATCCTATCCAACATCCACTTCCTCTTATCCTCATCATCATCAACAACCCCAATACCTCTACCTTAATCCCACATCCCAATCTTCTCATCCTAATCCAGCACTCACACATTCCTATCACAATCCCTCATCCCAATATTCCTCCTATCCTAATCCACCATCTCAATCCCCTCATCCTTATCTACCATCCATATCCTCCTACGCCAACCCACCATACATTTCTTCCTATGGTGGTTCACCACCTCAATCTTCTTGTTCTAATCCAACATCCACACCTTCCTATCACAATCCCCCATCCCAATATCCTTACATTAATTCCACATCTCCCCATTCTAATCCTTCATCTACATATTCCTACTATCATTCACCATCCCAATCTTCCCAATCTAATCCAACATCCACATCTTCCTACATCACTCCCCCTTTCACCACATCATATCTTAATCCTTCATCTAATCATATCCTCCATCTCCTCCAACCACTCCTAGTTCCCCATCTAGTCCTATCCACTCACCTAATCATAATCCTCCATCTCCTCCAACCACTCCTAGTTCCCCATCTAGTCCCATCCACTCACCTAATCATAATCCTCCATCTCCTCCTAGTTCTACATCTAATCCTCCAATTCTTAATCCTAATCCTACATCCAATCCCATACCCACATCTAATCCTAATCCTCCATCTCCTCCTAGTCCTACATCCAATCCCATCCACTCCTCTAATCATAATCCTCCATCTCCTCCTAGTCCTACATCCAATCCCATCCACTCCTCTAATCATAATCCTCCATCTCTTCCTAGTCCTCCATCCAATTCCATCCCCACATCCAATCCTAATCCACAAATCCCTAATCCTAATCCTCTATCCATCCTTGATCCTCCATCCATTCCCATCACTCTACCTAATCCTACATCTCTTCCAAATGTCGCTCAAGGACTCATGCAAGAAGAGCCACCATGCCCTCCCACTCTATCATGTACTGTCACTAGTGATGAGGCCCTCCTCTATCCTACACCTATACCTCCCATCACCATTCCTGACACCGTCCAAATGATTGAGCCACTCAAACCCATTGAATCCATTCAATCCTCATCTTCTACTACTAGATCCACACAATCCATTGAAGACATCCAATCCCCTCCTCCTAGTCTTAATATTCACAAACTTCAATCCCATGACCTTCATGAATCCTCCATCCTCCTATCTCCCCCAATTGAGGAGTCCCTCCAACACTCTTCCATCATCATACATCCCACACAAGATGAGTCATGCCAAGATACAAGAATATCCCCTCCTCCAAATCAAGATCACTCCATCCCATCTACTCCATCTCAAGAACATAGTCTTCCATCCATTTCATATCATGATCCATATCCTCAACCAAGTCATGATCCTACCCTCCCATCCACCCCATCTCAAGATCACACTATCTCCTCCACTCCATCCCATGATCCCCTTTGCCTTCAATATCCAATCACTCTATCTCATGAACCCTTATCATCCACTGCCATAAATCTAGATCCCATTGTACTCCCCAATTCCTCTCAGGATCCCTTATCACTCATTCCTCCTAATGTTGCTCTCCCCTCATCTCCATCGCATGATCCTTCATCGCCATCTAGTCTTACCATCCCACTGCCTCTGTATCACCTTGGTAACATTACATGCATCCATGGTGGTCTTCTTGGAGAAGCAAAACAACGTTTATGAACCACCTTTCCTCCTCCACCTACTAACACACTCGCATCATGCTTCCAAAAGAATAAGCATCCTACCATATATCATATGCTTGAGAACATGAACTATCAAGGAAAAGGTTTAGGCCTTCATGAGCAAGGTATTTTAGAACCCATTCAAGTCCAAGAACACATAGGTACACACGGTCTTGGATATATCTCCCAAGACTCACACTCCAGAAATGTTGGTACAACCTCCAAACATCCTAAGCGAGCCTCTTCCAGAGGAACGTGAGGAACTTCTCATCGCTCTACCAAATCCTTTGTCACCATCCCTCCTCCCCCATCTTATTACCGCAAAACAACCATCCATTTTCCTCCTTCCTCCTCTAAGTCTATTTGGGGTCCTTATGTGCCTCCATCCACCATCGTTCATCCTCCATCTACTTCATCTATTTTGGGCCCTTACGTCCCTCCATCCACCATAATAACTCCTAAATTCCTAAACCCTAATCAGGATCAACAAAGGCACCCATCCATGCATGCTATCTTGCATCCTCCATTCACACACCATCATCCAAAGCCTACTTCTATCACTCTATCCGCGTCTTCTCTATATCATCCATCTCCTCATACCCATCCCATTTCTACTAAAAGCACTTTGGAAGCCAAAGAAATAATGCATAAATCCAAACATCGACATGAATCTAAAGCTCCTCATGTCCCCTTCAAAAGACGTGTTGCAGAATAGAAAAATTGAATCCAAAATCCAAATCGATCCAAATGGCCACCAAGGCCCATTAAAGAAAAAATCAAAACCATGTGGATTCCCAAGAAAAAAGAGGTCATGCCTTCAAATGAGAAATCCATAATTCCATCCAAAGTTTCTAATCCCGATGCTAATCATTTGCATCCCCCATCTCCTAAATCTGTTTTAGGTCCTTATGTCCCAAAATTACCTGTCCCAATAACTCCATTATCGCCACATTATCCACCCATCCACCCTCCTATCATTTCACATCTACCACATGTGCCAATGTTGGTCCTGAACACCTTCCCCCATCACACATCCACTCCATCATTCCATCCATACACTTTCCAACATCCCATCCACTATCCTCTCTATCTCCCCCATCAAATTCCTTTAATCCATCCTCTTGCATAAACCATCCAGTCTAATAAGGTTGTACCAACATCTGAATAGTCACTTCAAACACGGGCTCTTATTACCTCATATGGAACTTGATGCATGAGTCCTTCATCCCTATCCTTATCAATTTTCCTCTAAAATCCGCATATCCATATCCCTATCTTTATCCATCTTTGTCCACATCCTAGTCCAAAAAATCAGCAAAAAAGAGAAAAAAGGAAAAAAAAGAGAAAAATATTAGAAAAATATGAAAAAAAAGAAGTAAGGAGAAAGTCATTTTTCCAATGGTGAAAACTTGGCAAACAAGCGCCTTGGATTAGTACCATGATGAAAACTTGGCAAATAGGCATCATGTGTAAATCCCCCATCTAGTCTCCTTCCACGATTGGGGGCAACATCCACTTACACATTCCTTTCCTCCATCTCCTACATCTACCTATCTTCCACATCTTACCCACCATCTTTCGCATCCTATCTAGTCCCTCCATCTTCCTTGTGATCTTGATAAAAATAGATTCAAACCTATATACATGCGTTGGACATTTCTTGGCATATATTCCCCTCATCCATACACTATCATATTCCTTCCACACATCTTGCTATCCCTCTTGCCTCGTCATGCATGACACATCTAGAGTGGGGGCATCTCGTTATTTTCAATGAAGTCCTTGGCGACATCGTCCATCCATCCCTCCAAGTAATCCTTTCCATCTCTCCATCCTGCCCATCCTTACCTCCCCCTCCATTTATCCATCTACCAAATCCTTATCTTCCTATACTTCCATCCTACTACAATCCATATCCATTCGCTCCTTTATTTCCCCATCCTTCTATCTTCCTTCCCTCTTTCCTCATCACACATGACACATCTAGAGTGGGGGCATTTCCTTCTTTGTGTCTTGGTCCTTGAGACATCACCCATCTATTACTCCAGGTAATCCTCTCCATCTCCCCATCTTGCCCATCCTTACCTCCCCATCCATTTATCCATCCAGTAATCTCTGCCATCTCCCAATCCTTATCTTCCTATACTCTCATCCACTAGTCCTTTTCCATCTTTTAATCCTTATCCTCCCATCCATTTATCCATCCAACAATCCATTCCATACCTCCAATTTTCTATCCCTCTATCCACCTATCCTCACATCTTTCTATCTCCCCATTTTTATCCATCCATCCATTTCCCTCTGTCTCATCATCCCTTGTCATTGGTATCTAGCTATCGGCTACCCCCATGAAATCCAATGCCATGCTATCTCACTATCCTCATTCCTATCTATTTCTCACATCTTTACAATATCCTCTCAATCTTCATCTCATCTATCCACCTACCCAAGCATCTGCTTATCCATCCATACATTTCCCTCTATTATCGCTTGTCATTGGTATCTAGCTCTAGGCTACCCGCATGCAACCCAATGCCATTCACATCGTAATTCATCTCTCCTATCTATTTACCACATCCTTCTCACATCTTCATCACTCCTCTATCCATCATCTCACCTTTCCAATGCATATTCTAATGATCCGATTACCTATCCCATCCCTGAACTTCACATCCTACATATCTTACACATATCAACCATTGTCCTATCCAATCCTGCAAGTCTATCTTGTCTCATCATATCGACTCCATCCTTTTTTCCATTTATCTTGGTCATTTCATCATCCCTTATCTATTGTATGCCTAGTGTCGAACTACATTGCCCCTACACTTTCACGTAGGCAAGGTTGATCATTTGATCCACCCCCGGGGTTTTACCTTTTGTCTGTCTTGTCCTCTTCCATATTTTGTCTTTGGCCTTGTGTTGAACTACACTTTCACGTAGACAAGTTCCATCATTTGATTGGCCCCCTGGGCATTTTTTCCATTTGGTCTTTGTCATCCATCAAGGTCTTCATTGTCCTCTTTCCGCTTTTATCCATGGTCTTTCATCCTGAACTACGAGGGCTCTGCGCTTTCACATAGGCAAGGTTGATCTTTGATCAACCCTCGAGCCCCTAGGTCTTTAGGGTGTGTCTATTTTGTCGTCTCATCATTTTATCATCTTGTCGCCTTATGTCTCATCATTTTGTCGTGTCATCAAGAATGTCCCTATCCTAGCTAGTGCTTACAAACAATGGTCATCTGTATCACAAGATCCAATCAGTTTCTGGTATCCTGCGTCATATCAATCTTTGCGTCATCGGTCTCAACATGATGTATCCTTCCTAATAGACCTCATCAACCCCATCCATCATCTTGATCCTATGGAAAAGGACATTTGAAATTGATTGTGATCTTTTGATGCTTTTGGATTTTATTTATCATTTGAGCTCCCTATCATCACTTCTCATGGTCGCCTTGATCCCTCATATCACGGTGTGCTTTGACTAGTCAACATACGGGCATATCTTGCTCATTTCTTTGATTTTATCTTCTTGGTTGTCCCATGTAGTACCCACCAAGATCCCTGAGGTCTTGTGTTATGCTGGGTCATCCTTTTGTGCTTGTGGTTATTCCAATACCTGGCCCAACCAAAGTCATCATGACTTTGGGGTGTTGGGATAGCCTTCTTGTTTTTTGTGCTTGTTTTATGCATTAGACACTAATTCATCTTGGTTTACATACCCTGACGCCCGGTGTCTTATGCTATAGAAAAATAAGTGCTCTAAGGATGGAAACTTGCATTAGGATTGCATTTCATTTTCCATCATCTTGCATCTCTCCCCCATCCTCATCCATTAAAATAATCTAATCACACTCTTGGTCTTAGCCTTGCTACCAGCCTTGATCCAATCATCATCATCATCATCATCATTATCATCTTTGGGATGTATCCTTCCCTATCCTTGTGTTGTTTTGGGATGTATCCTTCCCTCATCAACAACACTCTCATTGGGATGTATCCTTCCCTATCCTTGTGTTGTTCTGGGATGTATCATTCCCTCATCAGCAACACTCATCCTCATCCTCATCCGGATGTATCCTTCTGTATCCTTTTGTTGTTTTGGGATGTCTCATTCCCTCGTCAACAACACTCATCCTCATCCTCATCAGGTTGTGTCATTCCCCATCCTTGTGTTGCTTTGGGATATATCATGTCCTTATCAAACAACGCTCCATCACCCATCTGCCCAACCTGGCTTGTAGCTTGACTAGGGCAACGTCATATTTGTCCTTGAGTCCATTTGCGCTCACTTTTACCTCCCATCGCTTATCATCATTTCTTATCCATCATCATATTCTCTTTCATCATCTCATCCCTCATCATAAATTTCATCTTGTTAAACCTTTCCTAGTTCTCGGACTTTCTCTTTCTTCTCTCTTTTTTTCCCATCTTCTTCTCTCTCTTTCCCCCCCTTCCTCCTCCCCCCGGGACTGAGGCGGATCCGCCCCCTGTGGCGGGGAAAACTCTCCCCTGCGACGGGGTGGACCCGCCCTTGGTCAAAGCAGACCCGCCCCTGGCCAAGGTGGCCCCGCCAGCCGGGGTGGCATCGCCGCCGTTGGCCACCGGGCGTCGCCACCACTGACCACCAGGCGGCATCGCCAGCCGAGACGGCGTCGCCGTTGCTGGCCACTGGGTAGCGTCGCTGCCACTAGCCGCCATGGTGGCGACTGTCCGCCTATCGGGGTGGACTTGCCCCTGCAACGGGGTGGACCCGCCCCCGGCCGGGGTGGACTCGCCCCTGCAACGGGGCGGACCCACCCCCGACCAAGGCGGACTCGCCCCTGCAGCGGGGCGGACTCACCCTTGCCATGGAGCAGACCCACCCAACCCCGGTGCAAGCCCATCCTTTTTCAACATTGTTTTTTCCTCTTTACTTTTTTTCCTCCAATTAATCTCTCTCCTTCCCGGGGCCGCCATTTGCACCCCGTTTGTCCGATTGACTTCGTTCAAAAGGAAATTTTGTCTAATTTTTTGCCCTCTTTCCAACCATCCCATCTATTTCTTCCTATCGAGAGGTCACCTAGGACCCCTCTCTTTTCCCCTGTCGTCCTCCTGAGGGGGTATACCCTTCACATTAATCCATTTTCCTTGTCATAGTCATTCCCCTCCAACATTGGGGCATCTTCATCCATTCTTCAAAAAAATCGTCTCAGATCCTCCTCCCCACGCTGGGGCATCATTTTTCGATTAATTCCTCTATAGAGTCATCTGCACTTTCTTTTCTTTGAAGCACAGTTATTCTAACAATACTTTGAAGAGGGGAAAAATGTAGACATCCAAATTTGATCACTTCCATATGATCAAAATCACCTATTATATTCATCTATTTCATTAATAGTAATTAAATAATTTATTTAATCATTATTTCATTTTCTACCTAAGGTTCCTAAAGTATGAAATTAAATAAATTAAATACTTTGACTTACACCCTGTTCTTCTCTAAATTAAATAAATATGAAAAATTATTTAATTTAGTCTTTTAACCCATTTGGATTCAAATCAATTTTTAATTTCCCTTTTTCTCTCTCCTTGTCACATTCTCCATAACCCTCTTCTAATCCGAATTAAATTAATTAATCTGTGATTAGGATGTGCACCACTTAATCTTGATTAAGTGTCACATCCTCCATAATCTCCCACTTGTCCCTAATCTCTCATTAATTATCCTAATCATGTGTTTGCACAACCATAATCAGAATCATTAGCCACATTTGGCTTACCTTTTCTAGTCAACCTTTCCACTTACCCTTTTTAGTATGGACTCCCTTCCCCATGTGAATTTTTAATTCACATTTTATTCTTCCAAGGTTTACCCTATCCCCATGCAAATGTGACATGTCATTTTACATGTGCCCAAGGCTTCTAGAACCTTGGACTTGTCACATCACCCACATGTGACAAATCTCCATCTTTTTGGAGACCCTCTCTTATCCACTAGATTCTTCCAATCATTGTGAATTTTTAATTCACTTTTATTCCTCCAAGGAATCTTCTCATCCCCCAAGATCCACCTCATGTACTTCCCTTCCACCTCATTTCCACATCACTCCACCCTAAGACATCTCACATTCCACATGTCAAGATGTGAGGGCTTGTGAGTCCTCAACTCACCATAGCCCTTCATCTTGATCTTGTTGGATCAATCTCAACCGTTGAATTCTCTAGAGAATTCCAATTAGCCTATAAATACCCCCTCATTTCCCTCAATTTGAGGATCAAGTCTTTTGCAACAAAACTCTTGCAAATTTTTCATTCAAGATCTCATCTATCATAGCACTTACATCATCAATTCATCTTACATCCATTCAACTTCATTGTCATCCAAGGAGCACACAAGACTTCAAAGATCAAGGGCCAACCAAGGAAGCAACAACATGAAGGTATAAGAAGCATTCCATTTGTTTTATCTTGCTTTCATATTATCCATTTTCTTAGGCTAATCATTGAGGTGCCTTATTATCTTCTTACTTCTTCTCATTGCATTATTAGTTTTTATCTAGCATCTCACATTAGGAGTGGAATTTTATTAGGATCACAATTACCATGGAAATTCAGTTGAATCATAGAGGACTCTTAGCATTTGTGGGTATGTGGATTCTGATTTGGTAGGGGACATTGGCAGTAGAAGATCCACTAGTGGATATAGTTTCATGATGAATGGTGGTGCAGTAAGTTGGATGAGCAAGCAACAGGTTGTGGTCACTTTATCCACTACAAAGGTTGAATACATGGTAGCAACTCACGCTTCTAAGGAAGCCATTTGGCTTAGGAGACTGTGTTCTAATATTGGTGTTGATGCAGGAAAGATTATTATTCATTGTGACAATCAGAGTTCCATTTCTCTGGCAAAAAATCCAACTTTCCATGCCCGGATGAAACATATTGATGTGCAGTATCACTTTGTACGTGATATGGTGGAGGATGGAAAGGTGTGTTTGGAAAAGGTGGATACTCTGAAGAATGTTGTTGATGCATTGACAAAGCCAATGAGCACGAATAAGTTCATATGGTGTGCAAATTCGATGGGCCTTGGGGTCCAGAATATTCAATGACTTCATGTATTGAAAAGGGTTCAGTGAGGTCTTCGTGAAGTGGGAGATTTTTGAAAAAATGTGTCTCAAACTCACTAGTATAACCCTGGTACTGTCTCAAAATAGCTCAAAATTGCATAAGTGTTACCTTTATGCTTGTACCTCTATACCGCTAGGTGTTTGTGAGAGAGGAGCAATAGCACAATTACCGCCATACCGCGGGAGTCTTCTAGCTAAGATGTGGTAGTGCAATGTATACTGCCATACTCCAGAAGCCTTCTAGTAGTTGAGCGGTAGTGTGGTATACCGCCACCCCATGGGAGCCTTTTGGTTGTCTAGAATTAGCATGGTGTATGGTGAACAAGGGCGGAAATGGTTGACTTCTGAGGTGTACACCAATTAGTGGAGGCCATTTGTTGACTCGGAGGTGGTCATTCGATGTCTGGGAAGTTGGACAGTTCCTTAACAGAGGAAAGTGAACTGAATTGTCTGTATAAAGAATGAATCAATCATGGTTGTTGCTATACATTGCAACATATTGTAACTGAGATGGGTTGGATGGTCGAATGATCATTGTGTGTTCTTCATTGTATGTTGTATATGCATTATAATAGTGAGACATAACGAAGTATTATCAGAATTTATTTTGTATGAGGTTGATCAGGGAAATGTTGTTTCTATGAGATTAATTATCAGATAGAGAGAGTTTGTAACCTGTATGTAATTCAATTACTATAATACAAGATATTTTTCTTTGGTGTGGTGGTTTTTTCTCCCATGAGGGTTTTCCCCACGTAACTCTAGTATTCAATTGTGTTTGTATTTATTTCTATATTTTGTTATTTCGTTGATGTGCATCTCAATGAACTGTAATTGTGAAAGGAAAGATATATCTACATTCTCCTCTGAGTTTTGACATTAGGAGAGTTTGTTCTACACCTTAAGCTTTCCTTACAATTTATCATAACAGTGTGACCCTGTCAAAACAAGAAGACATATTGCAACACTTTACACTGTTCTATAAATATCTCTTCACATTTGAAGACAATGGAAAAGGTTTTTTGGAAGCTAGAAACAAGATAAAGCCTGAATTGTTTTTCAAAGAGGATTGTGGTAAACTTTCCATTGCCATAACCAAAGAAGAGATCAAAAGATTCATCCTCTCAATGAGAAATTATAAGTCTCTTGGGATTGATGGGCTCCCTATTGAGTTTTACAAGGTCTACATTAATTTGGTATGTGAGGATCTTCATCAGGTTTATATGGATGCCTTTTCCAAAGGGTCATTGGGAACCCGTATCAACCAAGGACTTATTAAATTTCTGCCAAAAGAGGGGGATAAAATCTTGATTAAAAATTGGAGGCCTATCACCTTGTTGAATGTTTCCTACAAGGAACTTGCAAAAAATTTAGCTCTAAGACTTACCAACATCCTCCCCAAGTTCATAAAATCTACTCAAAAAGGGTTTATCAAGGGAAGGTACATCCTTGAAAGCTTGATAACTAGTTGGGAAGCTCTTGATTAGGCCAAGCAGTCTCAATAGAATGTTGCAATGCTCCTACTAGATTTTGAGAAGGCTTATGACAGAGTGGAGTGGTCTTTTCTAAAAATGGCTCTGGAAGCCTTTGGGTTTCCACAAGAATTTTCTAAAATGAATGGAGCTCTCTTAAAAGATGCCCTTTCCCTAGTAGAGGTGAATGGGTCTAGATATGAAGCTATTCATTTGGAAAGGTCGATTAGACAGGGATTCCCCATTACTCTTACTCTATTTGTAATTGCTTTTGATGCTCTTCACTACATACTGAGAGAGAACTTTATTTCTCCCAAAGTGAAAGGATTGATGCTACCTAACAATGGTGAACTCCTAAATATTCAAATTTTTTATGACACTTCTATTTTTGTGGAATTAGAAGAGGAAAACTTAAACAAGTTAATGACCAAACTTGATTTTTTTCCCTAGCTTTTGGGGCTATGATCTCAAAGACAAAGTCTATTATGTTAGGATGGCTTGATACCCCTCCTAATTGGTTGAAGAAAGTTTGACCTCCAATGGGGGGGCCCTCAAAAATAGGTTAGGTACCTGATGATACCATTTTTAGTCTCACCCAAATTGAAAGACATGTGGCAGTGGCTAAAAGCTAAAATTGATAAGAAACTGGATGGGTGGAATAGGCACTACCTTTCTCTTGCTGACAGTAAATAGGTATGCCAAAAAATTCTCTCCTCCTACACCTTGTACTTTGCTTTTGTGTATTTTTTCAATAGCTATCAAATCAATTAGGTTCAAAAAATGATCAGAGGTTTTATGTGGTCCAATGGGAAAGGTGAAAATAAATTACACTCTATCAAATGGGAATAGTATTGTCTGGAAAATTTTGATGGTGGATTGGGCCTTAAATATATAAAGAGGAATGGTATAGCACTAGTTGCAAAATGGGTCATCAAGGCCCTAGATGGGGATGACCCCTGGAAATTTATAATTAGAAACATCTTGCAAGATATCCCTGAATTGGAAAAATCATGGAAGGCACTCCCTTTTAGTGATATCCTCATCACCAAATACCCAATAGTGTTTAGAGGTTCACTAGTTTTCAGAAGTATTTGGAAAGCTTGGGAGTCCATAAGGGATAAATTATGTATCCTCTCTTAATTGATCTTAATAGCAACCTAATTCTCTCAGGGAGGTCTATTTGGTGGAATTTAGAGCATAATGGGAAACCCTTGGCCTTACTACAAGGTTGCTTAGCTAAAAAATGGAACCAAACTAGCATCAATTCCTTCAGTAGCATTATCAAGGATGGATCATCGATTGCTTGGGATCAACTTAGAGATGACTATGATTTACCACCCTCTAACTTTAGGACTTACTCTATTATTAAGGAGGCTTTAAAAATCTGGATTCATAAGCTCCAAATGGAAAAGTGGAAGGATGAACCAATTGATATCCTATGGAAGGGTACTCTCCCTTTGCAAGAATTCAAAACTAAGATACTATATAAACAAATTCTTAACTCCTGTACTCCCACTGATTATCTTAACAAGGCTTGGAGGACTAACCTTGAGGATAAAGATTGAAAAAAGGCATTTTGTTTTCTATGGAACAATGGAATAGATGCAAAAAAACTTGTTTTAGATGGCTTATTTTATTGCAAAAAATTCCTTTCAAATTAAAAAACACTGATATTGATATGTGTGGAAATTGCAGGGTACTTGAAAGTGTTTATCATATTTTATTTGAATAATTTTATGCTAAAGAAATATGGAATTTATTCTGGAATGGTCATGATATTTGGGGGTTAAATGGGAAAGCTAATTGAAAATTTATTCTTATGGGTTTTGATAGAAAGATGAGTAAAGATTTACATTTTTTTTGGTTTCTACTTATGACTGAAATCATGTGGGTTATTTGGAAGGCAAGGAATGAGGACAAATATAGTGGGGTTCGAAGGATGCTTATTGAGTCAAATAAAAGACTCACATTCTTCGATGTTGCATTGCAGGTTGTTGCCACAATGGAGATTAATAAGAGAAAGTTCCTAAAGTTACTCAAAGATGGAATGGTACTTATTCACCAAAAATAAATCATGTATAGGAATTCTTGGTGGTAGGAGCAACCCAATCTAACAGTTTTTATGCAAGCACTGGAGGAATTTAAGGAGTTCAAAGAGTAGATTAAAAAAGGGAATAATGTCAAAGAAGATAGAGGACCTCGACTATTCACCAACTCCAACTACGATATTGAATAAGTTTTTTCCAATGAGGAACTTGAAGTTGTCAACACCCTAGTTAACCAGGGATCCATGGAGGACTGCAATCAGAGTATAACCCTAGGAAATGAGAGATAATGATGTCTTAAATCCAACCTTTTTGTAATATGTTTATTTTTTGTGAAGGATAATCATATAGTTTATATTTGTACACTTTGTCTCATGCATAGATGCATGGTTTCATAGTATAACTATGTAGAAATCTCGTACAACACTGATATTATAGGCTCATCATATATGAACATCTATGACACTATATGGATGATCATATGTTGTACCATGTTGTAACCACATTATTTTTTTATTAACCTATTATTAATACAAAAAAATCCATAGTGCACCACCCCTCCCATATCAAACAATTGCCTTCTCCACTTCATCTTTATCCATTTTGACCATACCTTTTGATCCTTCATACACTATCCATATTTTGACTTGTCCCATTGACAAAACATTAACAACACATTTTAAGTGAAAGGTACACATCCCCTTATCACTCATAGTCCACTTGAACACATCACTAGTCACCTTTTGAGTCACACCTTTGAAAACATTAGGATAGCCTTGATTCTCATATCATCATCATCATCACAAGTATAGTCCATACTTTTTGTCAATCTAAATCAACTCTTGGTCATAATTGAAAGCATCACCTTGGGATATTTTAGTCAAAATAGTCATCTTAATCCAACATCTGGGACCTTTAATCATCCTAAGACCCTTTATTTAATCCTTGGAAATCCTACAACAATCCATAGATTCCAAATCCCAATCATAATCAAACAATCCTAAGATCTAAGCGTGTAGTCTAAAATTCAATCCAATATTACCTAATACAATCTACATATTCTACTTGATCACCTCTTCCACACAACAATTCCATAAATTCATCTCCAAATCATCGATCCAATCACTTAAGGTTATCCCTCATTGTTAGGTTTTGACTCCTTTTTTTACTAGTCACCACAAGCGCATCCATAGATGTCACTTAGTCCTCCAATGTCCATATTTTCCCATATTACATTTAAAAATCAAGACCAATTCCTCCTATTACACGAAGCACTAGGCAAGAAAACATGGAAGAAAATCCCTTCCATAATCAACCACTCGTGGAAAGGTTTCCTTTCCTAGGAGAGTCCTCTCATCATGACGATAATGAAACTAATACATACATTCTTAATCAACCTGAGTACACTATCGATCCATATGCCATCTTAGATTCCAAACAAGCATGAGATCTTGTGGAGAAATACACTGAGATATCAAAATATGTCATCCTTAGACAGGTCATAGAATTGGGGGAAAAACTACCTCTTGGTTATGACCTCTCCAATCTTGAAGTAAACTTTTCTAGTAGGATCATATCAATATAATCACACAATTGTAAAGTACAAAAAAAATTATACTTTTTTAAAAAATTACACCAAAATTTTTTACCATATGAGCTCAAATGGAGCCACTACTCAACAACACCTTAGAGAATATATATTTTCTAGAAAACCTAGGTACCAAAATCAATAATAATTTACACCACTATGAAAGTCATGAAATTATTTCCCAAATCAAAAAATATCGTAAAAAGGAGCTTGGATGATTGAGATAGAGCCTCTAAATATTAGTTGTCATAATAATAGATAGGGGGTTGGTTGGGGGAATTTTTTCTTATGTCACCCTTACACAATGCTAGCATTAAAAATCACTAGTGATAGAATATACTCCCCCTAGTTAGAATATTCTCTTGATTGTGAAAAGGCCATCACGTTATTGGAAATCTCTCTTTGCTAGCCACAAATTTCTTTTGTTGTATGGTAAACCATTGATGATTTTGAGAATTCAGTCACAATGGAGAAGAGCTATTTAGTAGTCACTGAGTGTTTTCCTAGAGGAATTTTATCAATATTTACCTTTGACAATCATTTTATCTCGATGTTGTTGCAACAAGTGGTAGGAACACCATGTGGACATCTCTCGACTTGTTGGTGGGTACTATATGTATCTTTGGTACCCTTTGTACTACACATGCAATACACGTAGGGTACCACAATTTTTAAAAACAATTAAAAAAATAGATTTATTTACCCAGTCATACTCAACTACACAAGGAATCAAATTGTGATTTTTCCTGCATTAACATTTGTAAAACTATACAAATGTTCATATGATGGAGGAATTTTTTTTAAGGAACAATGGAAAAAGTGTCCAAAATTGATGATTTGGTAGTCGAAATTAAGGTTTTTAGGCCTTCTAGATGCAATGACAACTTCATATTTGTCCCAAAATGCTCCAAAGTTATAGCTACCTTCAATAATTCGGTAACCACCTCCCAACTTCAAACCCTTGTAGGATCTAACCTCACATTCCCAATTTGGACAAATTAAAAGGCTAAACTATTTTTTTTTGACACCTTGAACTCAATGGTGAGCTCAAATTTACACCAACAAGCTTTGAATTAACCTACAATACAAAACCAAAAAGAGGAACCCCCCAAATCTAGTATTTCTATAAAGTTTTGTATTATTATCTATATCATTATATGATACAAGAGAAGAGCATACTCAACTTTTTAATATATGCCAATATTTGTAACCTATCTCTCAATAAAGGCTAACAAGAAGCGATTCCACAAGCTCTGATACCATGTAAGAGTTGGTATAGAATTATCTATACCATGTAATATTTGGTTTAAGATATAGCCCCCCAAGATCTAGGAGCTTCTATAAAATAATAAGATAGATCAAACATGAGAATTATTATATTTTATCAAAGGATGTAAATATATAATGATGATCAATTGAGAATACAAAGGGAGCACCTTGGTTATATAGACCAAGGTGAGACATAAGATTGCATAATATTATTACATGTTTCTTAATCATATGATGATAAATAAAGTGATAGGTATCCTATGAGTACCCTAAATAAACTTAAGTAACTAGTGTGAATAGAGCCTACGTGATGAACTAGCTAGGTAAAACATTGTGTTCACACCAACACTACTTCTATTGAACCTAGTTCTTTTAGGGATTATATTGGTATTGTTCCTTCAATATGTTTGGATTATGTGAGACCTATGTATTCTTTAGATATATGCCCCTCTTCTTTTCAAGTTGTGGACCAATTCAAGGCAATGGTAAAGGACTCTCCTCTCCTTTCCCTCTAATCTAAGGATTTAGAAAATAATTTTTCCTAAAAAATTATCCAAAGAATAAAGAGAGGTCTTACTAAATATTTTCTTGTTTATAATACACATTCTTTGTGTGTGTGTGTTTCTAAGTGGATGCAAAGTGCTATTTAGCCTCTTGTTCTTTTGGACAATTGTGGTTTAGCTATTATTCAAGGTTTTTTTATTATTATGAGGCATATTAGCTATAGTTTTATATTAATTGGATTTTATGATGGTTGAAATTTATTGTAAAGGGTTCCAATGCCCCTCAAAACCTACTTTATTCATATAATAAAAAACAATTCCTTCTCTACTGCACATTTCAAGGTCTCAAGTAAAATATTTACATTGACAATCAAAATAAAGGAGTATGGGAATTTGCAACTTATTTCGTATACACCACTCTATTTAATTTCACATCCTCTTAGTAAATCTACAATTCATAAGATGATTAACATGGAAAAAAATCATAATTGCAAAATCCTCACTAGATATGTTTTTCAATGTCTATCCCTACCAAAGTGGTGTAGTAAAAAACATGGTGATGAGTTAAATGTTCACATGAGGATGGTTTGAGATCCTAGAATTACCTAGATGACCAGTTAGGAAGTTTGTGAGTTGTTAAATATGAATTTCTTGAGGAAACTAATTTTAGGAATGGAGGATTTCCATGCACAATTGTCTCATAATTAATTTTTATGCAAATAAATTTTAGATTTATGTATTTTTATCATATATTTCAGAAACCCAAATTTCTTCATGATTTATCCATCACATTAATGACCTATCTTATAAATAGAGCTCACAAATGGAATATGAATTTTATAACTTCCCTTATATTAAATGAGTCAAAAAATGCATTATAGTACATTGCAACAATAGTGAAACTACATTGAAATTATACTACTTCAATCCATACAAATTTTGTAAATCTTACAAACTTGATGTAGCTAATATTTTCCACCATGAAAGCTCATTTACAACCTCTAAAGAAGATTTTCCTATAGATCCAAAGGGTTTCCATTATTTGATCCGTTAAATTAAAGGTTTTTCATCTTTTGATCTCCAACAAATCCAAGAGCTTCTTTCCTCAAATTTGGTTTCTCAAACACAAGTGTTCAAAATATTTTTTAGCAAGGGTTTTTTGTGTAGAATAGACATAGTCCTCAATGAATATATTCCATTATTTGAATCACTAAAATTGACATGTAATTATGAATCCTATTTGAAAGAGTGGCTTTGATCGTGCATGAGGACCAATGAGATTTGAGATGTAACCACCACAATAATAAGGGCATGATCATTCTCATCCCCAATGCCATAGGTACATGTGAATTTGTGCCATTAAATTTGAATAATTGTTTTGGATGGTATAATTCATTTTAGAGTAGTGGAATTGTCAATTCTAGCCATTAGTGGTGCTCTAGACCACACAATAAGGTAGGTGGGAGCATCAAAGTTTGAGGATCAAAGATGCCACATGACACTTAGCACCTATTGGAGATCAAACTTTAGGGATACCATATAAAATGTACTCAAGTAGTTGGAAGGTTAAAACTCTAAAAAGGCCAAGGGAAAAGAGTGGGTTGTAGAAGAAATGGATGTCAGGATGGAGAAGTTTGATATCTTGATAAGAATAAAGGAATCGATGAAGTTGGATAGAAAGGCATGTTGGGAAAGTTTTATATTTTAATAGAAATAAGGAGAAAGGTGGAGTTGAGTGGAATAAATGTTGGGATGGAAAATTTCAATGTTCTAATAGGATTAAGGAAATTATTGAGTTTAGATCAAAGGAAACCCATAAGGAAAGCTTTGAAAATTCAATAACCTACTTACACTTAGGAAATTAAACATACATTCACACTTAAAAAAATTCAAATCTAATGGGCACATGGGGGATGAAGGACAACACATATGAAGACTTTGACCAGGGGAGACACTAGAAACAAGAAATAGGCCTTTGGTCCAAAAACATAGGTTAATGAAAAATACGACATTAAAATTTTGTCCTTCCCAAAAATTGATTGCCCTCAAGAAATGAAAATTCAATTGTTAGAAGTTTCTTGACTCTTCCCAAGCAACATCCTCTATATGTAGGTTCCTCCGATGAACGAGATATATTTTTATGGTCCACTTAATAAATTTTTCAACTTTATGATAGTGATGACATATTTTATCCACATGAGTAGCACTCTTATAAATGTGAATAGAAGGGATAGAAAATATATGGTCTCAAAATTCTCCCAAGTGAAGCCACTTGACCCATGCTAATTTTTATTTTGAAGTATATTCCTTCAAAAATCTTACTACCCACTTATTCATTGTTTTCATTTGTCCAATTGTTGGTAGATAATAACTCATGCTATGAGTGAGTTGTGTATGTATCAACTAAAATAATTCTTGTTAAAATAAAATTATAAATCAAATATCTTTATTACTAACAATATTTTTAGGCAACCCTATGGTCTAATTACCTCACTATAAAAAAATTCTACCACACAATGTGCATTGAATTCAAAATAAATGGTAAAGCAGTATGCATACTCTTGTAGCTTATCCATGACAACATAAGTATAATCTTCACTATGTACCTTGGGAAGACTCGTGATGGGTTCCATGAACACACTTGTCCAATGTTGATGGGGAATAAGTAAAGGTTGCAAGAAAATTACTAGAAATTCATACTCTTCTCTATTACATTGGTAGGTGATGTCCTCCCTAATGTGCTCGACATCCTCCTTTCCAAAGAGCCTCCATGATAATATCTCTTATATAGCTACAAATATTGTAGGATCTAGAGGATCCCATCCTAAGTGCATCACGTTAAAATTTCAAAGTTGTTTGTCTCATTTTGAATTCAAGCACTAAAAGTATTTTGCCTTTACACAAAATGAGACCATTTGCCTCTACTTTTTTTTATAATCCTCTATCTTTCCATCTAAAATGTTAGCACCAAATATATTTGGGAATAATATATCATGATAGAAATCCTCCAATCAAAAAATAATAATAGAAACAAAGAGAAGAATAGGCATTCTAGAAAAAGCATTAACTACATTATTTTTTCCCTTTATTTAATCTATGTCAAATTCATAAGCTTGGAATTTCCTTTCCCATTTTTGTTTCTCGTCATTTAAATCATTTTATTCTAAGAAAAAATTTAAACTTTTACAATCTAACTTGTCTGCACATCTACCATGAGGTCAATGAAGTCAAAATTGTATCAAAGCATGCTTGATAGCAAGAATCTCCATCTCATAAATAGAAATACCATTTCCTAAATATTTCAACTTCCCACTCTTAGTTTCAATGGGGTTTAACTTTTGTATTAATATGGCTCCAATATCGGGTTCATCCCATAATATGATGGTTAAGTGGTGGCATTGTTGTGGTGGCCACCAGGGTTCAAGTCTCCATTGGGCTATTATGATCACAGGAACTATGCCTTCATTAATCCAATGTGCTCGTAGGCTTGACTTGTATTCCCCTATTTTTGGCCTCTTTGGTTCATATATCTAGTCTAAAAATGTGCTAAAGAATTAAAAAAATGGCTCCAATATCTTCTCCTAAAATCCAAATTCTCCCACACATAGATATGAAAAATCTAAAATAAATCTAGCATAAAGCATGCGTTGATTACCTTCTAAAGTTTATCAAGAGTTTCATGTGTTCTATCCATCCAATAAATAAATTGTGTCTTTGTCTTGTTGGTTAAGAGAGTTGTTGTATGTGAAAAATCCTTAACAAACCTTTTGTTATCACTACATAAAATAAAGATTCTCCTTAATAGAAAAAGTGTGGGGGGAAGCCCATATTAAAAGAATTGAATTTTCTCCTAATTCACTTACATTCCTTAAGCAATAACAACATGGCCCATGTATAACACATTTGTGTAATCAAACTCAAATTTAAATTCTTTTACAAATAGATCCATCTAATTTAGAATCTCAATAATCAAATTTAGGTACTTCATATGATCCTTCCATATTTTTTACATATCAACATAATAAAAATTGATCAAAACAGATTATCTCAATTTTCCACTGAATGTCTAGTTCACCCTAACTCATAAATTATATGATGAATTAATCCAATTGAATGACATTAATAAAAACTCAATATGTCCAACAAGGCATCTAACAAGTATGTTGTGCATTCATCTCTCACAAATAAAAATTGGGTGATAATGTGATTTCAAATCAATATTCACGAAGTAAGAAGTGATAAGTGATAAGGGTATGTTTACAACCAATTTTTAACTACTTGGCATTTTGGATTACTCTATATGATAATGATCCTAGAAACTTATCATGGAGCACCACACCAAAATAAAGATTATGTTGCTTACCAAAAGATGAAATAGTTTGCATATTCTTCATCACTAAGCAACTTGTTACCCAATTAGCATGTCCCTTGGAGAAATGTGCTTCTTTGTAACTACTCCAAAAGTTTCATTAGATTCATTTTCAAGTGCCACAACTTTTCCTTCAATTGTGATATTTATCTCCCTATTTTGATGAATCTATATAGAAACTCACAAATGGAATGCAAGCAGTGTACACCCATAAAGTCCCCATAACAAATATTGTATTGCATACCTTATTCTCATCCATGACTACATTGGGTGATTGAATTATCCAATTGCATGGTATGATAAACTCGTTAGGAAAAATGATAATGAATCCATCAAAAACTTCAACCGTCGTGTGTCTCAAATAACCACATGGATTCCATACTCTTATAGAACGATGCGTTTGATCTCTTTTCATCTTTCTTGTGATGTTTTCCATGATAATGAAAAATTGACCATGATATAGCATGAATTAATAGATCTTTGATATTATCACAATGTGTAGAACTTGAACCAAATGATATCGCAAAATTCCAAAAAGTGGATTACCTATAACAAATTGAAATTTATTTGTACTTTCTTAAAACTCAAGCACCTTCATATTTATGATACACAATATTTTTTACTTTCATTTTCATAGATATCCTACAAGACATTAATCATTGGAGGATTGATGGAAGTGGAAAAAAATGGCCAACTCTCTCACATGTGCATTCAACAAGTGATTCTTTCTCTTTGAATTCATTAAGAAGAATCAGGTATTAATTTTCAAATTCAAAATCCAATAAGATAACCTTTTCTTTATAAAATTTCATACCTTCCACCTACATTGTAGATTCCTCCAAATTTTTCTTGCTTTCAAAATCTTGTAAATCTAATTTTTATTCTTTTTTTGGTTCATAATTCACAATTTATGCCTGGAATCTTTCTTGAAGTTTTGGCACTGGTGTGCTCATCACTTTTTCAAATTTCATGATTCATTTTTTTGGTTATTTTCTAACATAATTTTATTTTTTCTTGACATGTGTGGCCTAACTCCCATAGTTCATTGTAAGAGAAAAAAATATCTTTCATCTCAACTCATTTTGGGTACTTTCATGCCAAAAATTAACCATGTGGGAAAAATAGTACTAGCAATTTTTTTAATAACATCACTACAACCCACTTACCATGCTTGACATGGTAGCATACTATATGAATTTAATGATTTTTGTCATGAAAATTCATCATTGACATATTTCTTGAGAGCGAGGGGAGGGAAATACAAATGCAAGAATGCAAAATATATTGCATACACCCTTAAACAATGATTGATTGTCCTAGGTAGGTTTAAGGGTCAACTTGAAGACACCAAAACAAGAAAGGACACACATGGGTCTAACCTTGTTAAGACCACTAGGTGGAAGTGTGATGACCTCGTCTTTGAGGCAAAGACAAAGACCCATACCCCTAGCCTTAACTACACCAGGTTATGATTGACTGCACCAAGTTTTCTATGCTAATTAATTTTTAAAAAAACTAATTCAAATACTAAACAATATTAGTTTTAATCACAAAGGTTTCAACCTACTACTTGAAGAGATAATATGATAAGACATCTCATCTATCCTATTATGCAAAAAACAAATGGTTTCTTACGTTCAATGTATCATGCCCAATTTTCATCTCAAAACTTTTCTTGAGTTTTTACCCATAAGTGTATGAGCCATGATGCGATCACATAGCAATAAATTTTTTATTTTCTATAATATAGATAACATGCACATTTAAAATAGACACTATTCCAAACTTCCATTGCATTTCATTGTAATTTCACAAATCTTTCCAAAGTATTGATTTTGTATTGAATAAACTCAAGTTTAACATTCATGTTTACAATTTTCCATAGAAATGGGTATAAGAGTACATATATAGCTCTTCTGAGCTTCCAACAATAGAAATACATTTGGTCCAGGTAGTCCCCCTTCCAAATCTTGGCCACCAACTGATGAGGAGAAGCATCACTCAAGTGCTTTTTTGCCAACCACGGACTCACTGTGATCCTCTGCACATATACCTATCAAGTAATATGGCCCTACCATTCGATGAAGTGATTGGTTAGATAACCCCATAATACTATCCTTTCCTAAGTTTGGTGTTGTGTCCTAAAAACTAGAAATTTACCATATAATGGCTAGAACCTAAATGTATGACAATCACAAAATAGAAAGCCTAACTATATAACAGTGAATTGACAGTGTAAACAATGGAAACTTACACTACTTTGGCCAAAGTATTCCACACTCAGTTACTTCAAGTGAAATTTATCCTATTCACACACCTTCCTAGCTCAATTTGTAATGACCAAACATATTCTACGCATAGGCTACACCCTTCACTGGATTATCCTAACCCCATTAATAACCTATATTATCTTTTCAAGATTAGTAAGACATTTCAACTATAGTATTTCAACTAATTCAAAGTAACTCTATATTACCAATTAACTGTGCAGATAAACATAATGTCACATCCTCAAATGACTATTTTAAAAGTACAATTTCAACAATAAAAGCCCCCCTTTAAAGCCCAACAAAAATTGACTCCCATCAAAAGTATAATCCCATCAATAAATGACCTCATTCAAAAGTATAATCTTCAACAATCAAAAGTATAATATCCAACAATAAATGATCTCAACCAAAAGTATAATATTCAACATTAAATGAATTTAATCAAAGATAAAACCAAAAATAAGCGTTCAATCTAATCATATAGGTTAATATCATCCTATGTTTTTTAACCAAAGATCAGATAAAAAACTCGACCAAGTAGATCAACCCCAACCTAGGGTTTCAATTAATAATAAAGTAAAGCTATAATCAAGTGATCCTTTGAGTATGGACTAACAATATGGTTTGCATGTCATCACATCCTATCCATGATGACATGTCTTTCATACCAACATTACCATTGTATTTTCTACCTCTTTAACCACTAGGGTCTACCTAGCATAATATGCTATCAAATATAAGTTACCTCTTACATACACTTATGAAATATTTCACAATGAGACTCAAGCATGTTCTATATTTCAACTCTACAAATTATTCATTCCTTATATAAACTCTATCTTGATATAGTATTTAATACTATCATAGATACATATTCCATAATTTGGAGTACATTGTAATAGAAAACAAGTAAATACATTCCCTATCTAGATTCATCATGAATCCTTCACATACATTGAAGAAGATAATAAACATTTCAAGATAAATAATACACCTTTTTTGAAACAAGCAATCAAAGGCACTGGATATTTTCAAGAGCATTAAAACATAAAAGAATAGAAATCAACATGCCTATTTATGCAAACTCCAACTGAAATAACTAGATTCCTAGATTGACTTCCTCCAGAAAACTTAAACATTATCACCATCTCCTCCAAATGTTCTTCACAATATCTTCATAGTGACACTCAATCCTCACACAAGTACTCTCACAAGCTTCCTCACAAACTCAAAAAATCAGAACAACTCAATTAAATAACAACGGGATGCAATTATATGTGTGTTCCCAAATGAGGTGAAAGGCATTCCTATTTGTACAAAGTTATGAGAAATTGTAGCCTACAAAAAATCTATGCAAGGTGATGCTTCTCACTCAAAAATTTTGACTCAGCAAGAACAATAAAAGGTGGCAGCTTGAATCAATGTACAAAAAATTCATACTCATCCAAGAGAATGAGTTACCCCATCCAACTGGACAACAAGAATGATAAGTAGAAATGCAAGGTGATTGTCTCCTACAGGTCGACTTACATGGCCAACTCCCTATTTGACCAATTCATATATTTCCCATTTCTTTACAATTTTTATTTTGTATTGCAGGTTTAGACTTCTACTTGGATCGTGCTATCCTTAGTTTGGCACCACCAGAACACCATGTTTCGTATTTCCTTGGTCTAATTTTTAGCTTCAAGAATAAGGCATCTTCTCATGGCTTTATCTTTCAACGAGCATTTGACTACGTCTAAGCGTTGGTTTTGTTGTTTGAAGACTCGTTTTATGTTTTCATTTGCACGCCATATGCAATGTGTGCCCCATACTTCATACACAACACTTTAATTCATCATTCCATGTCATCTATTTATTTTCCATCCTCTATTATTGTGCTACATGTAAGGCATTGCCTATTCCTTCATAGTTTAGCATTGCATAGTTATATTTGATGCTTCTTTATTCCTATGCGTTGGTCTTCTTATTTCCAGTGCTATACATATATTATTATGTTGCTGGTTTAAAAATATAAGACTTGTTCCTTAAGAACTATATGTGTGTTTTTCACTTTGCAACGTTCACATTCATTCAATAATATATATATATAATTTTATATATAGATATATATATATTATAAAGTTTCCATTATAATATATATATACATAAAATCATTCTTTGATAATTAATCAAATGATTATGATTATAAAATGCATTGATAGCCAATTCATATATATATAAACATGATTATTCATTCGCCAATCTTATACATTCACTATCGCTTATATATATACATATATCAATATGTATGTATACACTCATTAATATATTCATATATATAGTATATATCGATATCTTAATATCTAGGTATACATTTATAAACATATGTTAAAATAATCATACGTATATATACATATATGTATTTATGTTTATATTAATGTAACAATATACTTATACATTAATATATATAAAATATATATAACATCATTTTAACATCCATGCTTAAACACATATAATCTCGTATTCATTGATTGAAAATTATTTATATACTAAATACATATACACATATATGTGTACATGATATGTGTCCAACCGGCATCTCAATGGATACGGTGTATTCATGTATGGTACACAAAATTATTCCTACTTTCATATATACATGCACGTATACATTCGCTATACATGAGTATTATTTCCACACACACACACATATATACATTCTATATATATAATTGTTGATTTATACAAATACAAGAAGAACTCAAACTCAATAAAGAGATTCAATCACCTAACCCTAATCAAGAACACTCACAAACAAAATCCTAACCTCTCTTAATTCATGCACAAACAAGACTAAGGTAACTTACCTTTTTTTCCTGAAACTACTAACTCGACTCAACCAAACTAAAAGTGAGTGTGTGAAAGCTTAGTTTAGGTCGTATCAAAGGTTACCCAACCAATCCCCTCTCCTGAGTGATACTTCCCCTCTCTTCCGGAAGCTCGACCTGTTCCTGCATTCAACTTAGTACAACACCAAGGTAGTTAGACATTCACAATACAATCATTTGCATCGACAAAGCATTAGAATATTCAAATTGCACTACATTTCTTTTCATCGCATTTCATCAACATAAACATATTCACTCCTTTAAAATTAATATTATCTTAATTCATATTTATATATTTCATTCATGTAGTAAACATATTTAAGTGAAAATTTGCATTTATCAACACTTTCACGCAAGAAGGTAAAAGTAACTTAGTAACGATGAAATAAGGTGTAAAATACTTCCCCCCTTGTGAATCATCATCCCTGATTATTTAAAGCACTATTCATATAGTCAAAAAAAAATTTACCTTATTTTTTCTCATCATGTAAGAAATAAGCATATTCTATTGATAATAGAACACTCTTCCCTCAAAGCATGACCTTTTTGCAATCTCGTCCATGTTGGACCTTGCACTGAGGGTCTAAACTAACATATAGGGAGAACTTTTGTGCTTCACGCATACTTTCTCTTTAAGATCTATACTTCATAATCATATTAACTCCCTTGTACTTTGTAAGAACATTAATCATCATATCCTATATGACACCTATACCTTAGTGACTAGAAAATGTGTTCTCATTGGCTAATGAATCTATCCTTAGTGTAACCCAAATAGATAAGGAATGTCTATGTATTATACCCTACATGTGGGTTCCATCCTTTCTTTTGTTGTTTATGCCACTAGACAAACTGTCCAGCACTGACACAACCATCTTCCTTAAGAATAATTATACTACTTCATAATTTTAAGCTCGTATCAACAAGTTTTCTTTGATCCTCTTGATCTACTATTCCATTTGACAAAAATTTTGGTCTAAGGTCAGTCCTATTCCTTAGCTTATCTCATCTTTATAGAGATTCAATCCTTCTTCCCATATAATGGACCTAACCTCAATGATAGAAGTTTATTGTATTATAAGTATTCTACAAATCCTCCAAGATTTGGTTTATCCCTTTTGCCTAATTAGCTAACTTAAAGTAATAATTTGAGCATTCATTCAATTGAATTTTGCATAAGATGATTATGGTTTACAAAAAACCTTATCATTACTTGCTTATTCCCATTTGAGATAACCTTCTCATGAACTTTAAGAAATTGCTTCACATAATAAGTTTTATTTTAGGATTGATATCCCATAAACCAAATTTTCCAATCTATATTGGTTACCTTGGTGATTCTATCCACCATAACATTATGTTAGTTCCATCAACATAGAAATATCAAACTATTCTAATGATCTACCACTTTCCCCTCTAGATTTTCATAAGAGTATACAATTCCTACCGATGATGAAATCCTATCTTCATCCTCTGGCATACTAGATGACAACTTGCTACATACTTTGCAGCATCCTACTCTATCCCTTTCTAGATTTAGTGGTTTCCCATTCATCAAATATTTTTTTCATAACTATTTGTCCTAAGTATGACATCAATTCACCTCATTCATTCTTTAATTTCCCAAAATCTTGGGTACATAGGTTATTTTTTGATTCATAATAGTCCATTCTGACTAAGTGAAACCTCTTCCTTGGACTCATGCCATATTTGATTTTCGAAATATAATATTTAAATATTGATGGTAGAGATGAAACTCCTTCATCCTAGGTCATCCATACCCTGGATTTCTTTCATCCTTTGATCATTTCCAAACTTGTAATCCAATTTTCAGCTCAATCTATTTTCTCCGATGAGCATATATACTAGTTTGAGTAAAAATTCTCATCTAATCATGCCGACTTGACATTGTTTTCCAAAATATTTCAACAATTATTACTTTCCTAGTTTCCAATCATGAAAATTTCTTGATAACTCATAATCATGAGTATATAATTCTTCCCTTTTCTATCTCATAGGAAATATTCTTGTCTTCCATGATCAAGTATACTACCTATCTTTCTCCAAAGTATCAATGATATTATCAATTTTTTATTCTAAAATAATTTCCTATAGAATTTGTGTTGCAAATATTTATTTCTAATTGGTCATAAACCTTTACCTTCCCTCTACCTTTCCCATTAATTCCCAATACCTTATCCTTTCAACTTTACCAACCTTTTTGTGGTCATATAAGACTTCGGTTGTAGGTATTTGAATCATGACTTATAGAGAAGTCAAAATTTCTTCCAAATACATTAATAAACTTCATTGTATGGGGTACTTTATCTGAGTGTTACGACTCTCCTTCTTCCCCCCTTAGTGTTTCCACATTATTAAAATATCTTAAAGTTGAACTCCTAGCAAACATTTTCTTTCCCCAAATTCAATTGATTTATGATTCATTGTTGTTGACTTTTGATAGTTGATCAACCATTACATGCCTTTATTACCCTCCATGGTATGCCTAGAATATGATTTTTTAATTGGATTCATCATCGCCTTCTAATCTCTCAAATTCAATAGTTGGATCCATAGTAACGGAATCTAATAAATAATCAACAACTTACAAGCTAAGAGATACTTTAGTATTTTATTCCAATTCTCTTTTCCATGTATACTAATAGCCTTTTTAACCATAGTAGAAGAATATCCCACATCTGTAAATTCACTTTTATTGATGTGTTAACGAGCTTGCCTAAGGATCCCTATGACAAATGTGTCTTCACCTTTGTGAATTATTTCCAAATCATTCTTTTGATTTGACACATAGTCTCACTCCATATCCCATTTCCTTTTGGAACATCCAAACATAAGTTCACCTTCATTGACTAGTTAGTGAGTTCAATCTGAACTTTCAAACAAACTATGTTCTAATTGAGCCTTTGTTAGACTAATCCGATTTACTTTTTAAGTTTCCAACTTGTAATCATCTTTTTAAGTGTTTTTGTCCCAATTCATGGTAACTTTATTTTATCATAACCTTAAACATTCTAAAGATGCTTAGTTTTTTTTAACCATCATAATCAAAACTCTAATTTGTCCTTTCCTATTCTGGTTGGTGGAATCATTTCAGCTTTCATCTTCTCCTTTTAAATTTGTTTCCCTTTGCTGACCAATCTAGTCTCTAACATTATTCTAAAAATGCCAAATTTCACTCTTGATTCTAATTATCATCGAAATATTTTAACCTTGTATTGATTCAGGACTATCAGAGAATTACCCAACCTCTTGGTTACCTCTCTAGTTTATTTTGATTCTCAAAACATTGACTTACTTCTTCAACTGGAGTTTTTAATATAGCATACTCATAGATTCATAGTATCTTTACTAAATCCAAAATATTAGACTCTTTGCAACTCAAATTGTTGTCAATTATGGGGATTACTTCAATCCTTTCCATCCCTCAGAGTTATTTAAACTATTTCATAGGATGAATGCACCCATCGGTAATTCCCATAACCTTCCTACATAATGTGTTTTCATAATCTTCCGCAATCCTAAGGTGTATCCAAATGAGTTGTTGGTTTAGGAGTTTATAATTCTAGGGATGACTCTTCCTAGTCCCAACCTTTAAACAAGTTTTTCAGGAATCTAAACTTCCCTTTCTATTTCCCCTTTGTTATTTTCCTCCTGTCATCTTGGCATAAGAACCTTTCAACCTTTAACTTCCAATAAGGTTTACATTTTACTTACATAATGAGCCCATAGGTTCCAGAGTTAAACCTAGAAGCTCTAATACCACGTGTAACATGCCCAATGTTTATCTCAAAAAAATTCCTAAGTTTTAACCTACAAGTGTATAAGCCATCATGTGATCATATGGAAATAAAAAAATTATTTTCTATAATATAGATGACATGCACATTTAAAATAAACACTATTCCAATTTTCCATTGCATTTCATTGTAATTTCACAAATCTTTCCAAAGTATTGATTTCGTATTGAATAAACTCAAGTTTAACATTCATGTTTATAGTCTTCCATATAAATGGATACAAGAGTACATACATAGCTCTTCTAAGCTTCCAACAATAGAAATACATATGGTCCAGGTACTCCCCCTTCCAAATCTTGGCTGCCAATTGATGAGGAGAAGTATCACTCAAGCACTTTTTTGCCAACCATAGACTCACTACAGTCCCCCCACATCTACCTATCATGTATGATAGTCCTACCATTCGAAAAAGAGATTGGTTAGATAACCCCATAATACTAACCTTTCCTAAGCTTGGTGTTGTGTCCTAAAAACTAGAACTTTATCATACAGTGGCTACAACCTACATGTATGACAATCTTGGGCTAGAATTCCTACCTAGATCACAGTGAATTGGCAGTGTAAATAGTGGCAACTTACACTACTTTGGCCAAAGTATTCCACACACAGTTAATTCAAGTGAAATTCATCCTATTCACACACCTTCCTTCCTCGATTTGTAATGACCACACATATTTTATGCATAGGCTATCCCCTTCACTAGATCATCCTAACCCCACGAATAACCTATATTGTCTTTTCAAGATTACTAAGACATTTCAACTATAGTATTTCAACTAATTCAAAGTAACTCTATATTACCAATTAACCATACAGATAAACATAACTTCACCATCCTCAAATGGCTCTATTTCAAAAGTACAATTTCAACAATAAAATCCCCCCTTTAAAGAGTGTATACCCAACAATAATTGACTCCCATCAAAGGTATAATCCTATCAATAAATGACCTCATTCAAAAGTATAATCTTCAACAATAAAATTATAATATCCAACAATAAATGATCTCAACCAAAAGTATAATCTTCAACATTAAATGACTTCAACCAAAGGCAAAACCAACAATCAACATTCAATCTGATCATATAGGTTAATCTCATCCTATGTGTTTTAACCAAAGATCAAATAAGAAGTTCGACCAAGTAGGTCAACCTCAACCTAGGGTTTCAATCAATAATAAAGTAAAGCTATGATCAAGTGATCCTTCAAGTATAGACTAACAATATGGTTTGCATGTCATCACATCCTATCCACGATGACATGTCTTTCATACCAACATTATCATCGTATTTTCTACCTCTTTAACCACTAGGGTCTACCTAGCATAATATGCTATCAAATATAAGTTACCTCTTACATAAACTTATGACATATTTCACAATGAGACTCAAGCATGTTCAATATTTTAATTCTAAAAATTTATCATTGCCTATATAAACTCTATCTTGATAAAGTATTTAATACTATCATAGATACCTATTCCATAATTAGGAGTCTATAGTAATAGAAAAAAAGTAAATACATTCCCTATCTAGATTCATCATGAATCCTTCACATACATCGAAGAAGATAATAAACATTTCAAGATAAACAATACACCTTTTTTCAAACAAGCAATCAAAGACACTCAATCTTTTCAAAAGCATTAAAACATAAAAGAATAGAAATTGACATGCCTATTTATGCAAACTCCAATTGAAATAACTAGATTCCTAGCTTGGCTTCCTCCAATCAGATTAAACATTATCACCATCTCAGACTCCAAACTTTCTTCATAACCTCTTCGTAGTGACACTCGATCCTCACACAATCAGAACAACTCAATTAAATAACAATAGGATGCAATAATATGTGTTTCCCCAAATGAGGTGAAAGGCATTCCTATTTATATAAAATTATGAGAAACTATAACCTACAAACAAGCTATGCAAGGTGACACTTCTCACTCAAAAATTTCCACTCAACAAGAAAAATAAAAGGTGGCAGCTTGAATCAATGTACAAAAAACACATACTCAGCCAAGAGAATGAGTCACCCCATTCAATTGGAGAGCAAGAATGATAAGTAGAAATGCAAGGTGATTGTCTCCTACAGGTTAACTTACTTGGCCAGGTCCTTATTTGTCCAATTCACATATTTCTCATCGCTTTACAATTTTCATTTTGTATTGCAAGTTTAGACTTCTACTTGGTTCACGCTATCCTTAGTTTAGCGCCACCAAAACACCATGTTCCCTATTTCCTTCATTTTCTTTTTAGCTTCAATACTAAGTCATACTCTCATGGCTTTAGCTTTCAATGAGAATTGACTAAGTCTAAGCGTTGGTTTTGTTGTTTGAAGACTTGGTTTATGTTTTCATTTGTGCGCCATATGCAATGCATGGCCCATACTTCATACATAGCATTTTAATTCATCATGCCATGTCATCTATTTATATGCCATCCTCTATTGATGTGCTACATGTAAGGTGCTACCTATTCCTTCATAGTTTAGCATTAAATAATTATATTTGATGCTTCTCTATACCTATGCGTTGGTCTTCTCATTTCCACCACTATACATATATTATTATGTTGTTGGTTTACAAACAAAAGACTAGTTCCTTAAGCACTATATGTGCGTAGTTCACTTTGCAATGTTCACATTCATTCAATAAGATATATAATTATATATATATATATATTATATACATAAAATCATTCCTTGATAGTTAATCATATTCATACGATTATAAAATGCATCGATAGCCAATTGATATGTATACATATATATACACATGATTATTCATTTACCAATCTTATATATACACTATCGCTTATATATACATATATCAATATGTATGTATACACTCATTAATATATTTATGTATATAGTATATATCGATATCTTAATATAATATAGGTATACATTTATAAATACATGTTAAAATAATCATACATATATTAACATATATGTATTTTCAAACCATTTCGTGAAGGCGATTGTTGTCTACCATGGTCTCAAATTGGCTCAATGCCAAGGATATAAGAAAATTTGGGTGGAGGGTGATTCCCTAAATATTATTAACAATTTGAAGTTGGTCTCTCCCCCATCATGGACTATTGAAGCCTTGATTAAGGATTCTATTGATATCATTAATTCTTTTGATAATGTCTATATCTCCCATATTTTGAGGGAGGGAAATAAGTTAGCTGATTTTTTCGCTAACTCTGGGGTTAAGGAACAAAAGGTATGAAATTTAAATGATTCCATTCCTTTTGAAGCGTCAGCAATTATCATAAATGAGAGTTGATTTCTAGTGGATCGTCGTTGGCGTGGTGGGATGTATGCCTTTTGTCACGTGGGTGAAATATTTGAATGAGGGTGTTAACATTTTGATTTCGAAGGACGGATTTCACTTGGTTCGGAGCTACATTTCATTATTTCCCTTCTGTCCTATGGTGGTTCTCACACGGATTCTAGGTGTCTTTAGCCAAAGCTTCTGGAGGTTTCTTTTTTGTATTTTTGGCCTAGGTGGTGTGAGTATCATTCTCAGGTGGTTATGGTTGTGGGTGGTGATTAATTTAGCAATGGGTGGGGATAGGAATCATGTAGAGCCCAAGTCTTGTGACATTGTTAAGCAGAAGACGAAGGTTTCAGAGATCCTCGAGAAGGGTGGTTTAACTGTCTATATGGAAAGATTGCATAGTTTCAATGAGCAGGTTACTAAGAAGGTTGTTAAAGGTTGGAATGACAAAAACCTTAGTTTGGGTGGTGAAGACTTCATAGTGGATGAATAATTTATTGCTCAAATTACTAGTTTGGTCATACAGGGAATGAAGGTTTTTAGGGACAAGAAAGACTCACAGAATGCTATGTCGATCTTCTTCAAAGATAACAAGGCGGCTGATCTTAGGAAGGTTAAAAGTGTTGGTTGGTATAGGACTTCTTTGAAAGAGCTCTAGTGTGATTTGGTGGAAGAATTCATGAGGTATGTTACCCTAGAGGGTAGGTACACGACCATTAATAACTACCATTTTCCTCTGCTTAATCATTTTAGGCATAAGAAATGGGTTTCTTTTCCCTATTATTTGTTGATGTCATTGGATACGGGGATCAAGGATCACTTGAAAAACCCCAATAACCCAGTTTTGCATGTTGGGTTAATTCTTTTGATTTATAAACATGTGAAAGCACATGAGGTGCACATATCTCTGGTTTTCCCGAAGGATAATGTTGGCAAAGCCCGGGAGGGTTATGAGACTGAATCGGGTGAAGAAAGGGTTAGCAAAAGATCCAAGAGGAGGAGGCTTGTTTTGAACAAAGAGTCAGAGTCTGAAAAAGATGGTGAGGTTGACTACGTGCCGGATTCCTAAGCCTTTTTTGAGGAGGTTCCCTCTTCCCCTATTCTTGGTAAAACAGGGAACAGAAAGTAGGTTGAAAAAGAGGGCGACATTACGTTAGCGACGAGGCAGTTGCGATGGTTTTTCCTAAAGATACCAAGGATAAGATTGATCTATATGGGGAAGCTTCCTCTCCTCCCCCTAAATTTAAACATGCTAAGGATTCTGAGATGGGGAGTCGTAAGAGTAGGGAGCTAAGATCTACTAGTCAAATCTTGGGGAAGGGTTTCCCTCATTCTCTTGTTGGTGGTGTTTTTGGTGAGGCCTTTTTGAATGCTGACACTGGGCTTATGTCAGGGAAGGATGGTGATGTGGATGGTGGTCCTGCTAGGGGTTCTAACAAAGCAGAGGAGGTTAAGGAGTTGAAAAGGAAGAATATTGTGGAGGATCTCGCATGCTACATTCACAAGCTGATGTCTCTGACCCCTGTTGATAAAGGTAAGGATATTGTCAATGATAAAATTTAGGTTAGTTCTATTGATGAGGATGATGTTGTGGAGGATAGGGTTGAAAATTATGATAGGGAAGTTTTGTCTGATGTTTTGGACCAGGGATAACTTTAAGAAACCCCCCCCCCCCTCAGCACAGGTGTAAAATCCTGGCGAATCTTGTATACTTCTCGATGAAAAATATTAATTTTATTGGCGATTTTTTTCGTTTTTTGAGAAAAAAAGAATCCCCATTGGCGAATCTTTTATAATCCCTGGAAGTCTATGGAAAATCGTGGTGAATTACAATTTTTTTAAATCGAATAAAATATTTTTCATTGGCAAATAAAACCATTTTTCAAACAATAATTTTCTTTCCATTGACGATTAAAACCTTTTTCCAAAGAAAAAAATATGTTTTCATTGGCGAAATAAAAAATCATATGGGTCATTTGATGGACGACTGTATTTGCATTCCAGAAGTAAATCTCTAAAGCACTAGACTTGTGATTTGAAACCTCCGGAATATCACTAGAATCGTTAGATTTCTAGAAATCAATGGTTGAGATTTTATTACCGTACAAATGGTTATAAAGTTTTGTTTCTTAGCGATTGGGTGACCTCGGCGGGATGCACAACTTTCGAAGTGACAACTCATTTAATGAATTGTACGATGCCATTAAGGGATGTCTTTTCAAACACCAACTGGATAGATTTAACATAATCTTTTAAATCCTCTGAAAGGATAGATCTTAAATAAGGTATTAAGGAGTTTGGAGAAACAGATTTAGTAGCAGATTGTAACTTCCTGCTAGTAAAGTTAAGTGAGCCTACACACAAGGAAAGGTGGCAGCATTTTGAACTCCATACTCAGAATTTCTTCAAAATGGTACTTCCAGCCAATATTAGGGTATGGGAAGATGAAATTGTGGCCTTCATGCAACCAAATTTGAATTGGCCCGAAGAAGAGCAACTCGACATCATTTCCTAGCTACGTTCAGTGGCGTGGAAAGAGAAAACCAGCTATGTCGAGTACAACAGGGTAATTTTTGTTTTAGAATAAGAAGAAAAATGCGCTGAATTTCATAATTTTGTTATGGAAATGCAGTTGGAACTATACAGATTCCCGGCACCTCCAGCAGTTTAACAACATACACGAATCCTTTAGTGAATTGTGAATTTGTGACACATAATGATAAGGGGGTGTAGTTTCAGCTTTTGAACGCTTTTTGAATTTTGATTGTACAAGTTGTGGGGTGACAGGTCTGTGAAACCACATTTTTGGCATTAGAGAGATAAAATAAAATATTTCTAAATATATGTATTTATCAATGCTTCCTTTTAATTATGAATGAATTGTGTTTCTTCATGATAATTGTTCAATGTTTATCCGTTAGTGTTAGGTCAAATTCAGAATGCTTATTTTTTCATCTCTGAGACTTTGTGTTCAGATTAATTCATCGCTCATTCACTCTTTTCAATGCCTTGAATCTCGATGTTGTACATTTCATTTCATTGAAATTCTCAATCTTTTTGAAGAAAGTGTGGTTGGCAGTGGCAGTGGCGGCGATTAATGCCATATGTGATATGAACATCCAAAGCAATTTCTTGGATAACTCATAGCTTTAATGAAACAAGATTTTTAATGATTTCATATCGTTTGAATGAGTGATTTTGATAGCTTGTCAGCTTGAGGTAGAGTTCAAGTTGGCACGTAGCAAGACGTCAATCAAATTAGAAATTTTAATTATACAAGTTGGTAGCTCAGCATTGGTGGCCCATAAATAGGGATAGTGATTCAGTGATTAGTACATAGTGCCATAAGGGTTTTTATTTTCTAGGGTTAATAAGGATTCATGAAGAAGATGATGCAGTATTGGGGATACTGTAAATTCTCCTACCTACAACTATGTAGTTACAAAGTAATCAGTAAAAGATGAATTTCCTTCAAGTTCAGAATGGGTGGAATTGGAAAGAAGTTGATTTGGTTTAACCTGAATTTTCAAATGGGTTTTGAACCAGGATGAGGAGCTCTGATGGAGATAAGTGCTATCCGAATGCATAGAGGTTGCAGGTAAAAGTTGGGAGTAGATTTGTTTCTCCTTCTGTATTCTAACAACTCCCATTTCCCCAGCATGGTTGGCCAGGCAAGCCCCATGCATTTATTTTCAAAGAGACATTTATTTTTCATCTTATGTACGACTCTGGTTCTCGAAGGGGATAAGTACATTTTGTATCTTCATGGCTCCCATTTCCCCAGGAGTGATTGGAACCCCCTTTGCCCAGCATGGTTGGAAAATCCACCAGTAGAAGCTTGGAATCATGAATTTATTTTCAGAGCCACATTTACTTTTAGAGATAGATGTGTATTAGGATTTCAGCAACAAAGCTTGGAAATTGGAATCAATTTGTAATCCTTTGTAACGAGGAACAACTTGGAATAAATTATTAAATTTTGTCTATGTACAGTACTAAAGTGACACACTAACATATATTATTTATACAAAACATGAGCTACAGTGCTACTCGTCTATAAAAAGATAAGTAATAATGTGACATTGAAATTCAGTTGCAATAAAATAAATGGTTGTGTTGTGCTATTCTTGAATCTTGATTCCTTGAATCTTCGTTATTCATTTACGTTTAAGAGTAAAGAGTTGTTTTCTGAGTTTGAAACTTCAGTGTCATTGTCTATTAATAATTTAATATATTCAAATCAGTTTTTTTTCTTTTGAGAAATTAAGTAATATACTCTATGCAATATGCACTTGAGAATTCATGGTTATATCGGGCCATCGGGGGAATACAATCATTCGTTCCACCGATGTTTATGTGTTACAATGATGTGCTTACTTTTGTCGATTCTATCGGTATATCAGGGACTAGGAGCACACCTTATGAGTTATGAGTCTTCGCCTTCGGGCCATCGACGAGGCTGTGATGGGGGTTCCACCGATAAAGCATTGTTAGGCCGATGCCTATGGTATTGACTTTAAAACACATGTGTCATGTTAATTTTTTTAAGTTAATATCATAAATTAGTAAATTACTCAAGTTTCAAGTTCAACCGTTGGATGGACATTTGATGTATGGTTGTAGTTACATTTCATAAAGAAATGAATAGAGCGATGGGCTTCCCAACTTAAACCTCTAGAATCACCCTATAACCGTTAGATTTAGAAAGATCAACGGTTAAGATTAAGAATTTCCAATTTGTAGAGTCTAGATCTAAGACGTGTCATTCACTTTAATGTTCCAATTTTGAGAAAAAAAAACATTTAAAGCACTTTGTAGTTTGTACTGCTAAGTGTCAATTGTCAAGTGATTAGTGTTTATTTTTAAACTTTAAAGTTAATATTATGAGTTATGAGTCTTCGCCTTTGGGCCATCGATGAGGCTGTGATGGGGGTTCCACCGATAAAGCATTGTTAGGCCGATGCCTATGGTATTGACTTTAAAACACATGTGTCATGTTAATTTTTTTAAGTTAATATCATAAATTAGTAAATTACTCAAGTTTCAAGTTCAACCGTTGGATGAGCATTTGATGTATGGTTGTAGTTACATTCTGTAATGAAATGAACAGAGTGATGGGCTTCCCAACTTAAACCTCTGGAATTACCCTATATCCGTTAGATTCAAAAAGATCAATGGTTAAGATTATGACAATAGCAAACAATCAATAAATGGATTATCTTGAAAAATTAGAAAACAATGATAATTATTAGTGATAAATATAAAAATCTACTGTTATAATTAACAATTAACAAAAGTTTCTAAAATCGTATTAAAAATAAATCTTGTTAAATATATTCTAAAAATTAAAAATAATTATGTTTTATTTTGAAAAGATTCTAAATTAATATATATTTTTATAATAATATTATAAATCATATATATTAATATAAAAAATGATAGCTATTATAAAAAAGTCAAAAGTTTCTAAATTCATATTAAAAATATTCAAAAAAGTTATATTCTATTTTCTTTTTATAATAAAAATTATAAAATGATATATATTATAAATTAAAATACTATATAATAATTTTTTACGGTTTAATAAAAATATAGCAAGTCAAACTATACGGTCTAATAAATTTTATAGCTATAATATACGGTCTAAAATTGAAAAAACGGTCAAATATTTAATAGACCATCAAATTCCGTAATGACATGCACAGAGCTATGGGCTTCCCAACTTAAACCTCCGGAATCACCCTATAACCGTTAGATTTAAAAAGATCAACGGTGAAGAATTTGCAACTTGTAGACCTAAGACGTGTCATTCACTTTAATGTTCCAATTTCGAGAAACAAAGCATTTAAATCACTTTGTACTACTAAGTGTCAACTGTCAAGTGATTAATGTTTATTTTTAAATTTAATATCATTAACTACTCAAGTTTCAACTGTTGGATGAACATTTGATGTATGGTTGTAGTTGCATTCCGTAATGACATGCACAGAGTGATGGGCTTCCCAACTTAAACCTCTGGAATCACCCTATAACCATTAGATTTAAAAAGATCAACAGTGAAGAATTTGCAACTTGTAGTCTTGTAGACCTAACTCCTAAGACGTGCCAAATTCACTTTTACGTTCCAATTACGAGAAAAAAAACATTTAAAACACTTTGCACTTTGAAATTGTACAGTGATTTTTAAAGTCTTCAATCTTCAGATTGCTCATTGCAGTGCACCACCTTGTTTTGAATTCCACAATTCCACTTCCAACAATGCCATTCCAGTTTTCAAGCGTCAGGACTCATAATCTGGGTAAGTGAAATAATTATTGTGGCTACATTTCAACTTTCATCGTTTGACATTTCTTAAAATCTTATTTTGTCAAAGTTTGAAGTTTGGTTTTAGACTTTAGAGACTCAAGAATTCATTAAAATTAAGGAGGACTAATAGGTATTACTTATTAGGGAATTCAAATTACACAAATTCACATTTGTACAAGCATGTCTACCACCAGTACCACTACAGCTATGTCAAATAAAAAAATGCATTATGCAAAATTGCTTAAAACCCCAGGTTTCACCGATGGGTACCATGATATTTATGATCCTAAAATCTATGGTAGGCGTACCTCAGAACTTAGATTTTCATCTCAGAATAAGGCTACAAAGCAAACAGAATTTGATAGTATCAGTGCACCGTGGGTAACTGGATTAGGGCGCATGATGTTACATGAAGTTTTCCCTTGCCCAGAATTTATCATGGTCTGTGCCAAAAATTGTGATGATAAGAAAAGAGCAATTGTTAATAAAGATAACCAAGAAGAATTGTTATCCATTAATGCAGAAGAACTTGGAAAAGTGTTGGGGTTTACAACCAAAGAATTTGGAAACCACCACATTGACCTAGAAAAGCTTGCTAGTGATTATGAAGCAGTGCAAGAAAGGCTGAAAAATGATTTCTTAAATCAAATAGTTAAGGATAGAAACAAATTGAAAGGTGATCATAAGCCTCCTTATAATTTGGATTTTTTTAAACCATGGGTTCAGGATACTATTTCCATGCTTGCATTTTGCCTCGGTCTGGATAGCAATTTGGAAGTGGGTGCAAGCCTCCTTGAAATGGTATATAATATCCATTATACTAAAGAACATGTCAAATATAATTATACACAGCACATTGTAGAATCCATGCATAAACAATTTTAATGATTAAAGCAAGTTCCACGAAGACATTTAGGTTCACAACCTACTTGTGCTATATTTTTCTATTCAAATTTAGAGGAATGTTTCAAACCAACAAGCTTCAGATTCAGCCCTGTAGTAATGCAGAGGGAAAAAATGGCTCTAGTATATGAATGGACCAATGAGATAAGGATGCATGATTCTCAAAGGAACTACAGTCATTTTGTAGACTACTTTTTTGCTCCATTGCATCAAGTAATTACTAATAATCCAATGCCTAGATTGCCTATGTCATGTAGAAACTACATGCAACTAGGAAAAGAAATACAATTGGTTGATTGGTACTTAATGGAAGAATATACTGTGCTAAGATTTTATGGATCGGGAGTACGGCCATACAAACTTCCAATACATGTGACAGAAAGGGTTTTTGCATTGGAATATGTAAGGCAGGTGCAAAGTGTTGATGAACTACACTTTCTCAGTCAGCAAAATAAGACCCTATTTCCTTCTTTACCTTTTTCACGTGGAGGGTTCACATTCGAGAGAAAAGAATTTAGTGTGGCACATAATCTTTTGAATTTTTTTGACTTTGATCCTATATGTCACTGGCAGTATGATCCATGTGACATCATTAAATCAATGATTGTGGCCAATAGGAATGTTGCAAATAGAATTCAACATCAAAGTAAACCCTTGCTTGAAAACTTCAAAAACAAGGATTCTTGGGATGAGGTCAAAATAGCAATGGAGAAAAGTGTTGTTGAGAATGGTATTTCTTTTGAACAATTGTCAGCAGACATTATGGCATTGCACTAAAAGACAATTAGGACATACAAAAAAATTTATGTAAAAAGTGATAAACCATCTAATAGAGGAAAAATTCCAAGTTCTCTAGAGACAGAACTTATAGATAAAAAAATGGTCACGATCAAAAATTACTACCTTTTGGTCTATAAGGACCTAGGTGATCCAAGAGCTCTTGAAAAGTATGATAATAACGAAGAAGATGAAGAATTTAACAAATTGTGGAATATAGAGCATCGGCATCCTGATGGACGTGATGAATCTGATGATAATATTGATATGGAAGAAGAAGAACAACAAAGCCATGCCAATTACAAACCTGGTTTAAGTGAGGCCGCAAAAGCAGAATATGCTTCAACATATACTTCAGGAGCAGCCATACTTGGAAAAATTGGTTATGAAGGTGGTCCTTTGGGGTCCAAAGGACAAGGCGAAGGCCCTTGGACAATACAAAGTCTTGAGCATAGAAAAACAATTGACAAATATGGCCTTGGGCTTGGAGGTGAAAAAGTAGACCAAGGGGATACAAGACAAAATCAATTTGTTAGAGCTTCTAGTCATCATCCTCATGGTCAGATACAATCACAACTAGGACATGCCCTTGGTGGACAGCTTAGTGCAATTGGGAGTGCCATTGGTGGCGATGGTATGGGTAGTAGTACTAGTAGTGGTCAACATGTGCAACAACGACAAATTACACACAATACTAAGAGGGAAAAAAAAAAGATACCACAGAAACACCAGGTGATCAAGGCAATCAAAAGAGGCAAAGGATTTTGACAGGTCAAAGTCACACTATCAGTGCATCCACCAATACCACAAAGGAGTTATTTCCAAAAACTCCCACAAATCAGGTTAGTGTGGGTGCAACATCATTAGCAATTGCAAGTACTCCTACTCCTTCGTCATTCAAGCATTCCATTGTTCCTGCCTCCCTAGGTTATGATTTCATTGAAGAGTTTAAAAAGAAATCAGACTTGAATAAAAAAGAAAAGAAGCAACTGATGGAGAGTGCGTCTGTTGTAACTTCAGAGGCTGCAACAACCATGGTACTACCCACATTTGACACAAATAAAGAAATCATGGAGTACACAATTGTTGTTCCCACAGTTCAAAATAAACCAACAAATCAGATGGATCGATCTGAATACCAAGTAACCAATTTTCAATTGGATTTTTCTGGCCTGAAAAATACTGTTAAAATTAATGTATCAAAGAAGAACAATGAATTGGTGTACAAATCATTGCTAAAGCAAGATAGAGAGAAGAAAAGGTTGCAGACCCAAATAGAAAAGTTACAGGCAGACGCAAGTGAGAAAGCAAAGAGGAAAGCAGCAGATAACAAGAGCAATGAATTAGAAAAAAGAATAATAAAATCTGCCTCTACATCAACAAGCAATGAGGATAAATTAAATGAGAGAGAAGTGAATGACCTGAAGCGAAGGCTAGATGAGAGCAACAAGAAATATGATGAGGAAAAATCCACTTCAAAAAAATTAAGATTAAGCATTACGAATGGAAATGCACAGTGGGAACAAAAATTGGAGAAATAGAGAAAAATAAATGAAATATTGGAGACAAAGCTGACGGAAGCAAAAGAAGAAATTAAGTCTTCTCAAAATAAGTTATCTGCATTTTGTAGAGATACAGTGAGGCATATGAAACAAAAGATCTGCGATGAAATAATGCAGAGGTTTGATCATTTGTGTGACATGTTTCAATTGATTGATGCTACCAGACAACATTATAAGAAGCTCAGCAAATATTTAGTGGACAACAAAAAGGTGCTGGAATTAGAGAAATCTGCAAATGAAGTTCTACAAACAGTCTACAAAGCTAGTGACAATGATCTGAAATCAAAAGGGATTACTAATCAGATTGAAACCTCAATAAAGTTGTCATCTATCATTGAAAAGTGTTCGAGAATGTTTGGAACAAATGAATATTTGCATTTGGTTGCAGACAAGATGAAGGTGGTGGATGAAAAGGTAAGGAACTTCACATAGCTTGGTTTTCAAGAGGCTTTTGACACAAATAAGCGATTCATTGGAAAGGATGCTTTCAGAAAGAAGATGGAAAGTGCAAGGAAGATTGATTTGGACCAGTTTCCTCATAACCAAGATGTGAACTATTTGGATTCCATCAGAACACTGATAACCTTGAATGCAAAATTGATTGAAGAATTCAAGACAGATTCCATTTCCAATTACAATCAAGAAATGTTAGCAAAACTTCAAGTCAAACAACATCAGTTAGAGAAAATGGCAATTCCACCACTTGAAGAGTGGAAGTTGCTAGAAAAGTTGATACAGTGACTTGATTTATTATTTTCAATCTTTGATAATATGAGTTTTGAAGTTCCAACTCAGCTCTGTGCAAACTTGTCTTTGAGCATTGGCAAGATTTTGCATTGCCAATGCCAATATGTACTCCTTCATGTGAAATTCAATTAAGAAGCTCAAATTCAGACTTCAATAATGTGATGATGTTCAATTATCTAGATTTTTTATTATTTATTTTATCATTTGAACTAGTGATAAACTGTTAGCTCATTATATTCACTTCTTGGTAGAGCTTCCATTTCCAAGTTATGGATGTTGAACTGTTAGCTCATTATATTTACTTCTTGGTAGAGCTAAAGCTTATAAGTTATGGATGTTGAACTATTAGCTTCTATTATGTTTTGACTAAAAATCCTGATCAGTATCCACCAACTTACACCTCACCCACATCCCACATACTGCAAAAATACACTACATTTGATTTTATGATTAGCACAAATTACAGAAATTTGTGTGACAAGATCCATTTTGTGGCCCACATTACTACTTGATCAATGATCATGTCCATAAATAAATCTAAAACCCCATGGTCACAGCCCCTATTCCTGAAGAATTCAAATTCAATGTAATGACAAATTGAATAACATAAACAACCACTTTGGAGACAGCCAAATTAGTTAATAACTTATAAGCATATGAATTCACAACAGTTGAAGACTCGAAATAAAATCAGTAAATATGTGTAACCTTCTCCATTCTATTGATCTTCAAAGTTCAAATGATATGCATTATAAAAATATTTTATGATATGAGATGGATGGGCGAATTGGTGCAATCTATTATCTATCTTCTTACTATTTTCTACTCTAAAGTCTAATTAAAAATGATGTGATGATCCATTGATCTCCTATTGGGGTATTGATCTCTCTTATATATGAGAGGGAACAAGCTACAAACCCCTTGCAAAAAGTCATGACGTTTTGACAACTAACAGAACTCAAATTATAAATAAAACAATGTCGCAGGTGAACGCACTGATCCGTTAATCTCCAAGTAGAAGCCCGTGACCAGTGACCACCTAAGATCTGTTCAAGGCTTCTACTCCATGATAGGGCACTCATCATGTTGTCGGCTGGCGTTCTTCCTCTGAATCTTATGGTTGTCCCGTTGGATCTGATTCTGACAAATCTACAGTTTGGCTAATAAACATATTGACTGCAGAGAGGTGATGGATGTACTCATGTTCAGCATAGGTGTCCACGTTAGAGATCGCCTCTTTCATATCATATTCCAGAGAAATTATTTTTTCGAGTTGCTTATGACTGTTTTGTAAAACCATATCCTCGTCATTTATTTCTTGCAACGTAGCAGTTAGAAGCCCATCAAGCTCTTCCTTCCAATCATCATATTCTCGTGGATTTCTAATGCCAAAATGAAGTGTCATGAGTGGGACTGAATCAAAGCAGTCAAAATATTCCCTAAGCCTGTTATGATATCCATTATGTGATTCTACCAACTTGTTATATGTCAGCAATATTTGTCCTTTCATGACATTCTTATCTAGGAGCTCCTTTTTTTCTCCATCATTCTAGGCTGAAATTGTTCATTTTGCACCAATGCAATGCTTGTCTGTTTGAATCTTTCCCAATATTCAATAGCACATTTCATCATTTTATTGAACCTTTCTTTTATCATTTCAGATACAGTGTTATATTTGATGGTTTTCACTTCTTTCTCCAATTCTTTGCATTTCCCCTGGGATTTCAGATGGCAATTCTTCTAGTAGGTTGCATCAGCCAATGCATCAAGCACTCTCTTATCTTTTTCAAGCCATGGAGAGTACAAATCTGATGTGGAGGAGGAAGAATTTTTTCTCTCTGATTTGCTAGCTCCTTCTTCAGTTTGTCATTTTCCTTAATCAGTTTATCGATCTGTGCTTTGGTAAATTTTGCCACATTTATGTTCAATTTTGTTGTCTCCATAGGGTTGGTATCCACTACTCGTTGAACCAAGAGATGACCAAACACTTGGTTTGGATTACTAATTATAGTAGGTTTTTTATCATGGGGATATAGTGACCAAATAAGCAAGGTGGCTTCGTTTGGGTTGTACCCAGATCCTGAATACATTTTATCACTTGCTTCTTTTGTTAAATTCATTGTCGTATCCCCTCTTTTTCTAAATCTATCAAATACAATTGAAGAGCTAATATCCCACCCTGGCAAGAGCAACACTCCAGCTTCTTGAAGAAATTCCCTACCTCTTTTAGGAGTGATGGACTCCATTTCCTTTTCTACCTCCCTTTTCAATTCCTCCAGAGTGGTTGCCTCATGTTCAGGAGTGATATCTTGTATTTGTTGTCTCATTTTTCTACCTTTACATTCATAAACAAATTATTTAAATTAAGAAGATTTAACAAAATCACAATCAGAAATAAAATGTTGTCCAGCCATGACCCTCACATCATCAGATAGTTCATTTGATGCCTCAAATTTTACAATATTCTGCTCTTGAGGGGGATCGTATTGTGCAATCACAGGAGCACTGATTTGTTTGACCTACTCACCCTCTTCATCACTCTGCTCTTCTTCACTTGTATCAGTATCTACAGAAAAACATACCTCAGGAGTAGGCTGTGAAGGTATGTACTCCTGAATAGGTTGCATGAGGTGCATCAAAAACAAATGGGGGAACATCCTTTACCAGTTCATTAACATGAGCGATGAGTTGCTCAATTCTTGTTAAAGGATCCTGTATCTCACCAAATGCCTTTGAATAAGATGGGACATTTTTCCTCTTCCATTCCTCTGCAAGAATAATCTTGTTATAGGCGGCCATTCTTTCCTTGGTGGAAGCCTCATCATGGTTTCTTATGACATCTTTGATTGAGAACAAATGTTCATAACCTGATAGCCCCTGCGATAATCTCGCCTTGTGAATAAACCCTTCTGCACCAAATTGTTTCCTTACATCACCTAGAGGTAGGTTGTACTGTGCTAATTTACCATCAATTTCTCCATATCCTTCATTGGCAACCACTGTAAAGTCTCCAAAACATAAGATGTTGGGAATAATTGATTGTTTGCTATGTCCTTTGAGGTGTTTGGAATCAGATTTTGCCAATTGCTTCACAATTTCTAAAAAAGCAATTCGGTCAGGAACTACTTGTGGCATCAAGTGTGGAGCCCCTTCGAACCCATAAACCCTTATCACTGTACAATCAGGGAAAGCATACCAGTCTCCCCAGTTATGACTCACTTTATTTCTCCGATCATTTTCCTTTGGTCTTAGAAATCTTTGTACTTCTAGGGATAGGTTATAGTTGCACAAATACCCCAACAACTTCATCAATGGTTTTACAAAAAATTCTTTAAAATAAAGGTAATGAGACCTACCAAATCGGTTGTCCCACAATGAAGTCCACATTTGTACAGGTTTAAAATCTCCATTTTCATCTATATCTTTTATCCTTAATTCTTCACTCCAGACCCCTCTGACTTGTCCCTCGTACAATAGCAAATGCATAAGCAAATAATAGTGTTCAAAATTAATATTATCACTATTATTTTTAATCTTTTCGAGCCCTCGATGTAGGGCGTTGGCCAAGTAGCTAGCATAATCAAATGGCCTGGCATCCTTACTTTGTATTTCTGCAGCTAAGACCATTGAGGCAATCGACATGAGAGGCGAAACCTCTACTCCCAAAACCTAACCAGCTGAATAATAGGTGTATCGGAAATACTCTTCGAACAAATCTTCATGGAAAGGAGGGTTTTCACTACTAGAGAACCTCCTGAGTTGGCCGCCTTCATCCTTGGGCCTATGCAAAGGTAATTTCCATCTCTTATAGCTGGTATCCATGTGGCGATACTCTATCAAGAGATCTTTGAGCGTGAATTGTAAATTCAGTGAATACTCTAACTGAAAGACATTAGAAATGAGATCCCTAGAATTAACAAGCATGTCACCCCCGCCATGTGACTGAATAGTTCTTTTCTTGGGTTCATATCTGATAGCAAGAGCTTTAATTAGCTTTGCGTTCACAAACACATTGGGCACCACAAGTCTTCCCAGGTTCAACCTCCATGGATTGCAGACTAGTTGGAACCTAAATTGTTTTCTGTAATGGTACATGAAGAGGTCGTACCCTCATTGTGGTGTCAAAATATCCCCTAAGCCCTTACGTTTGTCCCATAATCGATCCATGGAAGGATTCTTTTTAGCACTCCTCTTGGGTCTCGGCCCCAACCTAGGACATTGATCTATCAGGTCTTCATTTAGGAGTCTCTTAGGCTTTTCGGTTTTTTGTTTTTTAGCTTTAGGTTTGTCTGTACTCTCTTCCATTATTTAAATCTTAAGCTTTTGAGTAAAATAGCTTCTCAGTAGGGTCTGAAAGTGAAGTACTTATTTGAGTCTCGCCGAGTCACCTCCACAGTCCACTGGTCTTTTTTGCGTCAAAACTCCAAGTTTTTTCCTTTCTGCTTCTGCCCTAAGAGAAATCTTCTAGAATTTTGTAACAACTATGCGATCAACTTGTGATATAATTCACTTCAATTCTGGTTCATAAATGCATTGCAACACGATGCCACAGGATGTCACATCAGTCTTTCACCGATAGCCACCCTCTCCACCGATGGACACCTATCCTTCGTTCTATCGGTGGGACGCCAGATAATGTTTCCCCGATGCACCATAGTTCCCCCGATATACTTTATGCATTCGATAATTCATGCCCATGGCCATGGGCCATGGTTATAATTCATGGTTACTTTTGTTGACAACTTGAATCTATCGGTATATCGAGAGAGCACCTTAGGACTCATCCCGATAGAGTATTGTTACACCGATACTAGGTTGCGAGCTATTTTTATCGGGCCATCAGCGGGATTGTGATGTGGTTCCGCCGATGAAGCATTGTTAGGCCGATGGTATTGAATTTTTGTAAGAATGGGGGAAGGACTACGTCACTATGGAATTTCAAATTTTGTTTAATATTTATGGATGCAATGTGAATGTAGGCTATAAAATGGATCTTGTCACACAAATTTCTACAATTTGCATTGTTCATAAAATCAAAGTGTGGTATATTTTGTGATTATTGATAAAATGAGATAATTCATGCCCATGGTCATAAATTATAATTCATGGTTACTTTTGTTGACAACTTGAATCTATCGGTATATCGGGAGAGCACCTTAGGAGTCAGCCCGATAGAGTATTGTTACACCGATACTAGGTTGTGAGCTATTTTTATCGGGCCATCGGTAGGATTGTGATGGGGGTTCCGCCGATGAAGCATTGTTAGGCCAATGCCCGATGGTATTGAATCTTATATAATTTATAAAATATCATCAACTACATTACTACAGTTTGAATTTGGCATATGTATTATGATTCATGAAGTGCAATATAATATAAAATATCATGGAGACTTGGACTGCAATATAAAATAAAATATTATGAACTTGAAGTGCAATAATACACAATTTATTTGAATACAATATATAAAATCATCAACTACAGTTTGGAATATGATTCAAGATGACATGTAGTGCTTGAGTGCAATATAAAATAAGATATCATGAAGTGCAATGATTCACAATTTCAATGTTCACTGAATACAATATAAAATATCATCAAACATCAACTACAGTTTGGACTTTGGAACAATGGAAACTGATTCATGAAGTGCAGAAAAAATACCTAAAACCTGCTAATTATCTCCCATTTCCCAAACGGAGTTAGGGTCCTCAAACCGATCCTCATCTTCAGATAAAGTAAAAGAGTCATCTTGATTCTGAGAGTGCTCTACAGTTTCTTTGACTTGTGTCTCAAATTCAACATTCATTGTTTGATTTGTGTCAATTTCAATATCATTGTCATATGTCCCAGGCCCAGTCCCACTACCACTACCACCAGTACCGGCAGCTATTGGAATTGGAGAGATTGTGTTGTACAACCCGGTCCCTCTTCTTTCACATGTGGACCTCCAGATTGCGAGTGCCCTTTCAAAAGGAAATTTTTTGACATTATACGCAGTTCCTTTCATCCTCAAGCAATTTTCCAAATTCTTGTCCAGATTGTTTCTTAACTTTGATTTCAAAAACCCCAATGTACTGAAAACTCTCTCATCCTCCACTGACCCCAATATCATTGTTTGACATAAATCAACAAGTTTGAAATATTCTGACATCGAACCACGCAATATTTCACTTTGACCTAAGTTTGTCCAAACCCTTTTTATTGATTCCAGTTCAAAGGCCTTCTCCTTGCCCATGGATTAATACTGCTCCCTCATAGCTGTTGCAAAACTCCGACATTGCTTTCTAAGCTTATTTTCATCTAAAATTCCTTCTATTATTTGTTCATTGTATGTTACCTTTTCTGAAAACTGTTTGATCAAGATTTTTACTTGATCATGAAAATATTATGGGTTATCTCGGTTTACCCAAAATTGAGGATACACAATACCCATGGCTTCAAGTATTTCATGTCGAGGGAATCTTTCACAAATCTCTGACGAAAGAGATTTTGCAATTTCCTTCAAATTATCACTAACAGATTTAACAATGTCGTTAAAATATTCCTTGTTAACAGGTACTTCTTTTCTAGAGCGCCTGCCTGTCTTACAATGGTACATTGGTATCTCATATCCACGTACACAAATACATAAGTGCCCACTTGCATTAAACTGTAAATAATTATCAAGATTATTCAATTCAGTAATTTTCCGCCACATCAAATAATTTGCGCCTTCTTCTGTTAGATCTAGATATAGATGATCGAGGGCCAAGCATGTAAGTTTGTGTAGATTGGAATATTCATAAATATACATAGTTCTTTCTTGGGATTTCTTCACAAGATTGTTCATCTCATCCAACATGGGGAGAAGACTAGCTAAAGTCAAGAGTGTCTCTATATCGCTTAACCTATGTAAGAGGTCAGGAGCTTTGTCTATTGTGTTGCGATGCTCGTACATCACTCCAATCAAGGATTGATATTCTGAAAGAGCTCGTTGCGATGGTCCATGCAGGGAGATCCATCTGGTATCGACATCCTTGAGAAGCTTGTTTCCAGGTGTTATTCCCTCAGCAAAATATTGAAATTCAAGGAAATGTTTGGGACTTCGGTAGAAGTATGCGTAGATCTCGTGAACTAGATTTTCAACTTTTGATATTGTAGGAAAATTGCTTACAATTTTGAATGCTAAATTCATTTTGTGGGCCATGCAATGAATGCCAAGCATGTATGGTGCACAAGTAGTTTATAACTTTGTGCAAAGACCGCTCCTTTGACCTTGCATCATTGCAGCTCCATCAACTCCTACACACACCAACTTTTTGGCAATTGTCAACTCATCCATACCTGCAAATTCATTCAAAGATTTTTTGACTAGTTCAAATAGATTTTGCGATGTTGAACTGTCCTTCATTTTACGAACACAAAGAAGATGAGCTTGGCGAACATGTTGTTCTACAGTATACGAATGCATACAAACCCAAGAAGTATTGTCTACTGCAGTAACTTCATCTAAAGATAATGCAATGAAATTTGACTCTTTTAATTTCTCCTTTAAATCTTGTTTTTCCACTGCAGCAAGATAGTTAACCCATTCCCATCCAGCGTATACTGACCAATGTGAGAAGGGAAAGTGGGGAACACTCAAATAAGATAATAAATCAAAATATTCTGGGTAGTCTGTCATAGCACACCCCCTGGACAAAATACGAAAAACAACACTCATCTGAACAGTTTTTGACAGATTTGTTGCTGCCATGGCTTTTCCAAAATGAGCCTCAAGTGTACCTTCACATTTTTTAATCTTCGACATTCTATGGTTATGCTCTCCATAATCTGCAGCATACTTAACATGAAGACATTCTTCCTTTGATTTCCATCGTACAACTGATTGTTCCTTTCCGTCTATGATTTTTTTTTTGTAAACTTTGCCGATATGCTTTTCTATAGTGTCAAGCTTTAGCTGCATCATCTTGTCTCTTCCACATTTCCAACTACGAATCTTACATCTGAACTATGCTGCCCTTTCAATATCATTTTCATTTGATACCCCCACTAGTTCAAGGAATGGGTACTTCGACAACCAATCAATTTGAAAATTCCTTGTCATTTCCCACTCACGCCCCAATTTTGCTTTGCCTTTTCTTTTCTTGCTACCAACATCATCCTCATCCAAGTTGATTATCGCATTCTAGCTATCCAGGGTATCCCTTGGAACATCTTTTGCGGTATTTCCATCCTCATTTGATACATTTTGATTTAACACAATGACAATCTCACCTTGACCTTCCTGTGGTGGAAGAGTTGATGATGTATCTCCATCTTCAATAATATTTGGTGGAAGAGTTGATGGTGTAGCTCCACCTTGATCTGATGGATTAGAAGCTTTGCCAATTCCAAAGTAAGACTATATGGTACCTCCCCGTTTTGGGCATTTTGATGGCCTCCCAGTCTCTTCATTACCCGCCTGCTCAGGAGTCTTACCCTTGCTGCTTGACATGTTGATCTCACTTTGAATAAAAGCTGGAAAAAAATTTCTTCTTGTTTAAGAAGGACAGACCGACAAAGAATATAGATCCCATTCCCTACTTAAAATTATGTTTAATTTTGAAAAAAGAATGGAAAACAGATAAAAAATTCTTATTATTATAACTAATAGTCTAATAACTAATAACAGTATGAAGAAATGATCACTCACCTTTGAGTCTACGTGTTCGGGTTTTGCTGACTTCTTAATTGAGAAGTAGAACCTCATAACCGAACAAAATGTGTAAAATCAAACAAAATGTCTAAAACCGAACAAAATGTGTAAGAACAAATAACAGTTTCAATTGTATTTATATCAATCCATATTTGGTGAATTCTGCGGGATTTTGAAATGGTATGTTAAAAATTTAGCGAATCCTGCATGCTTATACAACAATACCTTGAAATTTTCAAGGCGAAATAGGTCCTCATAAGCAACTATTTATAAATTTTAATTGGTGAAATGGGTCTTCACAAGCAGCTATTTGTAAATTTTAATTGGCGAAATGGGTCTTTATATAATGTTGTTTTAATAGTATTGGCGAATATGTAGGTGACTTTGATATGCTCCCCAGGATTCCAGGTGAAAATATTGATCGGTGCATTGGAAATGCGTAGTCTGTTATGGCGAATTTATTGCCTAAACATGGCTCGTAAAAAAAAACTGCTGGTGAATGGACATGCATTGGACTGATAGTCCGTGAATTCCTGGCGATTTGAACACCCTGCAAATACGGTAGATTCACCAAATTTGAATTGCCAGATTCCTAGAATTCGCCAATTGGCAAAGATTCGCCACTAAAGTTATCCCTATTTTGGACTCGGCCCGTGAGACTGCTAATCTGCAGTTTAAACTTTTTAAATGGTTTTTTCATGAAATTAATAGGATTAATGTTAGGATTAGGGTTGTGGCCAATAAGACTAAGGATTTCGCAGTTCAAAGCCAAATTGGAAATTGAATGGAATCCCTAAACATTGTGGCTAATACTGTGGCTAAGGAAACCATTAATCTAAAGAAAAATTTGGAAGGTAGAATTTTATCCCTTGAGGATAAAATTGGAAAAATGTTGATGAAGAGTGGTGAGGCAACTAAGCTTGTGGGTACTCCAGATTCTTCTATAAGGAAAGTGACACTAAAGAGTGGTGAGGCACCCAATCTTGTGGGCACTCTGGTTTCTACCATGACGATTTCTCCTCTGATAACTACTAAAAAAAGAAAAGAGTCTAGGCCTATTGATGCTTCTGTTGTTGGGGGTAAAGTGTTGGTTATGGGCGGTGTTGGTGAGAAGGATATTGCTAAAGGTAAGGTTTTGATTGAAGAGGTAAAAGTTGGTGGGCCAGGGGTTAGAACCAGAAATAGAATGAAAACTCAGGTTGGGGCCTCTGGAATGGAGGTGGTTGATATTGTGCACGATGTGCAAAAGATGGTTGATACTGACATGGAAGATGTTGAGACCTTGAAGAATATGTAGTGTGTTTGGCTAGCTTCTTTTTGGCTATTTTTTGGCTGATGGTTTGCTTTCAGTGGGCTAATTGTTGCTTGTTGTTGTTATCTTTTCTTTTCAGCTGCTCTCTTTTGTAAAGGGTTTTGGGCCCCTTCAAAACTCATCTTTTACCTTTAATCAAAACATATATGTATTTGCATTTATATTAACGTAACAATATATATTACATTAATATATATATATAACATTATTTTAACATCCATGCTTATACACATATAATCTCCTATTCACCAATCGACAATTATTTATATACCAAATACAGATACACATATATGTTTATGTGTTATGTTTCCAATCAACATCTCAATGCATACGATGTATTCATGTATGGTACATGAAAGTATTCCTACTTTCATATAAACATGCACTTATACATTCATTATGCATGAGTATTGTTTCCACACACATACACACACACATATATATATACATTATATATATATATATATAATCGTTGATTTATACAAATATAAGAAGAAGAGCTCAAACTCAATAAAGAGACTCAATCATCTAACTCTGATCAAGAACACTCACAAAAAAAACCATACACTCTCTTAATTCATGCACAAACAAGACTAAGGTAACTTACCTTTTTTTCTATAAAATATTGACTTGACTCAACCAAACTAAAAGTGAGTGTGTGAAAGCTCAGTTTAGGTCTTATCAAAGGTTACTAGACCAATCCCCTCTCTTGAGTGATACTTCCCCTCTCTTCCGGAGGCTCAACATGTTCTTACATTCAACTTAGTACAATACCAAGGTAGTTAGACATTCACAATATAATTGTTTGCATCATCAAAACATTTGCATCGACGAAGCATTAGAATATTCACATTGCACTACCTATATTTTCATCGCATTTCATCAACATAAACATATTCACTCCTTTAAAAGTAATATAATCTTAATTCATATCTATATATTTCATTCATCTAGTAAACATATTTAAGTCACAAATTGCATTTATCAACACTTTCACTCATGAAGGTAAAAGTAACTTAGTAACAATGAAACAGAGTGTAACATTCAAATGGGTTAACTAAATTTATGAGAAAACAATTTGGCTTATTGAATTATTTTTGAATCATTACTAATGTTTAGTTCGGAATATCCCTTAAATTATATGACATAACATCATTGTATAAAAGTCTCTAACAAGAATTAGTCAAGTTATCATGAGGCAATTAGAGCTAACCATAACATACTCATGTAAACCCCTAACTCTTATAAGTAAGGGATTATTATTTTAATGTTGAATCCCCTTTTACTAAGTGAATTAGATACCTAGTTTTAGTTTACTAATGAAAATCAAATATATAATTAATTAATATTTAAATATAACCATTCATCATTACAAGCTTAGGTTTTATATGAACTTAGTACAAACAACATTTATATTTTTAATTTTTAATTAGAAGAATGAATTATCATTTTGACATTCTAGATTTTAAATATAATGAACTAAATTTTAGTTTTCTTTTACCATGAATTCTTATAAATTAAAAGAACTTAATGTATTCCTTATAATTCTCTAATCAAACAAATATAATATTATATAAAAATTATTGAATGTATATATATAATTAATATATACATAAGATAATACTTTAAGTTTCTTATAGTATCAATTCAAGTCACACCTATTTATTATAAAAAAAATAACGAATACATTTAATATATCTATTTGAAAACAATTGGCATGAGTTTTCCGAAGTCGATATATCCATTCTCCTCTTCCTATTCATTAAGTGTGATTTAAAACATCGAGCAAAGATTTTAAGTTTAATGTGTGTGTGTGTATATATATATATATATGAAAACAGTTGATATGAGTTTTCCATAGTCCATGTATCCATTCTCCTCATTCCATTGGATCACTGAGTGTGATTCAAAACGTCAAACAAATAACATACACAGTTTAAACCAGAAACTTACACTAGTATTTAAAAACAACCCGAGAAGTCATTTAAGCACGACATTTTTTTGTTTCTGATTTTTGTATCTCCTTATCCTCTCTATCATCCTAGAATGTGATCGAAAAGATTGATACCAAAATTCAAACAAAATCAAAATCAAAAAACAATAAAATTGATAGTAAACAAGGGATGGGTTTAAATGGATATTTTATTTATGTTTCTCTGATTGCCTTAAAGTATGCATCCCTATATCATATTATCACTTACCACTCATTACTAGCCCTAAACGCAGGTAGGATTTTTTGGAAAACAACGTCTAGAATGAGGGTGAGAAGAGGTCATGGCAGAGGTTAGGGTTTCACCCATGGCATGCTACGTACTGGATCACCCAACGTGGAGCTCTGCCCCCCATTCTCTGTTAGATTTCATTGTTTTACGGTTATTATTTTGAGCTATTTTAAGAGTTTCTTTTAGATTTAACACTTGGTCTACAGGCCGAATACCTTGGAACAATGCGTCCCCCCTCTCTTGAATTCCATGGCCTAGCGAATGCTCTTCACCATTGCACAGGTAGGCAAGAATGGGGTGCGAGTTTTAAGGATAAGGTCTGAGGCACCACCATCATAAGAATGGAACTAACGCTACTGTGGGCGACTGATACCCGAAAGCAAGTCCATGGGCGACCAGCACAGTATTGGTGGTCGACTCCCTGCGGGACTTGAACACAGCCCAATGACTCCTAGGGCTCCTCAACGAAGGGCTTTAGTTTCTTTTTAATTCATTCATTTTATTTTACTCAGGTCACGGCTTATGATAAGAACAATGTAGAATTTTTATTTTAAACCTGAGTAGAATAAGGATTTGATGTTTAAATTACATAAGTTTTTACAAGACGATTACAACACTTTTATACATCCCTTTACAATATTTTTCCAAGACATCTGATTAGAGTGATTTTACAATGATATACATTTCCAACACCTCTTCACAAGAGAACAATGATCTCCCAAATTTGCAAACTTGTATTAGTCTTTGCAACCTACATAAGAACACAAAACTTTCTCCATGGCCAAGGTGATGCTCACCTCCCAACCATTGGCTTGTAAACAAGCCACCCACAAACTAGGAGGTCTCCATGGTAAACTGGGCACACTCATGCACACAACAATAACCTTGAAATATTGTAAACACTCACATACAACAAAACACCTGAACTCAAGGATAGATTCACACACATAGTTGAAGGGACGTAACATGAAATGGGGAAGCCATGAAAACACCTCAAACCTCAAAGCCATTATTTTCACTCACATAACCAACTTCTTATATTTTTATTCCTTTCCCACAAATCATGCTTGCATATGCAAATGGGTACTCTTATCCAAGGGTACTCATACCCATGTTTCCCATTTAAGGTTCTCCCTCATTCAACCCCATACTTGGGGTGCTCTCATCATGTGGGAGAGCAAACCCCACTACACCCAACCCAACATCTTAACAACATAATGAAATAACAAGAAACAATGCACCAATCAAATCTACAATAACCATGTTTCGCATTCACACATAAACTTAATACAAAATGCAAAATGGAGCTTGGGAGCCTACCTCTCCAAGCTTTCCAAAGGTGGGATAGGTTGGTGATGAGCTCCAAGATTGCAATCCAACCTTTTGTCCAAGTCTTTTTCTACGTCTTTCCTTAAGGAAATACAAGATGAAAACAAAGAAAGAACCTCTCTCTTATCCACGAAGGGATGTTATATAGGACTTCAAATTTGAATTTCTTGAACAAGGAAGTGACACTTATCACTCTCTCATTCGTCCCCAAGACACATCTTCCCATAAGTGCTCACACATGTGACTTTGGGAAGAGTGAAGTGTACTTGTACACTCATCCCATAAAAATTTACAAAGATGGCTCACACATGTGAGAGACCTTGTGGGCTTTCCCAAACTCATAAATGAGCTTTGGAGATTAGGGGTGGGATGTGACAAATCAACAACCCCAATCCCAAAACCTCAAATTCGTCACACCTCTGGAGGGGCACTTAACAAGTGTCACATCTTAGTCTATGTCTATGGTAATGGGTCAAAAATGTGCCTAACCCATAGGTACCCACCCTAAAGTCCTAAAACACATAAAATAAGACCTTTTACAACCCTTTAAAAACCCCTAAAAAGCTAAATCTGAAAATGGCAACAAGGACGGTTTTTCAATCACCAAAAATTAATAATAAAGACCTTAGGCCATCACAAAAATCACACACAATCATTTCTCAAACCACATCACATTTAGACTATAGTCCTTCCAAATGGACTATAGTTGGCATTATGAGATTAATCACATTAGGGTTCCTTGGAGACCTCCAATTCCATTACCATAGAAATTAATATGCACACTAAATTTCACACGTTGATGCATCCAATATCATCTCATACCTGAAACAACTAAACTAAAACATACACATTCACATTAATGATTTTAGTAAGGCATTTCAACTTACGTAATTATTTCAAATTTTTAGTTTAACATAATCTCTTAGATTTGTAATCATTGAATTAGCACAAGAATATTCATTCAATTCTCACAAGGTAAACATGTATTTTCATTTCATAATTCCATAAAAATTCTACTCGATTTAATCATCATAATATTGGAATTCACTTATGCATCAAGACTTCCAACTTACCATTATGTATATAAGTTGTCAAAATAAAATTAGTTTATTCTATGCATGTTGCTTAATCATTAACAAAATCAAACATAGATCTTCAAGCATCTAAATCATCATAACATGAATAGTATCATAATATATCAATCTAAATGGAGTCAAAATAGCGTAATGTCACGTAAAACTAAGGGTGGGTCTCACAGGTAAATTCATTTATCTTCTTTGTAACAACTAAAGGTGTGGTCCTCTGAGGAGGTGCATGGCGTCCCTTCTTGTGTGAGCCTTTGATTTTTTCAATATGGTGTCTTGAAAATAATTTATATTTAGTGTTGACTATGGCTCTAGTTCTAAATGTTATTTATTCTATAAGAATATTTTCTCTTTCCCTTGCTCAATGATCTCTTTAATGAATTATTTTAGTTCTAAATTTTCTTTTTCCTTTCTCAAATTTCTTAGGTATTTACATAGACTTTATTTTGATAACACCTACAAGATCCTTTCAAAAGGGAGTGCAACTATGAAACCATCTGAATGTTTATGATAATCTTTGAAAAGTCTTCAAAAATCTTCTTCATGTTGTCTCTCCATTATTTAATCCTAGTTCCTCCATCTAGTTGTACCTCTTACCATTCTATATTCATGAAATTTGAGAAAGATATTGCATCTTGGATCTTTGGTGGGATTTTTGTGTACTCAGCATGTGACATGCAGTCATATCTTCCTCCATTGGAATTGGAGCTTTTGTCACTTGAGTGTCTTCTTCTAATTGTGGGAAGGTGGTTCAAAGAGGTCTACCAATAGATCCAACCATTATTTTATGGGTTTTGTAAGCATCACCTTTTTTCTTTTTATTATTCAATCTTAAAGAGCTCATTCTACCATATATCAAATATTTAAAGAATCCTTCAATGATTCACAACTCAATTTACCCTATAGACTAACAATATTTTTAGCTCTAATGCCACAATAATAACCCCATGATTATTTTTTATGTAGATTTATGTATGTTAATCTGATCTTGCAAAAACACAAATTTCTTCATGATTTATATATCACATTAATGACCCAGTCTTACAAATGGGGCTCACAAATGAAAGATTTTTTTAGAAATTCCCTTATATAAAATGAGTCTAAAAATACATTACAATATGTTGCAACAATAGTAGAAACTACATTGAAATTACACTACTTACATCCAAACAAGTTGTAAACCATATAAACTCAATGTAACTAAGAGATGTCATCATGAAAGCTCATTTGTGGCCTCTTAATGAGATCATCCTATAGGGCCAAATGGGTTCCATCCTTTCATCTTTGAAACCAAAGGGTTTTCATCCTCTAGTCTCCAACAAATTTAAGGGTTTTCATCCTCGAATCTAGTTGCTTGACCACAACTCAAAATATCTTTTGGCAATGGTTTTTGTTTGTGTAGAATATGGACAATCCTCAATGAATACGTTTTATTCTTTTAATCACTAAAATTGACATCTAATGATAAATCTTGTTTGAAAAAGCATCACTAATCATATGTGAGGATCGACATACGTGAGGACTATTGAAATGCACAAGACAACTAAGAGGGAGGGTAAATCAGTTGTCACCAATCTTGTTCACAAATCTCAAACAATCATTAACTCCACATCCACTTTAATCTGTTATTAAGTGTTAGCATGAAGTGCAAATAACAAAAAGCAATATCAACACAAGAAACACCAGATTTACATGGAAAACCCAATAAGGAAAAAATCACGGTGAGGATTAACTCGCAATATAATAGTAATGCAAAACCAGATACAAGAGGCTCACTACCTAAGGGCTCACTATCCAAGATAGGACTCACTATCCGAATACAAGGCTCACTGCCTACAGATACTACTCACTATCCAGAAGGGAGGCTCACTGCCTACAGATAAAGAAACATAGAAGGAATAATGTTACATAGAGAACATTATCTCAATGCAATAGAGAATCCACCACTGCAACTTGCACACATTTTCAGCCTTAATCAAAGAATTGCAGACACCATCAGCTCACTGCCTTTAGGAGTCAAACACATTAAAGTACTATTTCCTTAATTCACTTTCGCACACTCTTGCTTCTCACACTTGTCACTTCCAATTCACAACATCTTGACTTGTATTTATACCATCTTCAATCTTGGATACTTTCTCCAAGGTCAGATACACACTCTTTATTTTAAAAATTCCAATTAGGTCGGCAACTCAACATTCTCGTGGTGGATAAGAATGAGAGTGAACCAAATTAATACTTAACCAAGACCCAAAATAACATCTTGGATCAATCACACGCTTCCTTAATTGATACTTATCCTTTGTGTAATGTGTAGACACCAAGTCGGCCAAACCTAATGAAAACACCAATGGATATTGAAGTACATGCATTCGCAACAAGATGATAACACATGGATTGTATAACACACTTCACCATACACTAGAACACCTCTTAGATGCCTCCAGATTCATCTATAGCAACTACAGCAATCTTCATACAAAGAACACTTTCCATCAGTCCACCCGAACTATACAGACATACATAGTAACTCTGGAACTAGTCTTTTGAAGCATCAAACCACGAGCACTTTTGCCATAACACAAATAACACCATTACAAGCCTTCTTCCAAATCCGCAAGATTTGAGACAAACTAGCAGAGGACTACGAAGGAGCATAAACATTTCTCCCAATCCACAGACAAACAACTATGCTAGACCAGTGAACACAACTTTCACTCTTCATCAAACCAAAAGCTCTAATCTGGGATATATCACCCCAGAATTCTCATAAACAATACTACAGATCCGCACAAGCATAGGATCAACACAAAAGAAATGCAGAGCACATTATCAGAGCACATTCTGAACACACACACAACTCTGGCTTCACTATTTATTAATTTTCTCTAAAGCACTTGATAACTCATCATATCAGCACCTCTACAACACCATAAAGATAGCTCCATGTACTCACAACATCTCTACAGTATCTCAACTATACATGTACCACCTGCAATCACTTGATTCCTTTCTCTGCAACACCCTGAATTGTGTTGACATCAATGACAACACCATGACCATACTCATTCATACTTGCAACAATCAATAGGAGTTGGAATACAACCACCACATTAATGAGTGCATGGTTGTTGTCATTCTCCAATGCCACAAGTACATGTGAATATACACCCATAAATTTGAATAATACTTTTGGGAAAGAAAAATCTTTTGGAGAATTGGCAACATCAAATCTAACCATTAATGGTGCTCTAGATCATGCAAGGAGGTAGATGGGAGTGAAAATGCAAAAAGGTAGGAGTGTTAGAGTTCAAGGGTCATAAATACCACATGACTTACCATTTTTTGAGGATCATGGTTCGGAGGTACCTTGAGAAAGGTACTTGAGTAAGGGGAAATTTTCAATTCTTGGAAGGTTTAAACTCTAACAAAGGAAAAGGCAAAGATCACAGTTCAAAGGAAACCAATGTCAAGATGAAGTCTGATATCCCAATAGGAATAAAGGAACCAACAAAGTTGAATGAAAAGGCATGTTGGGATGGGAAAGTCCAATATTCCAACAAAAATAAGGAGAGAGGTAGATTTGAGCATAAAGGAATGCCTAGATGGGAAAGTCTAATGTTCTTATAAGAATAAGGATAAAGCAAAGTTTAGAGAAAAGACATGCATGAAAGAGAAACTTTGAAACTTGATGGGCACTTAGGATATTGAACATACACACTTTTCGAAACTTTCAAACATGATGGGCACATGGGGGATGAAAAGAGAGAAAACGTGTGTAGATTTTGACCAAGGGAAACATTGGAAACAAGAATAGGCCTTTGTTCTACAAACACAAATTAATACAAAATGGGACATTACATCATGTCCCCTTTTTAGCTAAGTAAATAATTAATAATATAACTTAAGTTGTCCTTATAACTTCATGTTATAACTTTGCAACAAGGTTGACTTATGTTTATTATTAAAATAAAGAGCCTAGAAGTGATTTCAAAATTTAGTTTTAAAAGAGGGCCTAATGTGATGACAAAAGGCATTGCTAGAACTAAGGCCCTACCGAAAGATTAAATTAAAAAGTAAATGAAATTCTAGACACTTCTAGAATGAGACTTAAATTAGTAAATAAAGGATTATAAAAAGAGAATCTTGGTTAGGGAAAAGATCATCTTGAATATTTTATCAAATTGATCTATATGATAGTTTGGACATTGTGTTCATATATTTTCTCCTAAAGATGAAAACCCTTGGTGTGCAAGTTATCAAAAGATGAAAACCTTTTAGTTTCTAGTCGGGTAGAGAATGAAAACCCTCTTGTCTATAGAGGTGGTTCCACTAAGGAACCATAATGTTGTTGATTTAGAAGGTTTCCAAATTCATTGGGTTTATGTGTTGTGTGAAGATTTAGGTTTTGGTAGTGATTTGTGGTATTTCCAAATTTTGGGTTTTGTATGGAAGTGTAGAGTTTGGGATTAATATTGATGATTTTAAAGATTTGCAATGTGTTTAATATTTCCAATTTATATTATAGTGGGTTTAATCCTATATCTATAATGAAGAACTCCTTATTGGTATAGGGTCTTTACACAATATCATTTATTATTTTATTATACTATGTTGTGAACCTACCAAACAACTTAAATGTTGTGGGGTTTTCAATAACATACCAATGTTACATTGCTTCATATAATTTCCATAGTGATTCTATTGTATTTTATTATTTCTAAGACTACAAGTGTGCCATAGAAAAGAAATCATAGTATATCAAAGTTGTCATACAATTTCAAAGTATTGTGTCCAAGTTGGAAGGCATCAATATAATATTTCCTAAGTTGTCATGATATCTTCCTTTTACCAATATATCATGCATGAGTTGTATGTTGATCATTCACAACTAATGAAGTTGTACAATTGGTGATATTTATTGTAAGAAGGTGTCGTAAATGTTGAAGGAATTCGTGTTACTATCTATTGCATCATATACTTGGAAAAATGCAGCACTCAAAGGGTCTACATATTAATTTTAAAGGGTTGTTGGTACTATTGTATGGTTTAGTTCACTATCTTACTTGCTTAACATCTATACATGGGTCCAACATTCATTTTATCTTCAATTTGCCACTAATTTTTCTATAAGTAGGTTTGTTGGAACTTATGATATTTGAGTTGATTTCATTGGCTATAAATTGGTATTGGATATTTTTGTTCAATCCTATAAATGTCATGACAACATTTCATACAAGAATTTAAGATAGTTACTACAAAAATACTTTAAATATTGAAGGATTATATAGTGTTCTTATTTCAATATATTTTCAATATTGATGGATCTTGATATTTAATCTTGAACTTGTTGAACGGCTTAAATGGTGTAGGGTTTTTAATATCATACCAATGTTATATTGCTTCATATTATTTCCAATGTGAACATGTTGTATTTTATTATTTTTGAGTCTATAGTTGGTTTGTACAAAACAAGTCATGGTATATCCAAGCTTTTGTACAATTTCAAAGTATTGTGTTCAAGTTGGAAGGCATGGATTATCTTTCTTGAGCTATTGTGATGTCTTCTTTTTACCAATCTATTGTGTAGGAGTTGTATGTTGATAAATCACAACTAATGTTGTATTATGGTGATAGTTGTTGTAAAAGAGTCATGAATGTTGAAGAATTGGTGTTACAATCAGCCACAACATATATATATATATATGAATACTTGCAGCATTTAAGTGTTTGCATATTAATTCAAAAAGGTCATTGATATTATTGTATGGTTTAGTTGATTGTCATTCATGCCATTAGCATCTATACATGGGTCTAGCATTCATTTTATCTTCAATTCATTGCTATTTTTTCTATAAGTAGATTTGTTGGAACTTATGGTATTTAGGTTGATTCCATTAGCTAGAAATTGTTGTCGGACATTATCATTCTATCCTATAAATTTCAGAACATTTCGCACCAAAATTTAAGATAGTTACAACAATAAAATTCTTGAAATATTGAAGGCTTCTATGGTGTTATTCTTGTTTCAATATAATTCTCAGCATTAAAGGATCTTGGAATTGATATTGTGATGTAACCTCGAAGGCATTGCTGCCAAGCTTATTATCAATTTAGAGTTTATGAAAGCATTTTGTGCAACTTGCCACCAACAAGTATTATTGATGTAATATTAGTACTAACTCACTATATGCTCTCACCCTACCAATTTTGAGATCTCGATAATCAAAAGGTAAGTTGTAACACATTAATATTTAGAAACTATCAAGATTATCAAATATCCAATTCAAGACATTACAAACCAAGCCTCCATTTAGGAAGATGAATATATAATATCATTAAGGGGTCTTGATCAACCTTCTAGTGTGTTAAATAATTTGTTGCTCCATTAGTCTTTATACTATATTGTTGATATCTTACCTTTGCAAACTAAGAACCCATCTCTATCACTTTCTCTACATAACAATTCAACTTCCATTTCAAGCATGCTCACTTATTCAGTGTGTTAATAACCAACACTGCGTCGCCTTTGTATATCAAGTTTTGCATACTACAAGATGATGTCACTATTTATGTCAATACACCTTCCCACTTAGCTTCATTATTTGTCTAGACTCGCCATAAAAAGAAGCCACTATACATAAAATGTCATATACATTCATTAATAAGTTTACTATTGCCTTGCTTTGGTTACCTCAAGATGCACCATCAAAGTTCAGTTCTACCAAAAAATCTAAGTGGGGTACTCCCATACAATGTTATTCTCAGAATGAAAGTGGGTAGGATCCCTTTTAATACTTTCAATATTAGAAACTCTTAATCCTTTTATAGGGAACATAAACACGATATTACTTATCATATTAAATATTTGATCTATCTTATAAAATGTATATATTATATATTATCAAGTACATCTATTTATTATATATTATACATTTTCTTTTATTCTCTATTGTATTCTTATAAAGAACTAGATTTAGAGTCAGTTTGGCTTTAAAAATGCATCAATTTTAATTTTGATTTAGCTTCAAAAATATATTGGCATAGAAAAAAATTAGGGACAAATTTCAAATCAACAAAACTAACCCAAAATCTAAAGCATATTGCATCTCATGTAGTAGTTGTAAAGGGGATGCGTAAGATTTACAACTCCCCAAGTTTGATCCAAGACCAACATAATGCCTTGAGACACTCATGAGATCGAATACAACAATGCATCGAGTCTCCCTCCACTAGATTTTGGAACTCAAGGCCTCAAAAAATGTGTCAAGTAAAAGGAAATCTTGAGTAACTAATGACTCAATATGCAAAGAAGAAATCATATACAAAATGTTCAACTTGAAGTTTGTTGCCAAAGTTTCCATGTAAGGACATACCATGCATCACAAGTTTCAAGAAGCTTTTAAAGAGAAAATGTATCATGAATCCCCAATTGATGGACCTACATGGCCAAAAACCTTGACTTTTGAACCCATTAATAAAGAGGCATAAAGTTGCATATGAAAAGAGGGATTCCATCAACTCACAAAACCATTGGCAAAGCCCAACACCATAAGCATGACTAAAATAAAAACCCAATTCAAACCAACGTTGCCTTCTCAAAACCAATTTTAATAAAAGGCAAAGGTGGCAAGAAGCTTAGACTGCTAATTTATGTCCTAGTCTAAAATGATATTGTCTAGAATGTAACACCAAATGAAGTGTCTCATTGGTATGCACAAACGAAGGCAACCATTGCAAATTTTGAGGAACAAAGACTTCAAGATAATCTTACAAGAAATATTAAGCAAAGTAAATAACCTTAGAAGAAATATTAAGCGAAGGGTTGCCAAATTAATTCAAGATCATATTGTTAGCAACTAAACTTAGTTTTCCCCTTATTAATTCAAGGCCTTAACAATTTGGAATGCAAGGCCTATAGATAATCATGCAAATAAGGACCATGCCCCTAAGGAATTTATAAAGTTCACAAGGGGAGATGTTCAAGCCAAGGGATTTGTAGTTGTCAAATCGAAGCATGACCTTGTGAAGCTTCTCACTTGAAAGAGTTTGTATTTCCAATATATTTTATGTAGTTTCAATGTTTCTAGAATCAACTACATATAAAATTATTTTCTTAAGTTTCGTCTCCAACTTCAAGGACTCCACTTACTTGGAGCATTCCCTTTGACATTAAATTCTCTGTGAAGATGGGGCTAGGATAATGATCTAAAAATTTAAAAAGGGGTAAGGATAACAATTTTGTTTGGATTCAACGAGCTTGTAGGGGACAGCTTCAAAAAAAGTTTTGAGAGATTCTTTCCACTATGCTCATGGCCAAGGCAATGAACATTGCTTTTAGTGTTCGATAAAGGCCCACGAATGATCAAGTAATGAAGAAATGCAACCCTAAGGTATTTTGAGAATAACTTTGATTTGCTCACATTTGCATGAGCTTAGGAGCCTACAAAACTTTGTTGTATCAATCTCCAACATAGAGCCAATCAAGACGAGCAATTTGGGCTAATTCATGAATCTTGTTCATATACCACAAAGTCACCACATGGAGATGAAGGGTGAAGTTGTGATATCACTCTAGCTTGGCAAAAAATCCTAGCATATTATTGAGCAAAATAAGAGCACATAAAACTACTAGCCAAAAATTATAAGAGGTGTGAGAAATATATATTCATCCCACCAACTCTATACAACCTTGAGAACCACAAGATCACAAGACTAAATTCCAAATACATCAGTCAATCTTAACCATACCCTCATGTTGCAAATAAGAGGTGGGTGACAAAGATTCATCCATAGCAACTTTAACCCCACATTCCCTCAACTTGAAAAACTTGAATAGGGGATTTGTTGGAGAGCATTACATCAACTACAACATTACCAAGCAATCAAAATGAGAGACCGAACAGATGCCTTTTCTTAACAAAAATGGCCTTGTCAAGATGCTCCAAAATTCTATCGAAGCCCGAGCCTTCTAAACAACAATCAAGTAGAATCTTTGTACTTTCTTCAGTTCGTGCCAAAACACAATCTGTTTCTCAAATAAAAACAGGCAGCCCTCACACTTGCATACCAGTGCACAGAGAGAACCTTGTATGCGGAGAGAACCTTACTTGTCTTCCGATGATTGCTCCATGTTTAATTCACATAGAATGCCAAATCGTCTCTAAAAGCTCATCAAGACATTATTGGCATTAGAGATTGAGGATGCACAAGGGTCAAATGAAGACATTGAAAATGACCCAAAAAGCCCAGTTGGTGTGGTTAAACCTCTAATCCATAACAACTGAAGAAAAACTTGGGGAACAAGTATAACTGTATAACTACCCCAACACGTCCAACAAAATGATCCATGCCAAAAATTAAAGTTTGAAGTCAACATTTACCTGCCATATGAAATCAACAATATTAGCTTAAGCAATGCCATCTGAGGTGTTTAGCTTTTGGCAGCTATATCTGATAGGAAACTTTCTCGAAGGTTGTTTTAGCCCACACAATGACAGCACGTTCATGAGGTTTTCAAGACCGAGCACCACAAAGTTGTCTTGAAGCAGAGGTTTGTGCATTGCTTTTTACAAATCACCTAGATTGAGGGGATGAGGTTTCTTAAGGAGCTCATTCTCATTATTGAAAGCACCATGCCCTCTCAAGCACAAAGGTTTGTGTGACCCTCAAGAGGTACCTCCAACATCAATGCTCGAAGAAGACTAACTGGGAAAAGAAATTGTAGACTTGGCATGTGAGTTGCAGAGCTACTGTAGTAACATTTTCTGTTTGAGTAGGCCGTTGAGTAATATCCCTAGAGTACACCACTGCTGATTATAGTGCCAGTTTGGGGACACGAGTTAAGGTCCCAAGTTACCCATGATAGAGTTTGGGCCTTTGCATTGTGGATGGCAGCACTTAGAAGACCATTTATACCCTGCAACAATTCATACCACCTCATGGGATTTTCTACGAGGAAAAGGAACTACGGGTTTGAACTCAGACCTAGCAAATAAAGGGCAATTCTTAATCATGTTGTTATGTGATCAACAATGGAAGCAAGAATTTGACAAATTAGTACAACTTTTTGAGTGAAATATTTACTTAAGTTTGAGTTTCCATTTGTTTCAAGTTTTTGGAGGGGTCCGCCCTAGACAAAGCATTTGAGGGCAAACCATATAAAAATAACGGCTTCGAGGCAAACAACACACCTCAAAGCTTTCACTTACTATGTTTCCCCAAATTTTTAGGACGAGACAGCAGGGGACAAGGATGGGAGGGAGGCCATTTTTAGGGGATGACAAGGGACGGCTATTAAAAACATAGAGAAAATTTAAAACATATCAAAATTTTCAAATATTCATATGATAAGGCAATCATCATATATATCATAGAACCTTAAAAAAAAACATAATATTAGAGTTAATTGATATTTTAAATTTTCATTTCATAGAAAGTGACAAAACAAATAAAATTTTAGATGAATATAAAAATTACATCAAATTGTCCAAAGGCTGCAAGTTTCAACTACAAAATGACAAAAATATAGAAATATGCAGCTGTCCCTACTCAACATCCCACACCCCTTTATTTTTTATTGTTTTTTGTGTTTTTTTAAAAATGAATTGGAAAGTTACTGGGCTGTAGGGGACGGCTAGCTGTCCCCAGGACGGTTGGGGGACATCTAGACGTCCCCTAGCCATCCCTTGGCATTTCCACTTTTTGGGTGCCATACCAAAAATGTTTCCGAATTTTTTTGAGAATTTCGGGAGAGCATGGGGATCCAAGGCGTCCCCGCATCCTTGACATGTTTTCTGCCGGGGACACCCCTAATTTGGCCGGGGATGTGTCCCTGGGTTACATAGCAGTTACTGTTCAATTAAGGCCTACAGAATAAACTTAAGCCCTGGAAACTAAACCAAACTGGAACATTAGGGTTTGAGCCTTGGTGACAACAGATTCTCAAGTTGCTAGATAGCAAAGTCACAGTGGCAAACAAATTAAAAATTTAAAACTGTAAGGTAAAAACTAAAATACCATCAGAAATTTTGCACCAGCATGAGTTTAATGCCATGGGTTCCCAAGCATCACACAACTTTTTAAGACAAGCCTTCGACAGAACTTTACCAACTACATAAACAATCCGAGTATGTTGCTCTAAACAAAGAACAAGCATTAACACTTTCAGGGAAATGTATAAAAACATCTGGAGGAACCTCATGATACACCTTTCAGACAAATTTGCACACTTTCTTAGGCAACATTGGCTATTTTCAGAATTTGTATCTGCAGTTAAAACATCATTTGATCAATCAGCTAGCAGTGGAAATTATAATGGGCCTAACACTGCTAAAAATGGCAGTGGCAAGACCAAAGAAAGAATTAAATGGTACATATCTCTAGTTTGAATTTACTTCCCTGTTGGTTGTACAACTCACAAAACACAAAACTCTAAAAAACGTAGTTCTCACAGTCCCATGTCATTCTTAATCTAGTTCTATATAACTTTCCTACTTCAAATAGTGTGATTGTACTATATATATCAGACCAGCGTTAATGTGAGCTGAGAAGAGTTATTCCATTAAATACTAAAGAAATCAAACATGTGTTTCAGGACAAGTAATCAATACACATTTGCTGCTTCACAAAAATAAGAAGCAGAGAACACGATTGTTTGAGCATACGATATTGAATATCACAATTCACTGATATAAAATAGTTGCCGACTTTCCTCACTAAATAGTCACGACTGCAAGGTTCTAACCAAAAAAAAGTTGACCAGAGACGGACAAATAATGGATGAATTAACATATAATTTAATCATCAGAACAGAAACCAAAGGAACTTTGTCACCCCAACAAAAAATGCAAAAAAAAACTTCAATTTAAGGTCAGGCAGATTTCATATTAACTTCTGCCTGACATAAAGTGAACATGGAGAGAGACAGCCTGCCATCGTAGCCAATAATTTATTGGCATACAGTCAACCGAACTTGAACTGCTAATAGCATGATTTCACTTCACTAAAGAATATAATTAATACCAATCATTTCTGCAATTTGATTCTAGCACTCTAAGACTAAACTTCTCCAACCCAGCAATCGCTTGAGCTTAATGCCAGGTTGATATGAAAACTATACAATATGATTATTTCTAAACATTTAATAAATGGAATAAATTAGAAAGAATTGAAGAAAATAGATTCTGTCAGCTCCTATTTTGATCTAAAAATGAGATTGTGACAAGTCTGGTCGCAAGGGTATGCACAATCAATGTCATTTGAATGATCTGATCGATCAAAATACCAATCACCCACAGACTCAGCTATTCTCTGCAGTGTGCCACAATAAAAACTTGATTAGTATATTGTCCATTAAGAAAATATGGAGGCAGTTTCTTGTGAGCACAAGAATGATTCGATAAGTATTATATATTAAATAGAATAGTTTATACGTTCTTCTCGCTTGCACTCTACCCACTTTGACATAATCCATTAAACAAGAAAAGTACTTTGACATATGCAGATAGATCAAATGGACAAGTATTCAATGCTTAGGAAACCAATGCAGTATCAGAGATGCTTATGCTTACAACCTTGCATTCCAAATATTTTGGGATATGATAAACTAGCCTTTTAAACTTTTAATGATGTGGCAAACTCTTGGGGTTATTATACAGTGTGAGAGACTGTTTTAGTCGTGTCTCTATCTCTGTTATGATTTACATATCAATGGTATTTACTGCACTTAAAAAAAACAAATCAGAATCACAAAGTGTACTCGCAACCTACCTTTTTAAGCCTTGGTGAATCAGGGGCAAACCATGTATCCTGCCGCTCAGACTGACAATGAGCAAAGCATGAGTTGATAAACATGCCCCCCACTCGAGAGGCAGAGAACTCTCTCAGTGCAAGAAGCATCTTCATCCTGAAACCTATTCATCAATAAAGATCGCTATAGTAAGCCCCAGAATAAAGATATCTTCAGCTAGAGAGCTAATAATTGAATTCTTCGTAAGGATAAAAACAACAAAATAGCTACTACTTTCAGATAATTATCATAGTTTACAGCCTAAACATTAATTTATCAAAATAAGCCTTTCACGATAATTACATATATAAAAAGATTATTGACTAAAACTGTGCATAATTGTAAAGTGAATCTGGTATAATGTCTGTTGCACAGGATTGGCTTCCAGAGCTTTGCTTGTATTCATATTTGAGATAAAAAAATGGATACCTTGCAACACATCAAGCTGACTTGCACTGCAATTAGCTGGGTTTCGTTTACAGTAGTGCCAAACACCATGAGGATCAGCTTGCACCGGTGCCAAATTATCCTGGACCTGGCATCCATACCAAGTTACCAAAAATAAACAATTTGAAGTTTTGTGATGCCCATATGGGTTCCATACAAAATCTGCTACATGCAAAAACATCAGTGACTAAAGGAAAGAAACTGAGAAAATATGTGAATGTGTGTCAATTGTAAATAGTGTTTTTAAAAAATCCTGTAAGTTAAAGAATGAGTTGTGGTTATCATGTATATAAAACTAAATTATTAAAAGAAGGTTCGGAAATAAATACTTGCTTTGTTATTTTTGTAAGGCAATTTCATTCCTTTTTCCCAGTAAGCAGATCTATGTGCTTATGTGATACCATGACATTATTTCTACAATTTAAAACTACAATATTTTGAAATACAGAGACTCCAGATTATGCTTGCATTGTATTATTTTTGGCAACTCATTCTAGTATAACCAAACTAGTAGGAATAGACTTAGTTTGTTCGTCAAAAAAAAAAAAGGTAATCCTAAACCAGATCACTTGGTGCCATATAAAATAATGTATGTTACCTGCCATGAGTCATATGCTGCATTCAAAATGAAAAGTGGTGTCTTAATATCCTGTAACAGATACTGTGGAAAAAAGCACTGCAAGATATTGCATAAAAGTTTAAAACCCATTAGCAAGAACCAAAAATTTCAAGCCATCCAAAAGTTCATAGCTGGCAAAAGAAAAAATATAAGAAACTGCATTGTCACCTGAGATGGATCCATCCGTGAGGTACAAGCTCTTGGTAAGTTCTTTTCCACACCCTATAGTAGAAAGAAACAAATAACAATATGATAAAAATAGCCATATTTCATAATTCATTTGAATGGTGCATTTTTTCAATGAGTCTGAAATGAACTAACAACAAACAATGCCTAATGGTAGCATGTGAATGAAGAATAACCACACAAAGAAAAGTAACAGTACACAATTAGAGAGGACTGCTCCACACAGTCTACAATTCATATCTTTAAGAAAATAGTAAATACGTTTTTCCCCTGCATATGCAACTCTGTATTCATTGAAAGAACACAAACCTTCTAAAAAGGCATCCACTCATACTAGCAAAGACTTGTACTCTGCTTGGACGCAACACCAACTCTCACCAAGGAACCCAGAAAATTCAAATTTCATAAATATTTCAATTTTCAATTAGATTGCTTCCTAATTCTATAATAACCTGAAACGTTTTATGTGGAAATGAACAGAAATCAATGTCAACAAATTAATAAACTAATTACTCGGTTAAACTTCAAGCACAATTTTTATTTTTAATTTATTTGGTGTATTGGAAGCATTGTGAACAAACGAACCTCCTAAGGTTAATCAATTGTTTATATAGTTGGGTTGTTAGCCAAATGCACAACTGCATAGTAGCACTTTAAACAGGGCATACACATTCTGTTATCATGTCAGAGAATACCTTATTTTGGGTGGTAGCCCTCCTCACTCCTAATATATATTAACTATACTAAGATTATATTGAAGATTGCCTACATACAATGTTTATGTGTGGGATACCAATTAAAATTGTTTTTGGACCTGTAGAAAAATTATATCTAATCTTAAGTGCATCTTGAATGTAGGACTCAGTCCATACAAAAATTTACCTGACTCTTAGAATACTAGTTATGGCATTATGAGGATGCATGTCTAATATGCCCCAATACTCTTTTTCAACCATGACAAAGAATGGCAGAGAAGCTACAATGGGTACCATGGGGATCAAAGTGATTGCACCAACACACGTACATGGACAAGCAATCATTCAGCAAATGCTGAAAAAAAGTAATTCCAGCTGAGTTATTAGTGCACCTTGCACCAAGCCTCCACAATCTTGCAGATTAAGAAACGAAGACAGAAACCTTAATGAAAGAGTACCTAGGAGGAAAGGACAACAATGGTGGATTGACTACTCAGCTGTGATTATAAATGGGAGAGATTAGGTATTCAACTTCTACCAGCCAAAGGATAGATACTGCAATTCATAAAGTTAAGTGTATGGACCCTCTTTCTGAACAGTACTCAAGGCATGTTTCTCTTCAACCTTTCTTAAACATCAATAATCTTTCGTTGACAAATTCTCAATCAAAAAATGTGGGTCAAATATATACAAGTGTATAATAAGTCAAATAAGAACATATAAATATTTGAATTTGTACAAATAGACTGAATATATATATATATAGAATGGGGTTGGCGGGATTATCCCCTCTTCAAGAATAAGCAGAGAGAAAATCAAATGGTGTCTGCCCCTAAGTGGCCGGCTTAAATTAAATTTAGATGGCGCTGCTCATGACAATCCTGGTAAGTCTGGAGCTGGTTGCATTAACAGAAATGAGGATGGGATTCTTGTTCGGGCTATTTCAAAAAACTGCAAGATGGAACAAACAATGAAGCAAAATTGCAAGCCCTCCTTGCTGGATTGCATCTCTACAAGCAAAAAAAGCTCACCAATATTGATATTAAGGGAGAATCACAGATCCATATCAATGCAGTCTTTAGAACGAAGATAGCAAATTGGAAGCTTAAAAACATTTCAGATGTCATCTGGGAGATTAGATAGCATGGACAACATTTCTATCCGACATTGTTATAGGGAAGCAAATCATGCATGCGATCAACTAGAGGAGATGATAATTTAAAATGACCAAAAAGGATGGAAAAATCTTGTTCTATAATCATATCAAAGCAATGTTTATAGATAGATAGATAGATAGACATAGGCATCAAAGCAAAAGTGGAAATAGATTAATCTTTATATGCTTACCATGTTTAATCTCATAAATCTTATAAAAACATAGGCATCAGCAAAAACATATATATGTATATATATGTGTATATATATATGTGTGTGTGTGTGTGTGTGTGTGTGTGTGTGTGTGTGTATTCACTGACAATGAATTTATGAGATTAAACATGGTAAGCATATAAAGGCTAATATTTAAATATTGAATAGATTGTTTGCAGGAAGTTTCCAAAACAGAAAAATACTCATAACACAAGATTCAACTACACTGAGAATGTGTCTATCTCTTAGATGATATCATTGAGTGGCTGCAACTCCAGCTATGAAATGCTGCCTTGGGCCAAAGGCCCAAAACCCAAAAAACTGCATTGGATTTTTTTTTTAAACACCATTGCAGACAAATAGAATAGCAATTTACAGGTTCATCTCCCTCTTCAGAATTAAAAAAGGTACAGCATTATTTTTCTAGATCAACAGATTGGGAGCTATGAGGCATGCTAAAGAATTTTTTTTTCCATAAACTCAAAAAATAATGTCTCGTTTGAAAGTCAGGGCCTACAATACAAGCTGAGGACCATTGACATTCATTGAACATCCTCATACAAGGAATTAGCAGCCACTTTTAAAAATGTGCAATGAAAATAAGTACCTGCATTGTTACAACGCCTTTAAAGATAGATCTCAAGTAGTGACCTCCAGATATGTCCATCCTGCTCATTTATGCACCAAACCATTTATAAATTAAACAAATATATTTGTAATATGAACTTTTTCTGTAGCTCTATTACTAAAATAATCTCACCATAATATAAGAATTAAGATAAAAACTTAAAATGTATATTGCTAAGGATCTTGAGAAAACATTTTTGTTGCAGATTTGCTTTTGAAAAAAATATAACTTGTGCAAGTCAATTTATAGGAATTGAGGAAGGCTAACAAGTAAAATCGTCTTGTGGATATGTCTTAAAGAAAAGTATGGCCCAACAATTTGAGAATTTAATATTGGAAATATTTCAGAAAAAATGCATACACACATACATTGTATTATATAGTACATATGTATGTATAATATGTGTGTGTAGATATGTATATATCTACACACACACACACACATATAGATAGATAGATAGTATAGACATGTGTATGTACACACATATAGATAAATAGACATGTATATACATATGTGTGTGTATAAGTATAATATATATGCATATACATACATATATAGATATAGACACACATGTGCATATGTACATATAATCAAATGAGTATAGGAAGGATTGAGACCATACACATCAAGAAACAATCCAGCATCACTGAGGCATTTCACTTTAGTACTGCTCGGCATCAACTCCCTATATTCATCACAGTGAAGAATTGCTGCTAATCCCCCAGCCGAACATCCAGAAAGCAAAGCCTGCAACCAAATTTCACTTTATAATTGAAGATTCAAAAGGAAAAAAACTGAAGGACACATGCAAATAGCCACACATTGAGCATGAATTGCACTGCAAACTGGGCAGTGATCTTGACTGGATAGACCATTAACCACTTTCACAAGGTTCACAATTCACTAAAGAACCTTGGCAAATAGTGTGCACATCAGACTTTGTGCTACAAAATTAATTACTTTCAGATAGTTATAACACATACAACACAGCAACTGATAACTTCAAATTATCAAAAAAATCAATGTCTGAAAACTACAGAAGGGTACAAAGAGACAAACCATTCAAAGTTATGAGCATCACATAAAAAAGGAAATTAAGTGTAAGATCGGGTACAAGTAGGAGGGAGAGATAACCTGTTGTGCTCTATTCATTCCTTTTGACAAGAGATCCTCCATGGCAGCTTTCCAAATCCGTTGTCCTCTAAAAAAAAGTTTAGGTGCCTAGAATATCATGACAGATAAATAGTTAGTTAATGCCAATACACAATAATAATGCATGCATGGACACATGACAATTATCAAGTAGTGTTTATCATTTAATATTTAGAAATCAAAATCAGTCATAATTAGGTTGCCTAAGTCTGACTATGAAGCCAACAATTGTCATAAAGGAGATATATATGATAATTAGGAACTGTAACACCTCAGAGATAAATACCTCTCCCAAAGATGACAAACAAGCTTGGGTAACCCTGGAAGATGCCCTATATGTCTTTAGATCTCGACACCTCCGAGGGACTGCCCTCGATTCTTTGGAGACCCCACCTTCAGATTCTCTTAAATTATGTTAAAAGTGAAAAAAAAATTGCCTTATATTACCCCAAACCCTAACAACATTGTGGACATTACTCACAGCTTCTTGAAAGCATCTACAAGACTACAAGTCAAAACAAACCCTAGACATTTCATTTTCTAAATAGCTGGTTTTAAGACTTCTGAGAAAAGAAAAATTGCCCATCTTTGGCAGCCCTATTCCCCCTCTCCCTGCCCTGCAGCCTACACATGATTATAATAAAGGTACACCTCTCCATATTCATTTATTTTACATGGCATCCCCATCCTCTTACCCATGTTCAAGTACCCTCGCAACTATACAACAAATTTACATATTCTAGACACAGTATTGAACATCAGCATATGGATGGCTCTATTCACTTTCTAATGTAATCAATTTATAGATTTTGATTTTGGACTTACCAACATGATGAGTTAAAGCACAGCTAAGTATGAAAAGTAATCACTAAAAAAGGCTCTCCGAAAAGAAAAGTATCAAGTTGCTCTCTTTGTTTATTCAAAAAAGAATGTTTCTCTTTATTCATGAGAATTACCAGGGTATGTAACACTTTAATTATTTTTCTCATTGGAGTCCTGCTCATTATTCATTCATAAGCATAGTACATCACATCCCTATTTGCATCTCAAGTAGTACTTCAACTTTTTATCTCCTATTATTCATATATAAGCATAGTGCTTCACATCCCTATTTGCATTTTGATTAGTACTTCCACTTTTTATCTAGTACAGAGCTCCACTTTCATCAAAATCATTTCTTATTCTACAATGTTTTCAAAGTTTCGTAAAAGGAACATCTATCAAGTTTTGATGTGTAATGACACCCCTTATTTTTAATTTTAATTTTTTTTGCCAATAAGTGTGCTCAACATAAACAATTGCACAAGATATCACCCTTTTTAAAAATGCTATTCAATTAGACAAGTTATTACAATTTATCAGAGTACCTCAATTTTAGGAGCTGGGATGATCATAGTAAGTCAAGAAATTATGGCATAAGCTACAGGCTGAAATGTGACAGGTCGGAGAGTGATTGATAAAGTAGTTGCAGATCTAATATATCTTGTTGCAAACAATCAGCGATGGAAAACCTTAAAGAACAACCTCCCAAGCTACTTAGAATACCTTACAGAGCTGTCCAACAACTTTACACACTCAACTTAACCAGACAGTCTTCAATGGCAAGGAAATGTCAACTTCCAGGTCTGGTATGACTGTGCAAGTGGTAGCAAGTCTGCTGCTCAGAGGGTGCAGGTCAAACAACAATGGAGAGGCCTTCAAACACCCTCCAATCACACCTAGAACACCTCCAAGGATTACCAAATAGTATTACACTTACCCAGCAACATTCGAGACCTGAAATGCAAGGAAATGATCAGCTACCCGTCTGATTTACACCTTCCAGTTATACCCAGCACCAACCAAAACAACCCAATCCCTTGTAGTGATGAAAGGAACTCTGGAATAGGTCTGCAATGCCCAAATAGCACACTGTAACAGCCTTAAGAATGAGATTAAATGAGTGTTACAAGTCTGAAAAAGCATGAAAGGATGATTACAGGTCTGCTTTTCATAAATTGTAGGTCTAAAGGAGCAGAAAATATTCTTAATAGAGTTTCCCTGTTATGAGAATCACCATATGAACAGCTTCAAATGATTTTAGACCTTGTTAATAACCTTCCCAAGAAGATATGAGTGGTACAACCCAGCTAGAGCAACATTACAAACCTCAAACTGTACGGCCAACTAATATCAATCTATAGATATCACAAATACTCACCAAAACTCGGAAAATATTAGCAAATAATCGCCCAAAAATCTGCACCTCAAAATACTTTGAATATCTTCATTTCCTGAAACTCCAAACAGTGAAAACTTTGAAACTCAAGGTGATTCCTGTGTGAAATCACTCCAACCAGCTAGGGACCATCTCTCAGATCCGAAACCAGTGATTTGATGAGGGTTTTCATCCTCGATCAATCCTTGGAAGAACTTCTCTGTTCACTCCAGCAGCATCCTGTTATGTGTGCAAACTTGAATAATATAAATGAGAGCCCCACACCTCCTTTTATAGCTCAATTTGCTAGGCTTGACATCAATTTCATACTCAAGATTTTAGTTATCCAATTAGCTCTCTTCTAACAATTTTTTACAACCATTTAATATTCTCTAATGCTATGATGGACAACAATAGCAATGATTTTATTGTTTAATAAAAATAGCCTCCTGCAATATTAAATGCTCATCTTCCATCTTGTTTTCTAAAGAATTGGAATTAATGGTTTTTACCAAGTAAAGAAAAGATATGCTAGATGAACAAAAACATTTCTCATATAGCTTGGTTCCAATAGATATAATCTATTGAATTAGTTTTAAAACAAAAATAAATATTCTGACCCACTCAAGCAATATGGACCCTGGGCACTAGGCAATAAATGCTGAGTGTCACATACTAACATATGAAAACCATTCAATAGATTAAATCAAACTTGCAGAAATTGATAATAAAATAATTATGTATCAAGGTTGAACTTCAAGTTCTTGTTCAGACAAGGGGCCAATGACCAACAAGAAGCAGATGTGCCATGTGTTACCAAACGCCCCTTTCAAGGCAATCAAGTAACCACATGCCCAAATCAATAAGCCCTACCCTATCTATGCTCTCCACCAACTAACAAACTGGTCCAGATAGACAAATCTGCCCCTAGAGATACAAATCTTCTTGGGAGTGGGTTGCTTCCGTATGTCTAAGGTCCAATTCTTTGGCTTTGATCTCACATCTGTGTGTGGAATCCTAGTATCACAATGGATATATGGGATATGGAATGTAAGGGCAGGAAGTCATAACTTAGTTAGCCAATGCCTATTGAAATCCAAATTTGGTTACTTTCAAACATTTTTTTTAACATGATTTTTTTTTAGCAAGACACCCATCAACATCCATGAATGGTTCAAACTTTCAACATTTTTTTTAAAACATGACCAAAGAAAAAGGGTCAAAGGCGCCTAGACATCGCCAAGGCAGTTGAGGGACATCTCAAATGTCCCCAGCCATCCCAAGGATAATGAAACATCCCCTTAACATTCCGCTTATTCAGATGCACATCTCAAGGGCATTATAACAATTTGGAAAATTTTGGGGATGGCCAAGGAACATTCCTTGTCATCCAAGAGAAGGGAGATGTTTTGGTTATGGAAGACAGGAACACCTTTTTCCAAAAAAAGAAGAATATGAGAGTAACAGGTGACAACAAAACAAAAAATATTCAAATATATATACACAAAAGCTTGTATGTAAAATCTAGAATTTTCATAATTTCAACATTAGAAAACAACAAGAAACATTTTTATCACTTCTAAATTCATTATAGGGTACAGCACTAGGAAACAGCAGATGCACCAGGAGATGTACCAGAAAGAAGGGAACTTCGTGAAAAATGTCCTGACACCAAGAGACATCCCAATAACATGTAACTGTCTTGGAGATGCATCCAGGGTCGGAAGAAGTGTCTGCCAGTTCCATGTACCTGGATTATGTTATTGATAGGATAGCAATAAAGTTGATCAAATTTTATCAATCAGGGACTGAAAGACTGAAAGACTGAAACTTGAAACTTGAAATTTAGAAGTTGAAAATTTGATAGCTCAAAGTACGAACGAGCTGAGAGTCACAACTCAATTGTAACAATGCAAATCACAAACAATGAAAACAGAAAATGAATGTGAGCTAGGGTCTCTAGGAGTGAAAAAAAACATTTGTATGTTGGTAGCCCTTGTGAGTACCCCTCACAAAGGATTGTTTTTGCCTTCTTTTTTTTTGTGGGAGTTGGGTGGGGTGTTTTATGAATGACTATAAGTCCATGGAGCAGACCCCATGCCACTATGAATTATGTATTTATCGCACTTATTGCACAATTATATCCTTAGAACTTCAACACAATGGAATACATCACACTTCCTAGGTTACATTGGTAAAATTAAAAGAGCCCATTTTTTATTTTGAAAAGAAAATTCAAAGATTCATGCAAGATAAAGATTAAGATATTTCATTTTGAACACATATCGGTTACTAGAAAGATAGTAGGCTTGAGTTTTCCAAAGCCAGAAGCCATCTTATTGCATACTAGAAAGATTACAAGAAATCTCTATTTTTCCACAAACCTCAATTTCACCCTCCACATCACCAGTGAAAGATGCCCCATCACAATATCGAAGTTTTACCCTGTTCCAATTATAAAAATCTGTTGCATAACATTGTAGACACATAACTTGAGTTAGAATTCATCTGAAATTATATATATTAGTGACACACAAAATGAAAATATTACAATAGTAATTTGAAGAATCCTTCAAGAACCAAAATGAGAATTGCAACATAATATAATCAGAACAACAAATAAAATTTAATGTGATTATGCTTATTAAATGCTTTTGATTATCTTGGTTTCACCATATACAGATTTCTATTTAACAGGTTTAGGAACCACTGGTGAAGATTTTGTGATGGAAAAATCCACAGAAAAGATAATGTGCATGTAACCTTAGTTACAAATGAGGAGAGAGACTGAGACAGCTTTGACTGTGAGTGAAAAGCGTGGCTCACTTTGAGTAGAAATAAAAACAGAAACAGAACAAGATGCATGGTGCAAGTCCTAAGGACACCAAAGAAGAACTCCAAGACTTTCCAACTGAAGATAGTATCTTGTGGCTTGAGGAACAAATTGGCATTCCTTATTTCACAATCTACTAGATTATTTCCATTGTATGATTGCTTGTTTGGAACTCATGTATAAAGTGTGAAAGATATATCACATTGAGGTTACAAAATATATATATTAAAAATACAAATGAAATCTGACAAATTACAAGCAACATCAGGTCCAAAAAGCTGTAAGAGACCATCCAAAAAAATTAGTTATACAAATATGAAACTGACAAGAACTTCCATAGATTTTATCACATCATAACCATATATCTACTAAGCTTGGTCATATCAAAAATTGACCTAACTTATTCCTTGTGTGAGATAGAAGGAAGTGTATAAAATAGAGATTGATATTGTGGATGTATATAATAAGTTTTTAGCACTTGAAAACATTGTTTTTTATTAACAGGTAAAACACAGGTTTTGAAAGCACCTAAAAACGTTGTTGATGATAAAAAAGACCAAAAATTTAAGCCACCTATGATAATATTTACTTCCAGAGTTGCACATATCTAAATCTTGACAATAAATGATTTTGAGGATGCAATCATGTACAGCACAAAACAATGTATATGTTTAATAACAGGCAGAGGCCAATGCACCATTACAATTCACCTGGCTGGACTAAATACACAAGGATTGGAATCACATGTCCATATAATTATTGGGAACCTATCATTTACCAAGTGACCATTCAAATACAACAAAAAACAGTCAGAGGACAATGCATTGTTGAAATTCATGTGGCTGGATTAAATACAGAAGGATTGGAATCAACTGCCCAAATGACTATTGAAAACCTTCATATACTATAATAACCATACTACAAAATCATGGTAAGGCATAACCCATTACCAACATCCCTGTCCCCAGGCAATGGAAAGGATCTAAGGAACGAAAATCACCACTTAGTGATCAAGAGGAAGGAGATAGACGAGCAAGGGATTGAAGAATTAACAAAGATCATGGGTGGTGACAAGAAGAAGTGGGAAGCAATTGGAACCCACTCAATAACCATTTACACCTACGTTTCGAGGATCATGGATATGCTATCATGTGGTGGATGCAAGGGAAGGTGTCAATACAAGAGATGATCCAATACGTTAGTAACCAAACCCTAGCTTATAGGAGGCCTATATATACCCTTGTCTAAGCCATTACCAAGGTCTACAATATGTTGGAACATTGGCTGTAGTGATGAGTGGAGTGGGAAGTGTCCAAAGGCCTGAAGATCACTTAATAGTGATCAATGGTTTTACCAAATACTAGACCCAAGATTGGGGATAAGCAGAAGGAGGATCAATGGAAAGCAATGGTTGTCAATGGCAATCCAAGCATGGAATAGCTAGACCCATTGGACCAAACTAAGGTAAGGAAGATAGGTTTGGGTCAAGAAAACAAAACATACTAGAAAGATAATGTAGATCAACAAGGTAAGGATAGACAACCTATCAAGGTTCAACAACATAATGAAAGTTGACAAATTTGTCAAACATTTTATGAAAACTATGCCAAAAGAGGGCAATCAATGTAAAGTGGTGCTTCATCTATGTAAGGCAAGACCAGCACAATTGTACATGGCAAACAAGGAGAATTTACAATGTTGGCGACAAAATGAAAACTCTATCAAAATGAGGTTTGGTAGAAACAAGGTGTTGGAAAACCACAAGTATGATTGAGTGGATTGATCCAAGGGATCATATCCAAAAAATGCGGTGGTTGACGAATGGCAATGTCCAAGCAATCAAGGAGATGTGACTGCACAGATTCGACTCAGTAATTGGAGCATAGCCAAAAGCATGGCATATACATCAAGAGACAAGATGGAGACTAACAAATTGGGTTTGGATGAAGCAAGAATTTTCTCATGCTTTCACCTTCAAAATAGGGGGCCTAGACAAACAAGGAGTCTTAAGCTATAACCCATACAATTTTTTAATATGCTTCCATGAGAGACATTCTTCAACAAATGCATCAAAAAATGGGGACTATATTTGAAATAGCAAAGTAGAAGGGAGATGAATGTTGAAAGTGGGCACCCATGGAACACCATCAAAATCTGACATAATGGGAGAAAAGATAAGAAAAGATTGTAATAGACAATGGCAAAACCACAAGAAAATAAAAAAGAGTCTGGCAAGCCAAGGTAAATGACAATGGTTTGCTAGGTGAAGAAATGAACCATTTGAAAGTCATGACTTCACAAAGAATGTGGGAAATTAAGAAAAGGAGGATTGGAAACAAGAAGTACCATGTAACGTCATTGCAAATGAAATGGATCAATATAGGCAATGTAGAACCAAAGATCAACACTATTAGTGACTATTGGGCTAATGAAGAAATGGTGCAAATGGGAGAAATGTTGACAATATATCAATGTGTTCCCAATGATATGCCAAGAAATGAAGGATTGCATCTATTGCTAGGAAGGATAAAGAAGATCAAATTGAACTTGTAAGCCAAACAAATCAAAAAGTGACCTTACAAAATAATCCAATTTTTTTAAGACAAAATAATCCAATTTTTTTAAGCCAAGGTCAAGGAAGACTATTGATTAGAGATAATTTATTTACAAGAACAGTTAAAGTGGGTAAGTCCAATCATGGTCTCAATTAAGAAGGCTGCGCACATTAGCAATTGCTGATTACAAAGCACTAAATGAGATATGTGATAGACTCCTTCCCAACTCCATTCAAAAAGGAGAGTCTTGAGGGAATTACCAATAGAAAAATAAAATTTAAATGCATTAACTAATGGTGCCTCCAAATGCCCATTAGGTGCAAATAGAAGATAAAGAAAAGACAACACTTTGATCAAATGGAGATTTTTCACATCTAATGTGATGTCTTTCAAGCTGAACAACCCTCAAGTAGTCTTTTCACAAATAGTCTTAGCAACATTCAAGAACTTTATGCATGAATTCTTACAAGTATACCTTGACAATTGGTGATTCATAAAATGGATCGGTATTGCTCGACCATTGGGGTCATGGTTTAAGGCAACTAATCAAGATGAGTATGGATGTTTATTACGTTTCTAAGCAATTCAAAGTGAAGACCAGTTAGCTTGAGGTAGATGAAGGTGTAAAGAATAAACCAAAACATCTTTGAAGTCTGCAAACCAAAATGTTGACATCATAATGTAGAGCTGCGTAGTTTTTGTCAAGTTCACCAATTTTAACAAGCAATGAATGTGCATATGCCCTAGTGAATGCATAATCACCAAACCAGCAAACATGACAATGGAAACAGGCAAATTTGTGTCTTCAACGTGTGAACAAAACTTAAATGGATGGAAGCACAAACATTTCATTTCTGGACAACTGTTAACCTTCCACTAGCCATGAAAGTGAGAAGAGAGTCTATTTTGGAGGGGTTTTGGATGGAGATAGGACATCAGCTCTTGTTGTAAACAATTTTGTTATTCGTGAGAAGTAAAGTTCCCGCTGTTTTTGAGGCAAAGCGATCACATAGGAGTGGCTAAGTATTGTTTTGTTGTTCTATTTTAACCGATGGTGATATTGTGATGCTTGCAAGCTTATTGATTTAGTTGCATGGAGCAAGAGATTTCATTGAGTTTTCTACCAGAGGGTTTCTCCAACTAGAAATTGGTAAATGTGCCTCATTTTGTTGTGTTCTTCATTTATATGTGTGTATTTATTTTTACTTCCATTCATTTGTGTAGCTTAATAATTGGTAATTTGGATCTGTTGATTATCTCTTCAATTGCATTGAGTTTGTATTTGGGGAAGATTTGAGAATTTCCATAAACTAGTTGGTGAGTCTTGAGGTAAAACATCAATTCTTTAAGGATTAGGTGGTATTAGAGCTCGTTCTTTCTTTTGGGAAAGAAGGAATCAATGCCATTCTTTCTTTTGGGAAAGATGGTATTGTTGTGACCTTTTCACACATCACCCCATCCAAGATGGGGACCCCCTAATTTTTGCTCCATTCTGGTCTTTTGGCTTTGGTTCTCTCTGTCTCTGGTCTTTTGTCCTTCCGGGGATGTCCCGTTTGACCTCAGTTGAAGTAATTGACAAATTTAGGGTTGCTATTCTTTAGACCCGTTTGAGGTCAAGATTGAGTTGCTCAGGTGAAATCTAAGTGCAGCAACACATTCAAAAAGCTCAAGGCAGAATCCCCCTAAAATCTCACTGAAATCTGACAACTTACTATTTTTAGTAAATACCTAATTTGAGGCTTGTTCCTCAGGATTTCGGGATTCTAATGACTTCAGCACAATCAGGCAACTTCAGAGTGCCTACATATGAAATTTGAACAAATTCAGACAACTGGCTATTTTTAGCAGTTCAGCCTTCGAAGGCTATTTTCAGGATTTAGACAAGCAATTCTCCGATAAATGATAGGAGAATTGATCTGGGTTTTCCAAGACCTTCGCGGTGATGTAGCATGCAAGCCGAGATGGTGACTTTCAGAGGTCAGCCTTCCGAGGCTATTTTTAGGGTTTGCATGCAGGAATTTTCAATGCATGTCCGGATATTCCATCTGGGTTTTGCGAGAGCTTCGCGGTGATATGACATGCAAGTGGATCGGATCAGTTTTCAGAGACTTACTATTTTTAGCTAGTGCCAGAACTTTGACCAATTTTTTGAGATCCCACGGGCACTGTGACATGCAAACTCGTCCGACATCCGATGGACCACTTTCTGGACACTTACTATAAGTAGCAGCTTCAGTCCAACAGCTACCTAGCACTTCATTCCAGCGAGCAGAACGACAAACAATACAAATCAGGAGCAATCGGGAGCACATGCAAGTCAGATTAGGGTTTCCCTGCCATGTCTAAAAATAGATGAAGCAAAAGGCAGAGATGTCAAAACGAAGCACGCCACCATGATCAACATCCTTCAAGGTACATGCTGGCAAAATTTGAGCGGAATCGAAGAACTTACTATTTTTAGTAAGTCAGGGCACAGCTATAAATAGTAGGTCTGCACCCAAGGTTGGCATCCGCACGACACCCAAGTTATCAGGATCACGCGTTGCAAGTTTCAGGTCAAGCGGAGCTACTGAAGCAAGCAACTTTGAAACTTACTATAAATAGCAGGTGGCTAAAAATAGCACGTCATCACCAGAAGCAAGTATGAATAGGTCTCTCACAGCATCAAAAGCAACTAGAGCAAATTTCAAAGCAAACAGAGATACGAAAATTGATCAATTCTAGGGTTTGCTAAAAATAGCAAATGGCTAAAAATAGCATGTATTGTGCCAGATAAGATGTGAACAGGATGGCAACACCAGATGGAGGCACAACCACGCCAGTTCCAGTTCAAAACAGGGTGAAACGCAATGAAACCCTAATTTTACTAAAAATAGAAAGCTGAGAATGCCTAGGGCGTTGGAAACTTATAAGGGGTAACTGGCATTAAACACCTTCATATGCGCCCAGGAGGAATGAAAAATACAAAAAATTCTAAGTATGAGATTTCCTTGAGCAAGGATGAAATGCGCCTTCAAGAGGCATAGAAATTCTTCTAAGGCAAGAGATTTTCCTCCTCATACCCCCAAATGCGCTTGAGGGAGGTGAAAGGTCAGGCTTGGGCGTGGATTTTCCATCTCACATAGTGAAATGCGCCTAAAATGGAAGTTGCCAAGGTCAAATGCGCCTAGGGAAGGTAGAAGGTCACCCAAAACATGAAAATATTCAAGGGATATCGAAATTTCCTAAGGCATCCTCAAATGCGCTCAAGGAAGGAGGTTGCACATGCTAAATGCGCTTGAGGGAGGTGAAAGGTCAAGCTTGGGCGTGGATTTTCCATCTCACATAATGAAATGCGCCTAAAATGGAAGTTGCCAAGTTCAAATGCGCCTAGGGAAGGTGGAAGGTCACCCAAAACATGAAAATATTCAAGGGATATCGAAATTTACCAAGGCACCCTCAAATGCGCTCAAGGAAGGAGGTTGCACATGCTAAACGCGCTTGAGGGAGGTGAAAGGTCAAGCTTGGAAGTGGATTTTCCATCTCACATAGTGAAATGCGCCTAAAATGGAAGTTGCCAAGGTCAAATGCGCCTAGGGAAGGTGGAAGGTCACCCAAAACATGAAAATATTCAAGGGATATCGAAATTTCCTAAGGCATCCTCAAATGCGCTCAAGGAAGGAGGTTGCACATGCTAAATGCGCTAGAGGGAGGTGAAAAGTCACTCTGGGTGTGGGTTTTCCTTGACCACACGCAAAATGCGCCCCAACTTGGAAGTTACATGGCCTAAATGCGCTTAAGGGAGCTGAACAGTCACTTAAAGTAAACGGAATTCCTCCTCACACTAGCAAATGCACTTAAGGGAGATGAAAAGACACCTGGGCATGGAAAGTTTTTCACAAGTGATATATGCGCCAGAAGGAGGTGAAGAGTCATGTCTTAGGCATGGGAATTCCTCTTCTCCATGGCATGTGCGCCCAAGGTAAGGATGAAAGGTAAAACGTAGAAGGTGAAAGATAAAAGCATGGAGTGATGAATGAAATGCGTTGAAGGTGGAAGCTACCTATAGCATATGCGCTCAAGGAAGGTGAGAAGTCACCATACGCGCCTAGAGGGAAATAATGCCAACGGGTCGTGAAAAAAGACCAAGGGTTATTCATTTATTTTTATTTTTTTTCCTCTTTACTATGTGAATTGCGCTTGAAGGTGGAAATTTATTATATGAAATGTGCCTAGCAATGGGGACTTAAAAATGAAAATTGCTAAGGAGGTCAAAGCATGAAAATTGCTAAGTATGAAAAGGCTTAGGCGTGGAATTGCCTAAGGAAGGAAATAGAGGAATGACATGCTGTATGCGCCCTTCAGAGATAAAATGATGAAATTTATATTTTCAAATAATTCCTAAGGTATTTTTCTCAGGAGAAAATGAAGACGATGTCTAGAGGATGATGCTAGGAATTTCCGAAGTTATGAAAATCTTTAGAGAGGAAAATTCTTCAGAGGAAAATCGAGAAAATTTGCCAAGGCAGAGGAGCTTGAACTTGCAGGAGTAAAAGACATCCGGAGGGGAAGAAATAAACATTAACCATTTTTATTATTTTTAAATAATAAAAATTAAAAGAACCCCTTCGTCCGGATACACATGAAAACGATGGATTCTAGAAGAATTTCTCTTCTGGGTATTAAACATTTGCAATTCAAAGGTGATTCAAACGCTCTCCACGCCATGTCCACATCGTTTCGATGGATATTTTTCTCAATGCCTATTTTAAATAAAATTCCTAAGGCAAAATTGCGGGATTTCTCTAAGGCAAACGAGCAAAATGAATGAGAGGCACTTCGCTAGAAGTTTTGAGCTAGACAATTTTGCCAAAGCAAAGATAAGATCAAATGACTTAGCCAAACAATTTGAAATTGTTCAAGAAGTGAACGATTTAATATTTTAAGAAATCAAATGCGACGAGGCAGGCCTGTGCAGAGGTGATGAATTCATTATTCTAGAAGATGCCTCAGATGACAAGTGTTACAACGAAGAAAAGAGAGGGAAAATGAATTCAAAAATTTGCTAAGTATAGCCTCTGCAGGAATTCGACCAGGCTATAAGATTTTAAAATCTTCTTCATTCCTCTCACCAATTGTTGAATGCAAAAATATTGGCTAAGTGAAAGTACGAATTTTTGAAGAGATTGCAATTGCTGAGAAGTTCAAAATTGTGAGAGAGCTGGAGATTGGTAAGTGCAAATTTGCAAAAGTTGAAGTTGCTGAAGGAAGTGCGACTCAACTTGCTAAGGCTACAATTGCTGAGAGGCACGAATTCCCAGAAGTGAAGTTGCTGAATGCTGAAGTACGACTTGAGAAGAAAGTTTGATGGTTGCTGAAAGTTGCTAAGTTAGAAGGAGAAGTACGAACTTCAAAGAGGAGGTTTCAAATTTGTTGAAAGTAAATTGCTACAAGCAAACATTTCCAAGTATTTGGCATTGTGTTGCTGCAACCAGAGAAGAAACTTCTAAAAACGTTGAAGTAAACAGGCGTAGTTGAGGTTTGCAGCTGAAAGTGACAAAGTGTTGCAGCGTTTTTATTTAAAAATCTGCTGGCACCCTCAAAAGCGATATATTGTTTTATAAAATCTTGTATTCTAATGACTCTCTTGCCTTTTTGCAGAATGGCCGAATCAAGCAGAAGAGCTGCAGGCAGAAACAACCACACCGAGTCCTGACAGGTTGTGATCAAGAAATTGGGCAAGTCATTCTTGCCAGAATCCAAATTTTCATCAAAGCTCGACAGGCTAGCTGACACGAACTTAGGCTCATTCAACATGGAAGCATTCAGAAGAAGGATATTGGGGATTGAAGGCCATCACCCGTCGGTGACTTCGCACAGCATTGTCAGAAGTGGACTGTATGTAGCTGCCAACTTTCCGCCAACTATCCGATGTCCAAAACTCATCATGGAGTGCGCCTACCACTACAATGCAGAACAGAGAACGGTCACTTCACCAAATGGCAATATGCTGCACCCGAAGCGATCGGAGAGGCATTCGGGATTCCAATTCATGAGAAGATGATCTACAAGACGAAAGAGAGAGCTGGAAAGATGTACTCATCCACCACAGACCGGTGTGCTGATTTGATAAACACTAGGTGGATGATTAAACCCAAGCCAATTCGCACAAAATTGCCCAAGCAGATAGTCTCAGATGACTTGAGACAGGAGTTTGGTGATCTCATTATGATGTTGAGCAGAGTTGGAGGATGCCCCCAAGCGTTCATCTTTGAACCTTGGATGTTCTATTTTGTCAACTTGGTGTTGGAGGGAAAGGATTACATGGATTGGGCACTGATGATCAGTGATAACATACATGAACAGCTTCGTGGCGTGAGGAGAACGAAGAAATTTTACATGGGCTCCTACCTTGTCTATATGTTGGCTCGCATGACGAGATATAGGGGAATATCTTACAAGGAACCAATCGATTGCGGTTCCCATCAATTTAAAATATATGAGGCTTGTCCACAGTTGCATCTGACAAGCACAACTAATTATAAGAGGGTCAATGACGCCTTTACAATGCATATCATGAGGACCCTGCAACAAAGAACCCACCACAAAATATCAAGGGAGGCACAAGAAATGATTGAGAAATTCGGATGTTGGTTTATCCAATTTCCAAAATTCACCTACATAAGGCTGCAAGGATTTTCCTCCTATCCATACAGATTGCCTCGGTATCCCACAAACAGGATAGTGATGCTGGAAGTATCTAGGCAACTGATTGCCTATGATAAGATTCAGAAAAAGAAGAAGAAAGGTGGACTCGGATTCCCAATCACCATGGGGAATTCAGATGAAATCTGCCCATCGCTGCAAGTAGCAAGAGAGGCAGAAGCGGAGCTCCAATTCTCCCACCTTTCCTATCACACCAGCAGGCACTACTACGATCCCCACAGAAACATCAGGTGGATATTGACAGAAGAGTTCAAGCACAAGGTGCAGATCGAAGACTTTTGGGCAAGTGCAGTGGATGAGATCGAAGTCGGAAAGAGAATGTTCTCTCGGATACTGTTGGTGATGGTCAGGGAGTGTGAGATCATCCCAATACCAGATCAGATGGAGGAAGACATAAACGTTGTACAGGCTGACTATGAAACAGTAAGAGATACGCCTCTGCCATTCCCAGATTGGTCTGAGCCAGAGATCACTGACTTGGATACACTTTGTATCCCAGTCTTGACATTTACACGGAATTGGGTAGAGAGGCATGTCAGCCGACTCAAGGGAAGGTCAATTCCCCTCACGTACAATTTGATGGGAGACAACAAATTACCGGTAACTAATCAAAGGAGACGGAGTAATCCAACTCCAGAGCCTAGGGGAAAGGAGCCAGTTCGACCTGAGCCTGTGGTAGTTAAGGAGTTCATGCATACGCCATCTCAGACACATTCTCCAAGCTTACGGGAGGTGTCGTTGTTTGTTGATCAGAGGGAGAGATTGGGTGTAGAGCAAACGGTGCGAGTAGAGAATCAACCACCTCGTAGAGAATCAGTGGGTCAGAGCATCAACATGCCCCAAGAAGATCATCAGCAGGAAAATCAGCAAGAGACAGATGAGGGGACAGCTACTGATACTCAATTTCAGCAGGAAATTGAGGCGGCTCTCGAGGGTGATGCTCCTTCAGATCAGGATGCCCAAAGCTCAGGAGACACTGAGCCTATTGATGACGGTGAGCCTCGTCAGAACGATGGCAGAGGAGAAGTTCACGAGGTAGAGGCTGAGGTAGAACAGCCTTTTATTATATCAGACATGTGGCAGGAGGTGCCAGAATGGCTAAGGGATAGAATGAGGCGTGGTCCTGTAGATGAGACCGATCCCGCAGCTGAGATGGAGGAATTATTACAGAGGATCAGTGCACCTCCAGCAAAGAAAAAGGCTAGGAAGTTCTCCAAAATATCCACAGATGAGGATGGATCCCGAACCTTGCACATGGCAGTTCCTCGGGTAGAATGTGATAGGGACGAGGCCATTCTTGAGAACTATGTTGTGACAACCATGGAACTAGACCGCCCTACCGGAGCACAAGTGGTAGAGGAGTGCGATAATTCCTATCGGGCACTCAAGGATAGATTGTCCCATGTTGAGGGCAAATACAAAAGGTTGAAGGTAGAGCACAAGACACTGATTGGCTACGTGCAGCACTTGTCCCGTCCTTGTGGGCAAGAAAATCCGGCAATTGAGTTTCCAGCTGAGTTTTCCAGGGAGTCAATCAGTGGGTTAGAAGATTTGAAGAGAATGGCACAACAGGCAGACAAGTGGGTTGCCAGTGTGCGTACAAAAACAAGAAAGTTCATGGAAGATCTTGCACACGCCTATGGGAAAGCTTCCGATATTATGGCTAGAGTGGAGGCAGTTAACCATGCTTGGGGTGAGGCTCGCATCTATCAGACGAGAGTTGTTCTCCGTTTAGGGGCTTTGATGGGCATACCTCAACACACTTTGGTTGAGGGAGGTGTTATCCAACAGGGAGATAGATACGACTTCGCCAGATGGTATTCTTCAGTAGTCACAGGCCGAGGATTCTATGACGCATCACAGGCAGATTCTGTCAGGGTCAGAAAGGCCATGACGAACATCTTAGATGGAATTCTCAACACGTTGGAGGCAATCTTTGCCAAGAGGTTGACTGCTGAAGAGGTAACTGCAGATGGATTGAAAGATAGATTGGCGCCATTCTTCTCTGAGGTGAAGACCTTCACACAGAACGATTTCGAGAACACAGCCACGTTCTCCAGTATCATACAGAACACCCAGGACGCCCTTGTTGCCTGGAAGAAATCATGTGCCCGGCATGGGCAAACAGTTGTGGTTTTGGAGTTTCAGTTGGATCACATTCCTCCCGTCTCCGATCAGGAAGTTGAGGTAGTCTTGGCCAAATTCATCAGATTTGCGGCCAGTGAGAAGGAGAAAGGGAACGCCCTTCTGGACGATGACCTTCTGGAAGGAGACGACGTGCATTGATCGCAGAGTGTGGTGCATTGATGAGGAGTGGTGGGCGCATTCATTGCCCCACTCCTCTCGGTGGCGGTTTTTAGGGCAGAAACCCTAATTAGGGCATAGGTGGCTCAATCTGAGCCCTTTATTGTAATCGGATTTGAACCGTCCACTAATTGGACTTATTATAAAAGGGGCATCCCCCCCTCATTTGTAAACAGTTAGAACTAGAATTGAATCAGAGATAAGAGTTGAGCTAGAGACTAGAAGGCATATAGCATTTAGCTTAGAAGTTAGCTTAGATTGAGGAGGAAAGGAAGTTTTCCCATTGAGGACTTTGTAAGAAGTTGTTGTGAACACTCTCATAATATAAAGATTTATCATTGTTTAGTGATTCTATCTTCTATTATGAGTAGCTAGCAAGGCTTGTTCGTCTTTCCAATTCAAGTAGATAAAGTAAAGTAGATTTGTTTTTATGCAAGTAGAGTTAATTGTGGAATGTGACATTAGTTTGGGCATATCTTCTCGTATCCATACCACTGGCTGACTTGCTGACGGTAAGTCTGCTCCTGCGTGGTCGACTGGAATCTCAGCACTCTACTTCGATTGTGTTCAATGTGCCCACTTGCTTCGTTGTGAAGGGGTGTGCATGGTGAATCTCAATTTGAATATCTCATCCATCCTTTGAAGATTGTACCAGCTTTGTCAGAGTTGTCTGAAGGGGAGACGAAACGAAGTTTGGTTTGAAGACTATCAAAGCTAATCCTTGCATTCCACCCGTAGAAATAGATCGTAGAATTCCTATCCCTACCTCCTTTAAATTCAGCATTTCCCGATCCATTCAAATACCAAAGCATCATAGTCAAAATCCTTCATTTGCTTGAGCATATAAAGTTGAACAATTACGTAAGTCCCCTTGGAATACCCAGCATATTCACATCAACCAACTGAGTCTATTCGCATTAAGGAACCTTGGAGTCGAATGCATAAACTTTCACGCAATCTTAGCATGCGGAACACTTTGATCAAGAGAGAATAGAGTGACCGTTGGACATTTTATTCTGTGTTGGCGTTGTCATAAAACACACATCAACAGGTATTAGAGTTTTTGTTGAAGTTGTTGTGAGTGGTTTCTCATTTCATGCCCAACACATTCAAGTGGAGAGAAGTTATTACCTTTGGAGAGACATAGAATCCCATAAGTGGAAAAATGAGTTGAGAAATAAGAAGGAAGAAGAGTATGATGAAGTTGAAGCAAGATCCTATATAATGGAGGATGTCATAGCAAGCTATCTCTATCTATGGAGCCCATGAAGAGCCTTATGCAAATTCTCATGGAGAGATTGGACAATGACAAAAACTGAAATTCCAATGAAGGGGAGGAAGTGCCGAAGGTAGAAAAGAAACTTCCAAACAAGCCTTTGTTTAAAGTTGAAGCCAAGATCGAAATTTCGCCATTTGAAGGTTGATGTAGATGCAAAATATCTTGATAATTGGATTACGCAGCTTGAGGTATATTTTAGTATGCATACTCTTTCCCTTGACCAAAAGATCTCTTTTGCTAGATTAAGATTGGCAAAGCATGCCTTAACTTGGCTTGAAAGTCTCTTATTTTCAATGGCCTTGAAGAATTTTTATATAAGTTCTTGGGATCATTTCAAATAATTAATCAGGAAGTGATTCTATTCAATTGTCAAGGAAGAAAAGAGTATGGAATGGCAATTTCTTAAACAAAAGGAAAATCAAAGTGTTCAATAATATGCTAGTGAATTTCATAGGATGGTTATTCAAATGGGTAAAGATGTGCTTGATGTTGAATTACTAATGAAGCACATAGTGGGTTTTCATAATCTCTATAGACCTGTGTTGCTCTCTAAACTGGTTGACATTAGTGAGGTGCGTTCTCATACTTATTATCTTGAAATAGATAATGGTTCCAATTTCTTCCAATACTAATAGTAAATGATGTTAAAAAGAAGAATAAGGTAATAAATTCCACAAGCATCAAGCACAAATCTGCACATTATGACCATTGTGTAAGGATGGCCGGCCAGATCGAGTCTTCATGTTGGAAACTACATCCTAATAAGAACCCACACAAGAAGAAGACTAAGAAGGATGCTAATGCCATGTTTGAAATTCCTAAGAATAAGGAGGTTAGTGATGATTCTAATGGAGATTGTAAAGCTTCTTGCATTACTAAAAAGGTTGATTTGATGAAAGATGCATTGTTTAATGACAAGATTCATGTTAAAGATGGTAAGATTAATAGTCAATGTTCACAAACTAACTTGATTCACAAAGCTTGGTTAAGAAACTTGGTTAAAAGAAATTTCATCACCCTAAGCCATATGGTTTGGGTTGGATTACGGTAATCAGTTTTTTGTTGATAAGCAATGTAGACTGAAATTTTCCATTGGAATGCTTGTTGACAAGATATCTTTTGAGGTCCTGAATCTTCATAGGAAGATGGGTAGCAGTATTTTTATCTTTCCAATTGTGAAAACTAATGCTAAAAGTGTAGCTTCTAGTTCAAGCAATCCATGTTCTATCATTCAGACCCCTGGAGAAACAAGTGTACAAAATTGTGGTGTGTATTCATTTTGTGGTGTAAGGGCACATGTGTCACTTGTTGAGGGAGTCTTCCACCCTCGTCCATTGAGTCCTTAAAGCTTTTGTGGACCAAAAGCCTCTTGATGAGGAAGGAGTGATCAATAAAACAAATTGTTATTGTTTGACATAGCAGCAAAAATCTTTTGGGGAAAAAATCAGAATACCAATAGTATTGAGATTTTATTTAAAATCAGAATTTAAATGGGAAAAAGTCAGGAAAAAATCAAAGTTTAGAAAAAGGTAAGAAAATGTAGAAAAGGGGTAAAATATTCATGTTTTTGAAATTTAATGGCATTTCAATAGCATAGAGATATAGAGCAAATAAAATTAAGATTTTAGCCCATGAATTGTGGAAAATAAAATTTTGTTGTTTATGTTCATATCGTTGATTACATTGAATTGCACAATGCATACTTCATAGTGCTTAAGTAATAACTAAATGCTGACAGTTTTCAAATTTTCAATTACAATCTAGTTTGTACAAAGCCAACCTATAAACTAAGTACAAAGTTCCAAAAAATCAGACGTAGCCAATGAATCTTGCAACTACAAAGAGAGCTACACTAGAGGTTTGTAGGTTCCAATGATGAAGCTCCTAGGTTAGATATCAAAATCCTCATGATTGAGAATGACATCATCATGTGCAATCCACTTAGACTTTGGATCACTTTCATCAAGGTTAGTTGGTTGGTCATCTTCAACAATACCTAATTTTAAAAGTAACAATCCTCCAAACATCCTCCAAACCTTTCAAAAAATGTTTGACTTTCATGATTTTATGTTTAAGCATTTTCAAACATTTATGCTTTTTTTCTTGGTTTTCATACACTTGGTTGAGTCTACCCATCGAGACTTGGCAAGTCTTGAAGACTCAACGAGTCTGACTAGGCTCGTCAAGTACCTAGGTCATGAGTCCTCGAGCCTCATTTTGACACACTTGCCTATGGGGCTCGCCAAGTCTAGATGAGTCTTGTAACACTAGTTTACTCTACTTGCCTCGGAACTCACCAAGTATAGGTGATTCTTTCAAGTCTTGTAACTATGAATTATTTAATTAATAGAGTTGCATGGATACAAACATAGGTATGCATCTACTACAAATATAACCTTTTTGAAGACCTCCTAACATGAATATGGCTAGATTTATATATAAAATAAAATACTATAATAGAATAAATCTATGTTCCACAAAGTTTCATAACGGGGAAGACACGTGGTGGGGACGAGGGGACCAAGGGCCTAAGTTTGGGAACTATGGCAAGGGGGCAACAAGGGAGGCACAAGTACATATAGTACTTGAAAAAGCACTTATAAATAGATGTACAAGGAACAAGTATAGGAATTACAAATGAACCTTTGGCATACTAAGTAAACAACTAAACAATGAAAACATTACATTGTTGCTATGATTGGATTGAACATTATTATTAGCAATGGTGGGTGGAGGTTTGGGGGCTTAGGCCCCAACAGAGTCAAGCGGCAGCACTCCTCGTAGGGGTTTGGGGGCAAAGCTCCCAACAGGGTTGAGGGATAGCACCCCTAGTGTGTTCCTTGTCGCAATACAGGGCAAGGATTAGGGGTGGAGCCCTCACCACCAAGTGCAAATTAAGGCCTTTAAAACCACTCAAACCTTCATGGAAAATGCAACCTTCACAATTTTATCAATTGTTTTGCAACACAAGTCATTACCAATTCTCAAACTTGGGAGAGATTTGAAATGAGGTTGAAACTTATTATTTATAAGTTTTTTGTAGGTGCTTAGGGTTTGAGTGGGGTCAATAACCATTGTTAGGGCTTGTGGCATGTAGATTGAAAACACTTTTTTATTTTTAAAAAATATTGACTTTTTCATTTTCATGCCATGGGGGACACCTAGAAGTCCCAAGGACAGGAAACTCTTGGGAATCCCCTAAACATTTCAGGGACATCTCGAAGTCCCAAAGGGGGTCATGCCAAAAACGTTTCAAGTCTTGGGTGGCAATGACATGATGACAAGGGGATGTCCCCTCCAAGTCCCCACACCTTGCAGACATCCCCATCCTGGAAACATGGGGATTTTTGGGGGCGCACGTGCCCCTGTAGAACACTACGAATAAATACAAACTAAAAAATATAAAATTATGCTAAATTATAATTTATTATAATTTATTATTTTACACATAAATATTATAATTTTATTAATACTAAATGTGATTACATTTAATAAATAGAAAATTTATTAAATAAATAAATTATTAAATACAAACTAAAAATATAAAATTATACTAAATTATAATTCATTATTTTACACATAAATATTATAATTTTATTAATACTAAATGAGATTACATTTAATAAATGGCAAATTGATTAAATAAATTAATTATTATATACTTAATAAATAAAAATAAAAATAAATCCAAACTTAAATAAAATAAAATTGCATTATCCATTGCAATAGTTGCAAATGAAGATACGAGATCTAAAATAGTGCACAACATTTCCTTCTAGAGGTGTAGGCAATTGATTAATCTCAAACTAGCACCTCCAAGTTCCAATTGTATCTATATATGAACAACACCAACCTAAAAAATCTTTCTTTGGTATCGAACAAATTCTTTTCCATAATCATCGCTGTTATTTTTTTAAACCCTTAAGCCAATGAAAAAATTGCAAGTCAAAGTCAAAATAAAATTTTAAAATTCAAAAATCATTAAAAATTTAAAACCATGATTACACAATATTGGCAATTTTATTGATATTTTTGTGTGTTTTATACCAAAAAAAATAGTAAAATAATGTTGAATGATATTTATTTAAAAAACACAATTTTGGGGTGGGGGGATCGAAAAACCTAGTGTTTTTTATTTTTGTGATTAGTTCGTGAAAAAATCATTATTTTTGCTTCTATGGTTTGACCATTGGGCCTTGGTTTAAGTCCACTAATCAAGATAAGTATGGATATTTGCCATGTTCCTAGGCGATTCAAATTGAAGAGCAGTTAGCTTAAGGGAGATGAAGGTGTAAAGGGTAATCCAAAACATCTTTGAAGGCTACAAACTAAAATGTTAACTTCATGACAGAGTTGGTAGGTTTTGTCAAGTTCACCCCTTTTGCAAGGCAATGAACATACATATGCCCCAATGGATGCATAATCACTAGATCGACAAACATGACTATGGAAATAGGTAAATTCATGTCTTCAATATGTGAACAAAATTCAAACAAATGGAAGCCCAAATGTTTCATTAAGGGCATTTTTTTACCTTCCACTAGCCATTATAGTGAGAAGGGAGTCCATTTTGGGAGGTTTTGGATGGAGATAGGATGGTTAGCTCTTATTACAAACAATTTGGCTATGTGCGAGGAGTTGACTTCCCACTGTTTTGGAGGTAGAACAAGCATTTAGGAGCGAGTATTGTTTTATTTCTCCATTTTAACCCATTGTGGTTTTATAATGCTTATAAGCTTATTGTTTTAGTGGTATGAGGCAAGATATTGCACTATTCTTGGAGTTTTCTTCCCTTTGAGGGTCTCTCCAACTAGAAATTTGTGTATGTCTCATTTTGTTGTATTTTCCATTGATATGAATATGTTTATTTCTACTTCAATTCATTTGCATAGCTTTGTAATTAGTAACTTAAATATATCGATTGTTTATTAAATTACACTGTGTTTGCATTTGGGTAAGAGTTGAGAATATCCAGAAACTAGTGAGAGTCTTGAGACATAGTCTCTTTATAGATCGGTTAGATGATACGGACTTGTAAAGGATCGTGTTTTGTATTCCAATTAACACTAGAAAGGTGTTGACATTTGCATATATTGTCGAAATTGAAAATGTGGGAATTTGTGACACTTTTTGGAACATTGTTGGGATATGTTATATGTGAGGAAGGGGACTACTAGTAGACCCTACAAAAGTTGTCATATGCAAATGAAATGAGCATGTGCAAGTGTTTTTACGACACACAAGGTACTATTGCAAGTTTTCAAGAACCATGCAAAAAATCATAGAGCCAACAATGGAGTTGTTGAAGTTTGGCAAATTCTATAAGGGGGAGAAACACCAAGAGGCATTCAACATACTCAGGAGGAAATTAGCAACCAACCAATTCTTGTGTTTCCAAACTAGAAGAAGTCATTCCACATACATGTTGATGCATCAAGGATAGAAGTCAGCATTATGTTGGCACAAACAAGGGAAGGAATAATAGATCTTCCGATCTATTCTTGAGCACAAAGTTGTTGCAAGTGGAGCAATACTACAGAATTAAAAGGGAGGCATTAAGGACCGTACATGAGCTACAAATTTTACATAGTATCTATTTGCATTGTCATTTATCCTCTATACAAACCATGAGGCATTAGAATTCTTGATCAATAAGCCAATTTTGCATGGATGCATTTCTCAATGGTTGATATTATTCCAAGAATCACTTTGAAATAGCGGAAAGCCTAGGAAATGTCATATGTAACAAAACCACTTGTCACAAATCACAATGAGAAAGGAGGTTACAAAGAAAATGGATTCTTATGTGCATATCTATTCCAAATAAAAGTGATCCAAAGAAGTTGGCAAACATAATATGTTTGAGAAATGGAAGAGCACCAAAGGATCATACATTACTACAAAGGAAGCACTTGACAGAGAGAAGCATCATTCAAGTTGATTCGAAGGAATAAAATGCTACAATAATGTGTGTTGGAGTATGAATGTTGGAATGTTTTACAAGAATGTCACAAAGGCATTGTGGGAGGTCATTATGAAAGGAAGATAACCACAAATGAGGTTTTGCATGTTGATATGGCCAAAACTATTAAAGGTTGCACAAGAGCACACACAAAAATGAGATGCTTGTCAAAGGATAGGAAAGTTGAATGATCGAGATGAGATGTCGATAATAACAATTTTGGCACAAGAAATGGTCAATGGATTTTGTTGGACCTATCCCCTCAAAATGAAGAAAAAGTGGTTCAAGGTACATAATCAAAGGGTTGGATTATTTCAAAAGATGGGTTATACAAAAGTATCAAGTAAACAATATACTACTCCAAAAATGGGTAAGATTATCTATGAGATACATAATTGCAATATTTTGAAGCCCACTAAGCCTAACGATCTAGGATCACACTTTTTGGTTGAGATAGTACAAATTTTGTTCAAGGTATTCATGGTAGTAGACCACAAGAATACACCTTACTATTCACATCTAAATGGGATAGTAGAGATGTTCAACAAAATTTTGGGCCATGTCTTAACAAAAATTTGTGACTGGAGAAAGTCAAACTGGTACATGAGAGTACATGTAGCATTGTGGATCTATAGGTCAAAGTATAAGACATTGAACAAGCAAACTCCATTCAACAAGTGGACAAAATGAAATTATGCTAATGGAGTACTCAATACCTAGTCTAAGGGTCATGTAAGACTAGGTCAAATGAAGTAGAATCCCAATTGCCATGTATTGGTGACCTACCAAAGTTGGATGACTCAACTAGTGGATAGATCCAACCAAGAAGAGTGGCACAATAAGCACATAAAGAACAAAAAACTAAATATTCGCAATTTAGTATTGTTACAATATCACTCAAGGAATTCAAAGCATCTAAGAAAGTTGTAATTGTATAATATCTATTAAATGGAGGACCTTGTAGAATTGTAGTCATTTTGTTCATAGAAGTGTGCAAACTTAAAAATTTGTGGAGAGAAAATTGGACTAGAACTTTATGGAAGTAGGCTCAAGCCATACAAGCAATTGGTAGAATAGCAAATGAATATGATCAAGTTCTAGCCAAGTAGTAGCAATGGTTGAATCCAATGTTTTAGTTCATTCTAGTTTTATTTGTGGAAAAATATTTAAGGGAAATAGATACTAAACAAAGTTTGGATAGTGGTGTGCTACACATCAGAAAATCAAGCGTAGGTGTCAAGTGAGAGTTAGCAACACCAAACCATGTATTGACAACTACACAAAGATGTCAAGTAATTGGAAATGCAACAAAACTTAGAAGAATAAAGTGGTACACAAATAAGGATAACCATAGATGTGCAATGGAAGCTAGGAACAAAGGCAAGATAAAGTGGGTCAATGGAAAGAAGATGAATAAGGAGCAAGTTTTAAAATAGGAAAAAAGAAATGAGGAAAGGTAGGAGGTTGTCGAGGGAAATTCTAGATCAAAGATTGGCAAATAAAAGTTGTTAAAATGACTAGATGTAAGAAACAAGACCATAAACAAAAGGCCATATTGTGGCAATGCATGTACCATAGTTCACATACTAAGACTCAACAAACCAGAAAAATTCCAACTTGACAAAACTTGACAACTTAAAAAAGCCAAAAGCTATGATTTTTCTACATTGAATGAGTGTTTTTCCACACATTAGCATATAAATCATGTATGGCAAGTTTTATGCTAAAACTCTCTAAGCACTCATGACCAATTAGATTACAAATCTATGCTCATTGAGTCATAAGTTTACATGAAAGTTACTCATTTAAAAAAAACTCACAAGTACTCTTCAAGTTTGCAAACTATGGTATGTACAACATTGAAAAAAGACGACATGAAAATGTCAATCAAAAGATGACAAGATGGCATTCAATGTTCAAAGGTGATGTGGTGATAGCATCAAGAAAGCAGGTGGGTTAATTAATGGCCTAAAGCCTCTAATTATAAATATAGTCGAGGGAACCCACATTTTACTTTGAATTCTAAAGAATTTACATGAGACCTCTACAAGTGCAAAACGCAGATTCAAGATATTAGGAAAAATACAATGTTCCACGGAGTTTTGGGGACGAGGAGGGGGGGACGGCAGGGGACGCGGGGGTGGGGGGTCTAAGTTTGGGGGCGGTGAGGGGACAACGTGGGGATGGCGGGGCAGGGGAGCGATGCACTGAAATACATATAGTACTTGAAAAAATAGTTATAAAAAGATGTATAACTGTAGAAGCCTAAAGAATAAGTAAAGTTTAGAGTTTAAACACATTGCAATGATTTCATTGAACTAGTGAACATTGAAACAATGAACCTTTGCTAGCATCCTCCTGCTTGTAGGCTGTAAATGTAGATTAAAATTTAAAAATTAAAATGGGCAAGGCGTGGGACTGTTTCTAGACTGAAATTTTGAATGCCTCAAAGAGATGTCATCTCGTGGGATGCAATGAAGTGCGGGCAAGCTCGCACTTCATCGCATCCCACAAGATAGCATCTCTTTAAAGCATTCAATCTAACAGTCCCTTGCTCGTGCTTGCAATGAAGTGTGGGCAAGCCCGCACTTCATTGCATCCCACGAGATGGCATCTCTTTGAAGCATTCAGTCTAATAGTCCCTTGCCCGTGCTTGCTGCATAATGATAAAACACTCGTTTGACCCCTACCAGCTACATAAGTGATAAAACACAAGGAGCTTTTAACGGGTATGGACATCCAACAAAGAATAAAAAAAATGAAACAAAAATAAAACCCAAAACCCAAAAAAAATGAAACAAAAATAAAACCGAAAACCCTCCCTCATACCTAGATTCAATCGTTGCTTCAATCTTCAGATGCCCACGCTTAGCCTCAGACTCGTGTAAAGTGTAAACACTCAGCCAAAATAAAGAATAGTTGAAAAATTAAGTCAAAAGGTTTTGATTTAGCCTTTTAGGCTTTCAAAAAGACTTTAAAATTTTTAATTTATAAATTTTAGCTTTTGTTTTTTAAAAAAAAATCATTTTTAATTGCATTTTAAGGGGGACATCTGGAAGTCTCCTACATTTTGGGGACACCTAGAAGTCTTGGGGACATCCAAAAGTCCCCTCAAAAGGGAAACGTCTCGGAGGCAGCGGAGAAACGGGGGGACGATGGGGGGACATTTCCCTGACATCTCCACGTCTCGAAAATGTCCCCGTCTTCGAAACAACTCCATTTTTTGGGGGGGATGCATCCCCATGGAACTATGGAAAAATATAAGTGTAGAGATTTCAACTTGCAAGAGCTAGAGATGAAGACAATAGCACAAAGAGAGAGAAACAAGAGTTGCAAATGAGGATATATGAGTTAATACTCTCCTAGAAGATAGTAAACATCTTCTATTAATGGAAAAGGAATTTCCATAGGCAAGAATTAAAACCAAGTAGGAGAGTACAAAAATTGTGGACTAGAAAGGTCCGACTACTTGAGTAAGCAAGCCAAAATAAATTTCCAAGGATGAAGGCATCCAAGGTAGAGGTTGACACAAAGTTAGAAGACAAAAGGAGACGCTGCAAAAGGAATCCAAGGAAAAGGTGGTCATAGAGGAAGAGGAAGAGGAATTTAGAAAAGAAGAAAAGATGTAAGGCAAGACCAAAGAAGAAGAAGAAAACATTATTAAAGATTTAGATGAGGAAACAAGTACAAACAAGACGAAGGATTACAAGGAAACACCCCTAAGATCAAAACAACAAGACTCATATTTTGGAAAGGATGAGGTTAGTTTTCCAATGGATGAGCAAACTAAGAAACAATCCTAGTAGCACCACATGACAAAGTTGCCAACATAGAAAATAGCATCCATTAATCAATGAACAATGGACACAATGTCAAGGTAGATTGCAATAGAGGAAGGGCAGCAAGTAGAAGTGCCTACAAGTTCATTCATGAAAAAAAGCCAAGCCACAAGCATGATCTGAGTGAACCCAACAAAGTTGTTGGATGCCCAAGTCACAACAAGAGCAATTTTGAGCATTGGAGAGTTAATGAGGAGACAACTAACATATAAATGTGCAGCCAACACATTGGACAACAAATTCCAAGGGCTAAAGGAGTTAGAGGCAAAGGATGAGCAACTAGTGGTACTAAGAGCCAAAACAACAAAAATATTGGATGATTGATAAGAAGTGACCAAATGTGACAAGCCTGGAGTCAATAACAAGGGCATGGGCAACAATACTACTAGCCACCCCCTCAAAGGACGAACAAGATACAAGGATTGCCTAAATGACAACAAGAATGAATGAGGTTGGCAACATAACTCTCTACACTTTCAAAGTTGAAAAAGAATTGCAATAAGAATTGGTATACGGTTGTAGCTTAAGCCTATAGCCTTGATCTATAAAAAAGGAGGATATTACTCACACTATTCACCAACTACTAATTTATATTCTTAGTTTCTTGAGAACATGCATAATTGAAACCGTTAAGCATGTAACGTGCAAGGAAATGAAACATAAGAGAGAAAAAGGCCATGAAAGAAGATTCATATGCCCTAAAGAAACTCTCCAACTTTTCGAAGTTGAAGAATTGCAATAAGCATTGGCAATTAATTGTAATATAAGCCTATAGGCTTGACCTACAAATAGGGAGGATAATACTTGCACCTTATTCATCAACAAATGATTTATATCTTAGTTTTTAGATAGCATGCATGACTAAAATTGTTAAGCATTTAATGTGCAAGGAAATGAAAAATAAGAGAGCAAAACACCATTGGAGATAGACATGCCCTAAAAAAACCCACTTCAATTAAAAACTACAGCTCAAAGGCAAGCAAACACTCACTTATGTACTTAAAAATTGACAATACACGAGGTGGCAGCCCTTAGGCTTGCAAAGCAAAGCCCTATCCTACAAGAATCAATTCCAACAACCTCGAAAACATTCCCAATTAGCTTTCCCTACCCCTGCTCTTAAACATAGTCCCAACCTCATGGAAATAACAATGTTCATCTCCAACTACAACTCTTGAAAATGCATATAAACCACTAAAAATGAATCATACATGTGCCGCTAGGAATATATATAGATTCCAATGCATTTTGGAGCCAAAGATATCAAGAAAACATGCCAAGAAGAATCGGGGATGTCATTGAATGCACAACTTTCAAGAAAAAATTCACCAATTCAGACTGATGATTACATTTTTGCCCTAGAAATTTCAAAATTGCCCAACAAATTTGTTTTGACCACTTGCTATGATTGGGAATATCGTTTCCACTACCTACTACAACTAATAGATTCACATTGCAAGAAAAATACTTAGTTTATGATCCTATCAAAAGCTACTTTCTTATGTCTCATATCATTTGATACATTTTCCAACATTCAAGAGATCGTCTTTGTTCCAAAACATGCCATGAAATACATAAACCATGTATCACACCTCCCTAATAAGGAGACTTTTGGTCCTCAAAAGCTATAGAGATTTGAAAAGGATGGGGGTGATAGTACACCTCAACTAATGACACATGTGCCTCCTTGCCTTGCACCATAATACAAACATAAGAAAAAACTTGATACGCCTTTGTCTTCAACTATCTACATGATGTAAGTGTGTTTCTTGAACATGGAGGAACTTTTTCAATATTGATTTTCTCCAAAGGAAGAACTTTTGTGCTACCACTCATCTTCCCATGAAGATTTAGGACCTGTGTAGGTTGCTCTTTATCATGGTAAGCACACAACATGAAAGATTTTCCACCTTTGATGAGGCAATATTGTTTTGCCCTCCTATAGAACACAACCTTTAGATCATACATTACAGACTACCAAAACAACACCACACATCTAAAGGAGCAACATCTACCATTGTTTAATCAACATTTAGAACCAACTAAAACCTCAATTTGCATTGCTTACTATCTAGCATTCCAAGACCTTCTTTGACCCAACCCACTTGAAAAGGCTTAGAGTGTTGAACATTTTTAAGGCCAAATTTATTAACCAAATCTTGAACAATTAAGTTAGTTTGAGAATAGGAATATCAAACAATGCATCAAACTTAACACCATTAACATGAATCTTGATATAAAACAAGGCTTTTTTTTTGCCAACAAACCAACTTTCCTAGCAATGTAAGAAAGCTTGGAATCCACTTCCAAAATATAATAAATTACCTTGGTTGTTTATCCTTTTGAACAAAAAATACTAGAGTTATTTTTACCCATCTTACCTTGCTTGTGAGGGTTCTTTCCTAGATGCAACTTCCAACAAGAGGACTCTTCATTACCATCCTTAACATAGTGGTCACAATGAAGCATGAGTTTGTTCTTGGTACTAGTGGAATTTACCTTGTTCTCCTTGGCTTTAGCTGCCAAGGAGAAAATGACTTTCTACCTCAAGATAATGAAAATGAGTGCATGCTTCATCAATGTCCATCAATTTGTAAAGCAAAAAACATCTATGAAAATGGCTATGAAAGTCTCCTATGTATTTCATAAGAATTTATTCATCTTGTATGACCTATTCCATTTGAATAGCCCTTCTACGAAATTTACTAGCATAATATTTGTATATTTTGACCATCTTTTTGTTTTGAGAATCATCATCCCCCGCATTTATCCTCTCTAATGACAAATATGATAAAATTGCTTCATAAGAGCTTGTTTCCTTAGTTCCATTGTATACAAGAGACTCTCAAACCAAGTAAGAGCATACTTTGGCATTCTTAACCTAGCAAAGGAAATCTTTTGTTCTAAGGTAAGAGATCACATGCTAAAATATACCTCTAAATGAGACAACCAATGGTCAAAGCTTATCCACATCCACTTCACCTTTGAATGGTCAAATCTCAATCATGGCCTCTACTTTAAATCTCAATCATGGCCTCTGCTTTGAATAAAAGTTTAGTTGATATACTCTGATGACTGATCACCCTTTGAAGACTCCCCTTCTTTATTGGAATTAGGATTGCCACTATCCAATATCTCCACTAAAATCTCCATAGGCCTCTCATGGTCTCCATTGATTGAGAAAGACTTGCTATGGCATTCTCCATTTTAGAGAACCTTGCTTCAACATCTACATATTCTCCTCCACCTTTCATGTTTCTTAACTCTCTTCTCTACCTATGAGATTCAATGATTTTTTGTATAGGTAATGTCTCCTTTCCACTCAACCATGTTGTGGGCGTAACCCTACAAAACATTCAACACAACCACTTCTCAAAAGGAATGAAACTACTCTAATACTGCTTGATACAAAAACAAGGAAGTTATTCTCTTCTCTTACTATGGAATTCGGTGTCTTTTTGTATAGGTAATATCTCCTTTTCACTAAACTGTGTTGTGGGCATGACCCTACAAAACACTCACAACAACCACTTTCCAAAAGGAATGAAACTACTCACATACCACTTGATCCATAAACAAGGATATTCCTCATTAACTATTCATCGATAGAGAGCATACATGATTGAAATTGTTAAGCATATAATGTGAGTGGAAATGAAACGTAAGAGAGGAAAACACCATGAAAGAAGACACATATAACCCAAAGAAACACACTTTAGCTAAAAACTCCAACTAAAAGGTGAGCCAACAATCACTTATGTACTTAAATAGCAATACAAGAGGTGGCAGCCCTTAGGCTTTCAAAGTAGAGCTTTGTCCCACTAAAATCAATTTGAACAACCTCACAAGCATTCTCATTCACTTCCCATGTCTCTACTCCTAATCACCAACTATAGCCCTTGAAAATACACATACGCCATTAAGAATGAATCATCCACTTCTTATAAGGAATATAAATAGGTATACACTGCATTTGGGAGCTAAAGAGACTAAGAAAACGTGTGGCAAAGAGGAAATATTGAGAACTAGAAAGCCACTTAACATGCACAAACTATTGTGATGAATTCATTATTTTGTCTAGGCCGCCAATTATGTTTCTGCCACCTGCTACAAAATATCAACTCTGAATTCTCTCAACAACATCAATGAGCATTTATGCAAAAAATGAAGCAATGTAGTTCAACCAAAACATATTTATATTTTAATATACTAACCCACCCTGCACAGCAAATATGTTCGTAAAATGACCTGATTGATGACATCACTAACAGGATTTGGACTTGGGTACAGCAGCAACATGCTGCCCCAACAATGGTGAGGTCCCTAGTTTAATTCTAATACACAAAGCAAATCTACAAATCTTGACGTTCATGTAACTCAACATGCAAAACTTCTAATCCACTATATAAAAATAACCACAATAAATTGAACTAGAAATATATAGAAGCTTCCATAAATCTTGACCAAGGGCCACTATGAAAAATCAGAAGTTGATAAGAGAACTTGGTAGAAAGCAAAAGACTTAGCTGCCATATTCAATAAAAAAATAAATTTAAAATCATGCAATACTAATAATTTAGATTCTTTCATTAAGAATGAGTTTCTCAAAGCAATAAGTGCATATAAATAAAATCAATCATGTTACCTGGATTCTCTGAAGGCTTATCACTTAGAATACCAGAGAACACTATTGCACGCTCCATATATTGAGACGAACCTCGACGAGTTGTTTTACGGTAAACACATGTTCTAACATCATTACACCATCCTCCACCCTTCAAGTTACAAGCAATACAATTAGAGTCGAACAAGATATGTTATAATAACATATTTAGCATGCATTGTAGATTGCATTATGTTGTAAACATTTCTGTCTCTTTCCATAGTGTTGAACTTTCTAATGTAGAATATGGAGACACCTCAAGTTGAATGAGCCAATTATTTGCTCCTGACCCAAATCCCCTATGTAAGTGATAACCTGGTAAGGTTCCATCCAAACAAACTGCATGCAACAAACAAAATTAGCATTAATGATTTACATGCAATATAATGTGAAGGATTTTGCATTAAATTCTATAATTAAATGTCTAATAAATATATGATAGCATATTTTAAACACATAACTATGAACATCTCAAATCTCAACCTCTTAGTCTTATCTAGCTTAACAATTGCTAATCCTCGTCATTTCAGAAAACAAAACATTAGATGTCCATGTGATTCTTAGATTGGAAACATAATGATATTTTCAACAAGAAAGTTAACACTTAGTAAGAGCTTGCATATAAAAAGTAGATGGACAGGAAAAAAAATTCAATTGAACTTTATAAGCTTCAATAAAATCTTCAAATGATTAGTGGCATGGTTGAGGTATATTGAACCATCACATGTAGACGCTATGGGGACCATCATCCTCACGTAATTAATCCTCAAATATGACAGATACACAAGGCAATTTGATGCATACAAATAATTTTGCAATCATACAAAAATCTTATAATGAAGGCAATACAATCACCAATGCATAATCTCAAAGCAAGTGTTTCTATACATGCAAACAAACAATGCATCATTTAGTGTCCCACACTTGGCAGTGAAGGCATCATCTAGGACCAATATCCTCGCATTAAAATAGCCTTTTAGATACTTGTATTGTTTCCATGTGTAACAACTAATAGTCATTTGTTTTTATCATCATTCAAGGATCAAGATTGATTGTTAGTTTAGATGTATTTAGCATGCAGTTTGTTTGCTTTTACTTTTATTAAATATAGGAAAGTTCAATATGTAAATAAAAACAGAGTAGATTTATGTCACCCACAAATACTATAGACATCACACCCACAAAGTAATCACATCTAATATCTATTAGTTCTCTTGCAAGAAATCTTGATGACTGTTTTGTCTAAATCTATTCTTGAAGTTATCATGTTCAATTTTGAAAAGTAAATGCTAAAGAAAAACCTGTTATATTATAAGAAGTGCTTAATACAGATTAGAACGAATGGTGTAAAAACATAGGGAGAAAAAAGAGCACACCACAGAGCCGGTACCATACAAATGAACCAAATTTTACATGTATTTCAAAGATTTTATGTCAAAATAATATGAGGAACTCTTTATCGTCTTAGTGCTGTGATTATACTTGAATCTATCTTCCTCTGTATTCATTTGCATCATATACTATTTTATCTACTTACTATATTTTTCTACTTACTGTGATTAATGTCTATAAACTGCATCTCTAAGCTAATCCTAAAACAAAAGGAAAAGGAAAATGAAAGAACCAAAATGAAAAAAAAATTGACATGACAACAGACAGTTCTTTGTCATTGCAACAAAAGGTTGTCTGGCTGGCATAAAGGAGATGCCATTGAGACAGAAAAACATGTGACCTGCCCAGGCATCACTCATATTTGGTGACTGTTACATTAGAAGTATCAGCTCCTTGCTTGATCAAACACTCACTTTGCAAGGAATATCTTATGCTTATATTCAAGTATTTTTCACCTAATATGAGGAGATTCTGATGGCATAAATGCTTGAACTGTCTAATACTCTATGCTTCCAGCATCAACATATCAACCACAATTATTTATTGCAGGTGTACAAGGTAAAAGACTACAACATGTGATCATAACATATTAACAAAAAAAAGTAAAGAACCAGCTAATTCCTTAGAATTTAGAAATGACCTTTAAAATACTATTATATAATCCCCCAAGAACATTAACAGTCATATTCAAACCACAACATGGACCAACAATAACAGGAAGATGGAAGATGTAGTCAGTACATGGCCACGATCTATCTCATTTAACCAGTTAACGATGGCATTTAAGGCTTATCAAGTAGCATAGAAGGCCATACACTATCATTTATCAAGCTGATAAGAAGCGTGTAAGTATTGGTCAAGACATGTAGGAATGGCAAGTCGTCATTTCAATTTTAAATGGTGACTAACTGAATTGAACTTCAACAGTCAACAGAAATATAAAATTTTCCCTATTTCCAATGCTACTAAATTATCATAATGACCTCCACATACTAGAAACAAAAATATATTAGATCTAAAACTCTTAAAGGAAACAAAGAAGATCCCTTTGGCTGGCTGTCGATTACCCTTTACAAAAATGTATTTTCTTCCTCCACCTCCTAAGAAATTTAATTTTCTTAATTGCTTCCAGAAATCCCAACAAAGGGCAAGTTTTTGATGACTAAAAACCAATTAAAAATAGATTAGCCCCACCATTATCTAGAAAATTTGTTGATATAGAGATAAATTAGTATTTTGAGTTAGCTTGCATAATCAGATGTAGAAAGTGAACATGATGCAGTAAAAAAATGAGAAAAAGTAGATTATTAGGAAATCTCAACTATTAACTGGAAGATTCCTCTCGAATCAACTCCTCCTATTGGATGGTTGGAGCTTCTTCAGAGATCGCTACTGATGTTTACTTATGTTTCTGTCTTTTCCGATATGAGGTATGAAATCTTTTTTTTTTTCGCACGGGGAGGGGGGGCCTAATCTCAGATTCAGATGTTTGTCCAGTTTTGCCTTGAAATACATAAAATAAATAGATCTTCGGATAAAGAATACACTTAACAAACAGATTAGGAAGGACATCAAGGAGATGAATGAGTTTAACGAACACCAGGGTCCTGGAAAGTGGGTAACTGATAATCACCATGCTCAAATTTGATCTCAACGTGATGATCTCCATTTCATTTGCACCTAATATACCCTTTTCTTCAAATCTAACTGTTTTATTATCTTAATTATCTCCTAAAGCAAATACTGAAAATATTTCCTGTTAGCAATCTTACCACACAAGGAATTTCAGGCAGACCTAACAACCAATCATATTCGGTTACATGATGAACGAAGCCATGTGTCCATGTAGAAACCATGACCCTTATAACCCGAAAGATCAGCCTAAAGATCAAGCAAAATCGAACTGCCATCTATCAGTAACGACAAAAACTTGCTTAATTCTCTGCGATACAGACTACCAACAGGAGGAAACTACAACATATAGATTAAATACATTATACAAGACGCACCCTACAACACACTTGGAAGGCGGAAGGGGAGCGAGTGAAGGAGGAGAATTCATAAAGATGTAAATCAAGTACAAACTTCATTAGGACAATGAGGATGACCGGCTAAATTTAAATGATATACAAACCATACAGGAAATAGTAAAATGCAAAGTGTACTGGATTAGGAAAACTTGCCAGCTCCTTTGGATGCTGCTCCTTGCACAAGTGTCAATCCCACCATAAGAGTACCTGCAGGATAAGACGTGCTCATCTCTTCCCAATGCAACCCTGAGCTATTGTGTGACACCAGAATCTCTGAGTTTTTCAGTCCAGAGCAGCATATGATTCCAAACATAACCACCCCAACCAAAGCTCCTGCATGCTCCCTGAATCCCTTCATCTTCTTCTTCCCAGAAAGCACTAGAATGAATAAGCTATCAAGCAACTAGCAACAAACAAGGCAGGGAAACACAAGGCTAACGAATCAGAAGCAGCTAAGGACTAAAACCACCAATGCCAGGAGCTTCAGAAACCAGGTGGTTTCTAATGTTGTATACTCACAAGCCCGCCTCCTTTCAATAGATGCTTTAATATCTCAAAAGTCAAAGGAGGCGGAAAATAACTCGAAAAGGGCTGATGCTTACACAAATCTACCAGCAACCAACAATGCATGTGAACATCTCAATCAAAAAGCAGGATGCCACGCTATCACCAAAACTATAGGCTCGCACTCACCTAGATTTTTGCTGGTTTGAAACAAACAGTTCCAAAGCCAACTAAACTCACTTCACAACAAGTCTAAAACCCAGTTCTTTATAGATCATTTCAAGCTAAACCAACTCAGACCCACTTCCCTATAGATATTTTCGAAAATACCAACTCAGACCCACTCCCCTGTAGACACTCTCAAGCATACCCAACTGAGACGCCCTCCACCATAGGACTTCTCAGTCTAACCCAACACTAGCCTCCCTTACCAAGACCTATTTCACTGTAGGCCTCCTCAATCATAGCCCGCCTCGGTTTTAACGCATGTTAAGCTAAAATCAGAGGGGCCTAAACACTCGCACAAAGGACAGCTTAGCTTGCAGCCGACAACACATTCCTACACTAAGCTGACACGGAACCTTCTTTCCCATTTCACACACTTCCTAATTCCTTTAAGAAGTGATGTGACTGGGATTCTTTGAGTTTGGCCCACTGTAAAACTGAATTATTTTCTCTAATGCTGTGTCCGGCCATCAATTTTATTCATTCCCTTTTACTACTCAAAACCCCAATTTGAGTCTTATTGACACACTCCCAACGCTCAGTTATTTCCACCCAAAAAGAGGAAAAAACAACGCCACAAAGAAAAACAACTCTCATCTTTTTCTTTTTTAATAGTATGTTAGAAAGTGTTTTCAAATGCTGTAGATCTCTGGATATGTACTACCGTTGCTCTAAGCTGCTCACGTGTGAGAAATAAACAGACCATGGAAACACTTGTGCTGGTTAATCTAATTCTGCATACACTGTAAAGTAAATAGATAATTCTGTGTACGCTGCAGGGTGTATCGATTTTTAAAAAAGTTTGGGTGGTAACACTTCAAACATATTAATGAGAATGTTTTGACACGTAGCATAATAAGATTCCTCCGCCGTACGAGGTGTTTTAAAAAGAGTGGGGATTATGAGCTTCACGAGCTACCTACATGAATCTGTCGCTGTGATGATCTCATTGCCTTGTTTGTTATTATTATTAATTAATGAGAATATTTAATTTGAAGAGGATAGATTTATTTTTTGATTGGACTGTTATTAGTTTGTGGGTGTGTTTGTTGAAGTTATAACTAACTAATCAGTAATCTCAACTAACTATTCAGTAAGCTCAAACTTCCATTGAAAAACACAGAAATTCGGAAGCCTCCAAACACTACTATATTTATCAGCTATATTATTGGAGAGTGTGATGTGGAGCGGGTGTAAATGCTAACTGTTATGTAAATGATGAAGTGCGGTTTTCATGTGCATGTTCTCCAAATTTTGTTTTCACACATGTCCTTGTTATCAGGCCTAATTTATTAGCCTAATTTTAAGACTAATTGCCAGTTAGAGTGGCATTATACCTTGAGTGTTTGCATGGGTTGTCTTGGGCTTTATCTTTTCTGACGATTTCTTATTGATGTTGCATGTGTATGATGTGTTCAGGGAATTGGCATGTTAGAGCTTGAAGATCATAACGTACACTATTCACGTTCAAAAAATCATTTTTAATAAAAGTCAGAAATGAAATTCGTACGAGAGTTTATTGTTTGAAATTCGTATGAGAGTTTATTGTTTGGGATAAAAGTATGACAGAATAATAAGTGCCTGGTGGATAAAGTGTGACGGAAGAATAAGTGCTTGGTCTTTAAGTTTCAAAACGAGATCAGTTATGTTTCTATTTTCAGGATTAATATAGAATGTTCATTTAATGGTCCTAGGTATTTTTATTCTAAAATATATTAAAATTTTAGAAAATTTATGTGGTAGGAAAAAAGAGATTTCGAACAAATTGAGAATTTATATATATATATAAAAGATGTTTTGAATATTTGAAAGGTAAAATTTTGAATGGATGATTTAGGTAAAATGTCTATTAAATGTGTTTGACTATATGTTAATTTGTTTTATATTTAGTGAGAATAGAATTTGAGTGGTTTTTATAAGTATTTTCACTAGTTAATTAGATAATAGAACTTGTGAATTTTATAGAAGTCTTCATCTATTAAACCAACACAAATTATCTCTAAGAATTAATTTAACTTCTTTTATTGGTAACACAAGATTTTTTAGCCTTGCCTGAGTTAGGCAAGGCCACAAACAAGGGGACCTCATCTCTCATATGAAAACATTATGTTAACACAAATAGTCCAAACACGTGAGCTCAATAGCCCAACAAGAACACAAAGTTCACGAGCACACCAACACAATGAGGGTTTGGAGCATGAAGACATGGGCATGAACACTGACAACTTCAACGGGTAAAGAGCACACCAACCCAATGAGGGTTTGGATTATGAAGACATGGACATGAACACCGACAGTATCAATGTGAAGGTTCAAGCCTATGAGCGCATTGGATCGATAAGGGCATAATACCCACGATCATAATGGCTCAACGAAGGTTTGAACCTTGGTAATTACAACAACAATGTCATGATTTAACCATCACAATATATCATAAATGAATTGATAAGTCTTTTTAATAAATGCATATATGTTGTAATGGAGTGAATTCACACCCCTTGCAAATTCCCCATTTACACCCCTCACCTTAGAAAAATTAAACCTAACGATGCTTTTCCACTTCATTCACTTGCGTCCCACCCACATGGCGATTGTTTGTAGTGTCGATGGGGGAATTTTTGTCAAGTATGCTAGCATGACACACAAATTTATGTGCGACGTGTTGTCGTCCTAACACAATTCTCGCCTCAGGAATCTGTAGAGGTGTTACACTTCTCCATTGGCAACGAAGTGTAACACCCATGTGCCCTTGACCAACCTTGAACGACTCTTTTGGGCTTCCATTCATGCTAAAAACACCTCTTTCTTCATTCATTCATTCTTCTTCAATCTCCTACATGTTTCTCAATCATGCTTGTTGCTACACACTGCATTTTTCATAGCATTCTTCATCGTTGAAGCTCCAAGACATTACTATGTTGGTTTTTCCTTCTCACGTTGTTGCGACAACGGTGGGACTTATAAGCTTGTGAGCTCACATCTCGCTTCACGTGCTTGAGGGCACCTTGTTACGGAGGTGATATCCATTTCATTTAGCATTGTCATTTGATTTCATAGCATAGTGTTGTTAAAATTTCTTGGTAGTACTTTCTTTCAATACGTTCTTAATCATACTTTCTTTCTATCATGGCTATTCTAGTTTTCCATGGAGGTGGGAACAACAAAATGGGGGTTTGACTACGACAAGCCTCAAAATAGTCCCAATATTTTTCCCCATTCTACTATGTGTAGGTACCATGTTCGTGTGGAGCTTACGGGAGGCTGGACCAATCGTAAGTTCGATTTTCTACCACCTTTACTTTCATCAAATTTCATTTCTTGAGTTAAAGTATTATTCTTGTTGTTTTCAGTGTTTTAGCTAATTCCTGCTTTTCGTCATTACTATTTTTATCAAGTAGTTAGTTAATTCCCTGCTAGTCGTAGTTGTCCTATGTACTTTTTGTTCGTACAGATGTCAGCACCTAATCGGGATGCCAGTGTGCCACACTATCATCCATCTTCGATGTTGGGATCCTCTAGCAGAGAGTTGCCTAGGTCACAGTTTTGGCTCAGAAATTTTCTCACCTGATCCCCTAAACCTCTCGGATTGGCAAAAGGATAGCGACATATCAGTTATCCTTCCTTTTCACCCTCACAAAACATCAAACTTACCTTGAACAATCCTTAGCGTGAGGTAGATTAGGGTAGATGATCATTCTAGACCCTCCCGTGATCCGGGGTCTTGAGCGATCGATCCCCCTCCTCTACATTTTGGTGAACCCGACGTGAACCGTTCTGGTTCCGTTTGGTAGTGTTGAAATACTTTTCTCTCATGTTCTAGGAGTGTTGTAGGGTGCCTAGCCTTGCAACCCAACCTACGACCCCTAATGGGAACCATCTCCTTTATACATTCTTACATGTATCAATGGGAATACTGTAACTGGCATTCTCGTTGACCCTACATGTCAAGTGAATATCATCACAAAGGAGATCATGTTGATAAAAATTTTATATAAAGATGGATATGATGAGTCTAGAAGCACTATACGTACACACAATGGGATTTTTGTCCCTCTCATCAGTTTTATAACCTTGTTAGTCTCAGCTGGGCCCAGGACTGTGAATGCACTCTTTGATATTATTCTAGGGTCAAAATTGTTCAGGGTGAAACTAGGCATCCCTTGGCTAGTTTCCATGAATGCAATTCCCTCAGTGATTCAAGTGCTTGAAGTTCTCTCATGAGGGTTTTGTGCATGTATTCCATGACATCGATTACAAACCGACGATTGTGCGTGGGGGCTAGTCACTTGATCACTTTTGGTCTACCCCTATTGGTCCACTCCCTCCCAGGACGGATATATTATATCGAACTTATGTGAAGTACAAGAATGGGGGTATGGCACCAAAGGTGACCTACCCTCCTTCTCTGTATGTCATTTCAGTAAAAGCTTCCATGATAGCGCAGCAAAAGGGTCCCTCTTCCACTTGAAAAAGGGAGGAGGAGAAGGTTACTTGGGCATCTTCTTCTTCCTCCACTATCCCACATGTTGCTTCCTCTCACCCCATTACGGCACCATCGACTTTCGCCCCTATGCATCTCTTAGGAAGTTTGGTGATTTCCATTGCGATTTTCTCCTCTTCCTCCTCACCCTCTACTTCATCTATGGGAATCTCGCACCCCTAATGAAGCAAAATATGGAGTACAACCCTGCTTGCAATGGGGGTTAGAACAAGGGTTCACCTTCTTCAAAGGTTGGTTATATGTTGGCTTGCGTCGTTCTAGTGACGAAGGCAGTCCCGGTGTCCCCAAAGTTTGTCACTGCTCATGAGTCCTTTGGTGAGGCTAGCAGTGGATCTCGGGCGCCTCCTCCATTTCCTATTGAGTTGACACATGACACTCCTATAAAGTGCATGTTCAAATCTATAGACATTGTCTCGGCTCTATCGGCTATCTTTGTGAGATTGCTTAAATTTACCTCACAAGACCTGAGTAGAGAAGACCTCGAGGGGCCTTCTTCCTTGGCTCTTGTTGCAAGAGAGTCAGAGGGTACCGACCTTTTTATCTTGCCCTTGTAGGCTCGTCCTCCCTCCCCTTATAGTGATCTAGATTGGGAGAACAATGACCTCTTGATTGATGAGGACTAGGGGGCACCTCTTCTTTATCTGTAGATTAGATTGCGTTTGTGTTGTGTTCCCTCATGCTTGTTTTATATGTTCCTGGATGACCCTTGTCACCCTCGTAGGTGCTTAGATACAGGAGTGTTTTTGTGTCATAAAACTTCCTCTATTTGTCACATCGTTCTTGTCTTTTTTGTGCTTTGATTTTCAACAATTGGGGATGATGCAAAGTGTTGGGGGCATTTAGGCCTCCCTTCCATGTTGACCCAAAAAAAATTTAATTTTTTTTCACGTGTTGTTCTTCACATGGTTTGATATAGTAGGGGATTGATGACAATTCATTTATATATTATTATATCTATTTATCTATATTTATGAGCATCTTTGACCTTGAAATATTAGATCCCCCTATCTCTTATTCGTTATGTCATGAATTCTCCTTTCTTTTTATCTTTTTCTTTTCTTTGCTTGCTTTTGTGATGTTCTGGTTCTTAGGTGGTGTCCCTTGCGTGTGTGACAACATTACCATGGTTACATCTCGTCATGTTTTGCGGGCCACAACATCACTTGCATTCTTTCTTTTCTCTCCTTATGATGTCACACGCCTTTGTGCTTAGCATGCACCAACCTAAGGGGGGCTATCACACTACCTCTATTTTCAAAAGGTGTATTTGGTGGCCAACAAATCCCTTCTTGAAAATATCAAAAAAAAAATTAAATATTTTTTAAAGATTGCATTCTTCAACATGGATTCCTAGGTGAATTTTTCTTCATCTCAGATTCGTAAGATAGAATTTGTACTTTCCCTTGCGATGGAACATTCTTTCTTTTGAATTCCTTGATGAAATGAATCCTTTAGAATGAGTCCTTGATGCTAGAATCATTGGCGAAAATGTTGTTTCTTTTTCAAAAATGTTATCGCTTTCCAACTGAGTGTCCCTTGAGTGGACCCCTTTTCTTTTGAAGGGTTCCTGAGGGACCCCTTTGAAATATCTTCCTTCAATTGTTGGTTGTCTATGTGACTATTTTTTGTCTACCTACGTGGATTATTTTTTATATCTAACATGTTTTGGCTACGGATTAACATGTTTCTTTGCAAGTGCACCTATGAAGTTTTTTTCAATTGATATTGCAAGACCAAGTACCTGTAAGGCCCCATCAAACTCTGTGGAGCCTCTCACATTTTCTCCCTTCAAGACTAAACACTTGGGGATGCCTCCTTTTCAAGTTTGAGTACTTGTGAAGCGCTTACATCCTGTAAGATCTCTTTATTCGACTTTGTATGTCTGTGGACCTATAGAGCTTGTAGGAGTTGAGAAAATACAACTTCACAAACCCCGAAGATCACCTACATGCAAATAACCTGTCACAAAATAAGAGATGGAGACAAACAAGCAAGGGTTCTCTGAAAACTGAAAATGTATATATCAGAGAGAATGAGAGAATGAATTGATATGAAATACAATGGGATCAATCCTTATAAAAAGGAGATCATGCAAACCCAAACCCTAATAGGAAAAACCCTAAAAGAAGCCCTAATAGGAAAACATTTAATAATTAATATAATTATTAAATGTCACTTTATGCAAACTAACGTGAAATCTTAAGAAGGGAATAAAGGTAACTTAATCAACATAATTAAGTTAAAGCCTTTACTCTAACATCCCCCCTTAAGATGAGCAACAGTGCAGCTACAAACAAATGCAAAAAAGCAAAGGTAACTACAATGCAAGAAGGCAAACATGGGTCCCGACAACTAGGCCAGATCAGGTACCCAAATACAACCAAATCTCTGTAAAAAGGAGAAATAGAGAAAACCTCATGGGAAAAAGCTCTACTCCAAAAAGAGATGCAGAAAGCCAAGAAGAACACCATTGAAGTAGAAGAAGCTGCAAACAACTATTGAAACATGACTACTATGGTGTTGAATAACCTCCGTTGAAGATAGGAAGATCCCTTCCAAGGCGAAACGAAGGAAGAATTAGCACAAACAATATAATACCCCCCCATAATGCTGAACGGGGAGAGCTTGACAGATCCACTGAAATGGTGTGAAACACCCTATAGTGCATGAAGGAGAAGATACAACATCTGAAAGTGCACAAGAAAGAACCTACAATTGAAAAAGTGGTGTGCAAAACAAAGCACACATGCATGAGGCTGGAATCATATGGATCCACTGTCGTCGTGGAGGGACACTCACCGGACAAGGGTGTGATGGCAAAACAAAGGCAAACTACACAACCCCCCATGGCACTTTATAATAACAGTGCGAGTACAAAATATGGCATGACCTTATGTGCAAAATCCCCAATAATACATGTATAATAGTGTGGCACTTTATCTCAGTGCGTTTACATAAAAGATAGCTTACAAATGATGCTCAAAATACCCTAAAACATGACAAAGTTGGAAATACATTAAGAACAACCAAAAAACTAAATGTAGAATGCACCAACAAAAGAAAGAAGTGATGAGACCCATACCACTGGAAAGATGAGAAAACCAGCTTTCTGACGATATCTTGTTTGCCAAAAAATGATATCGTATGCCCAAGTTACGGCCTCTGGAAGAAAACAACTCCAAAGATGAAAAAAGCCAATGCTGGATAAAATTTGACGGTCATACGGCTGTCGCAGCAAAACTCCGAGCTTAAATTTGATGGCCAAACGGCCGTCACCGTAAAAGTGTGATAGGGCTTATTACAAAAAAATTGTTTTTTTAAATAAAAAAAACTTTACAGAAAAAAAAAAAAAATTGATAATTTTTTTTTTTTAAAAATATATTGGAGGTGGGGGAGGCACGTGGCCCACCCCCACCATACCCCTATGCAACATGGGTGCATTGTGCAGGTACACTGCCGGCTTGCACAGGGTCCCGCCCCTGGCCTAAGCAAGTCATAAAAAGGCTTTTGTCAATTGCTTTTTTTTTTTTAATAAAAATCAAAAAATTTACAAGAAAACTAAAAAAATTTTGCAGAATATTTTTTTTTTTGACAAAAAAAGAATTCCGAAACAAATAAATTTTTTACCAAGAATTTTTTTTTTTGATTAGCGCGTAGACGACGACCGTACTTGCAAAAACAATTTGCCCCAAATTTCGACTTTGTCCAAAATAGACGAATGAACAGTCGATTTAGGGGTTTTGGACCGCTGCGAATGCAATGGCAAAGTCCATTTGAGATGAAAATGCTTTGAAATTGCAGGTATGCTCTGGATCAAAAAAAAAAACCCAAACCCTTGAAGCTTCAAAAATCGTCAAAACAAGAACAAGAAGCAGCAGGTTTGGAGCTCTGATACCATATAGGAGTTGAGAAAATACAACTTCACAAACCCCGAAAATCAACTGCATGCAAATAAACTGTCACAAAAGAAGAGATGGAGACAAACAAGCAAGGGTTCTCTGAAAATTGAAAATGTATATATCAGAGAGAATGAGAGAATGAATTGATATGAAATACAATGGGATCAATCCTTATAAAAAGGAGATCATGCAAACCCTAATAAAATCCTAATAGGAAAAACCCTAAAAGAATCCCTAATAGGAAAATATTTAATAATTAATATAATTATTAAATGTCACTTTATGCAAACTAACGTGAAATCTTAAGAAGGGAATAAAGGTAACTTAATCAACATAATTAAGTTAAAACCTTTACTCTAACAGAGCCTCTTTGTTCACCCTTTTGTAGGTCTATGGATCTACAACACATTTTTTTCAACTCTCCTCAGGCCTGACAACTTGTGGAGCCATCTTCTCTTCATGTACTTTTGGGTGGGTCGGATTGTGGTCTACTTCCTCGATGATTCATGTATACTTTCTTTGAACTCTTTCAATCTATTTACCTTGCATTTGCTAACACATGCTCGCTAAAGTGGGGGAAAAATATAATGGAGTGAATTTACACCCCTCACAAATTCCCTGTTTACACCCCTCAGCTTAGAAAAATTAAATGTGACAATGCTTTTCCACTTCATTCACTCGCTTCTCGCCCAATTGGCAGTTGTTTGTAGTGTCGATTGGGAAATTTTTGTTAGGTACGCTAGCGCAACACACAGACGTCTACACAACACGATGTCATCTTGAAAAGATTCATGCCTCTTGAATTTTTAGAGGTGTTACACTTCTCCATTGGCGATGAAGCGTAATTCCCCTACACCCTTGACCGACCTTGAATGACTCTTTTGGGGTTGTATTCATGCTAGAAACATATCATTCTCCATTCATTCATTCTTCTTCAATCTCCTATACGTTTCTCAATCTTGATTGCTGCTACACACTCCATTTTTCACAACATTGTCCATCGTTGAAGCTCCAAGACGTTACTCTACTAGTTTTTTCTTCTCACATTATTGTGATAATGGTGGCACTTACAAGCTTGTGAGCTTGCATATCCCTTCACATGCTTGATGGCACCTTGTTAGGGAGGTGGTATCCATTTCATTTAGCATTGTCATTTGATTTCGTAGTATAGTGGTGTTACCATTGCTCGGTAGTAATTTATTTCAGTTCATTCTTTATCATACTTTATTTTTATCAAGGCTATTTTGGTTGTCCGTGGAGGTGGGAATACCAAAATGAAGGTTTGACTGTGGCAAGCCTCGAAACAACCCCAACATTTTTCCTTGTTCTACTATGTGTAGGTACCATGTTCATGTGGAGCTTGCGGGAGGCTAGACCAATCCTAAGTTCTATTTTCTACCACCTTTACTTTCATCAACTTTCATTTCTTGATTTAAAGTATTCTTCTTGTTGCTTTCAATAGTTTAGCTACTTCTTTCTTTTCGTCATTACTATTTTTATCAGGCAGTTAGTTGATTCCTTTCTAGTCTTAGTTGTCCTACATAATTTTTGTCTGTACGAATGCCATCACCCGATCGGGACGCCAACGCGTCGTGTTGTCATCCATATTTTGCACTGGGGTCCTTTGGCAAAGAGTTTCCTAGGTCACAGTTTGGCTCGATAATTTTCTCACCTGATCCCATAAAACTCTTGGGATGGTAGAAGGATAGTGACATATTATTTTTCCTTCCTTTTCACCCTCCTAAAGCATCAAACTTACCTTGAACAATCCTTAGCGTGAGGTAGATCAGGGCACTTGATCATTCTAGACCCTCTCGTGACTTGGGGTCATGAGCGGTTCGTCCCCCTCCTCTACATATGTATTACTATTTATAAAAATAATATTACATGTATTCACAAAAAAAGATGGGTGATCGAAGTCACCTTGAAGTTCAAATGGGGATAATTTTTGGAACAAAAAACAAAAATAGGTCTTTATGCAGCAAGAGCTAAAACACTAGTAGGAGAAGGGTCTCAATCATTTGGTTTATTCTAAACATTAGAAAGGTTTGAAGTATCCATGGGAGGCTTCCAACCAACATTACCATCATTGTATTTTTTGTCTTCATTTAGAGGTTGAGTGTCACAAACAAGCAATATAAAAAGATCTATGTAACAACTACCTAATTAATCACTAATAAAGTATAGAAATCAGTTAATAGAATGAAGCTAATATAGATCCAATCTAAAAGGGATCAATTCCTTTTTCAAAATATATAAATAATTTTACCAATTATCATAATTAGTGTAGAGTCTATTTAAAGTGTACTCTAACATGAACTTAAGACTTCAACTTGTTTTTCATTGCAATATATGTTACACACACTTGGAACCATATTTATGATATTTGCCACAATCCCATTATATATAATAGCCATGCTATTCTATAATAATTTCAATGTTGTAAATAATTAAATAAGATTATTCTACTCCCTTCAAATAATAGGTCACAAGAAAGATAAAGGCATTAACATATGCATTACAAAGCTCTCCACTTCCTACCTTCATAACCTAAGCCAAAGGAAGAGAGAGAGAGAGAGAGAGAGAGAGAGAGAGAGAATCATTGTGATATCCTCTCTACCATGAAGCCTTAGCTTCCCCATGCTACTCCACTAGAGAAGCCTGGACCATCACAAAGAATCTAGTAATATGAAGCCAACATGCATGATGGAATCTAGTTCACTATGTGAATAGTTGTAAAATAGCATACCTATATACTCATGCATCACATATCCAATACACTTGAATATTTATACATATCATGAAGGATGACGTAAATCCACCAAGGTAACACACATGCATGAAAAATAATGAAATTCAATGTTTACAATCTATAATTCCTCAATCATCTCACAATGATACCTTGACATTCTATAAGATGGATAAAGTAGTAACCATAAGACTAAGCCTACACTGGCATTTGTCAATAATATGGTTTCAATATAATGACATTTATCATAAAGTTCACCAAGAAGGCTACTCCATAGTCCACATGTTCCCTAAATCCACTTACTACTAGTGATTTAAGAACCAAAGGTCTTATTTCCTCATTGGTAATTTTCAAGTTTAGAACCCATCCTTAGGCTCCAATGAAAGTTTAATAAATAACTCACACATACTCATAATATTATACTCTTAAATAATGATATTAGTCATTAAATTGGTATCATTACATTATATAAATCAATTCAAAAAAATTACTCTACAAATTGCAGAAAAAAGGGAAACATTCAAATAACCATAACTTTTACATTACTAAATCAGATTCAAAACTTTGATCTGTTCTAGAAAGGTGGAAGAATGAAGAATAAAACCCAAAAATTGTTTTTCAGGGATCCCAACCATGTAAGAGCGGTTTGCTCTACAATACAACTCACTAGATTCCTAGAACTGCAGTATGATAATATGATAGTCTTTTTATTTAAAAACTAATGCTCCAAGTTCCACTTGGAATCGTGGAACCAAGGATTGAAAAAATCTTATCAAATATAATTCAACCCATTTATTGGCCTATTTTTTCATCAAACCTATATGGGTTTATGCTAGCTCAAACAAGTGTTTGCAAAATTTGTTATTGCTAAAAAAAGCATTTTATGGTAGACAAACACATCCCCATGTTAACATTTAAATAGTTCCCTTAAGGTATCCACATGTAGGATTCTAAGTTTCCAAGTGGAAATTTGGTCAAGGATAATTTAATTAGATTTGAAACTAACTCCTTAATATTTCACAAGGTGAACAATGGATTTTTTTAAGGTTTTATACCATATGCAACAGTCTAAGCTTCAAAATATCTAGCTTGTATCTTTTGCAGTCTTATTACAAATATTTCATATGGGTTCTCTTATTGTACTATAATCGGTAATTTAAGGTATACAAAGAAGTGACATTTTTTCTAGAAATTTCCATTAACCCTCCCTATTTATTTCAAATTAGTGTTGTTGCAAAATACCTATTAAAATCATCTAATGTGCACTATCGCAATGGACGAATGATGAGGAAGCAAGGTTACAAACTTTTTTAAACTAGAGAAAAATGCAAAAATAATTTTTACATATACCTTTACAAAAATGAAGGGAATAACATAAAGAAAATATTATCATTGTGATGTAATCTAGTTACAACCTCTATTATGCCAAAATCCTAGTTACAAGTAAGGCATAAACAATCATAATTAGATGGTAATGGATTATCATGAAATAAACACATATCCATATTACTTCAAGTTGTGATTTTCTTTTTGGAGCACAGTTGGAAGATACCAGTTGTTGCAATGTACATTTATAATTCTACAATGAATCTTGTGTTTGGAAATAGTTTCTACATATTTAGTGACTGCAATAGCTAGTTGCCCATGTAGCCTGTGTTGTGGCAACAATTGTCATGCCACTCAATTTGACAAGTTTCAAGTATTCCTCACATGTTTCTTCCAAGATCATACCATAATATGCATAATTTGTGTATGTGTTTAATCCTCTAAAACTCATTAGATACAACCAAGAGACTGTAGATTTTCTTTTGGGACATATATGCTATATATGTGGGTCATCTCTGAATCATTATAGATTGATCAAGTCATGTTAATCAAGATCAATATATCTTATGAAATTCATGCTAATTAAGATTGACATGTTGAGAATCAGGCTCTAAACTATTGCTATGCACTAGACACATTGATGCTATAAATAAGTAACATTAGATTGCACATCATCCTTGTAAAATTATTTCTCATTGTATCCTTGGCCTTTGATTGCTATATTTTTGGTTCATCTTTTGTGTTAGAAAAGGTTTCTTGCTCCCATTTTTATCTATGTCTTTGTGCTTTACTAATCCTTTGTGTGTATATTTGTTTGAGATATATCAATATCAATCAATTTGAGCATATATCTATATATGCTTATTTCTTTATGTTGGACTATTTAGCATTACTAACAAGAATTTCAAATACTACAATATGTAGACGAGTGTATAGATGACTAGAACCAATTTATTCATGCATAGTAGATTTGATGCTTTTCATTGGTAGTCCATGGTTCCATACAATGTAGCAAATAACTTTGAGATCATTTTCACAATTGTGATAAGTGGTTTTTTTCCAAATAGAAAATGAATTCCCACATTTATCTATGAGATTATCTATTTGTTGCTTTAGTGCATTGAAAGAGTGCTCTAAAAAAACTAGCAAGTGTAAGGCCTTATTTCAGGCCCTTTGCCAGTATCAACCACATCACCTATGCATGCAAATTGTGGAGACACCGACAAGGCACGTGGGGAGAATTTTTTTTAATTTTTTTTTTTAAATTTCTTTGAAATAATTTCAATCCTTCTTCCCTTTTTTTAAATGAAATAAAGGTATTACATGCCTTTATTAAAATGTATGTTATTTATTAATAATAATAGTTTATATATATATATATATATATTTATTTATTTATTTATTTATTTATTTATTTTAAAAAAAAATTATCTTTTTTAAATAATCTTTACTAATATCTTTATTAAAACATAATACTACTTATTAATAACATAAATTATTTTCCTTATTATAATAATAGTTAAATAAAATAAAATGCCAATTTCCATTTAGATGGAACATCTTAAAACAACTACATATGTAGCATATTTTTGTGCTAAGTTGGCTTATCCCAATTTTGACATGGACTCTCTGATTATTTAATTTATCTAGATTTACATAAAGAATTTTTGTATTCTCATGCAAATATATATAAACACCATTCATAATAATAGCTCAATTAATTAATACAGAAACCCACTATTTCTAATCGTATGCACACATGCAACCTAACTAAATGAGTCTAAGTGAGTTTGTGTATTATTTCCATCATGATGTGCTACCTTTCATCAACTAGAACCTTTTCCACGATGATAATCTCTCTCCAATATGAGAATATATCAGAAATTCATGATAAATGTGAATTAGAACACAATTAATCATCATCATCCTTCAAGTAAAAAATTAGTGTAACCACATTGTCTTTCTTAGTCATTTTTTATTAAACAACTAATGCAACAATTAAGTGATTAAACTAAGATAATTAAATAGGATGTGACAATCAAGGTGGGGGGATTTTGTAGAGTTTATCTCACCACAAAACCCATATCCAAGAGCTTGGGGAGAGGTTGAGTGGTGGAAGACAAGCTAAGACCATCCTCCTTAAGATCTATCCCTACCTCTTCTTGCAACAGGTTAAGAAGCATGAGAGTGTGCAACTTGTTGACCACAAGCAGAGTGGCTACACCCCCAATTATGCCCACAAGATGTGGAATGACCTCATATAGCTCGGTAGGATTCGAAGGGACTCTAGAAAAAATACATAAATCATTACCCCAATGTTTTGAGAGAACCTAAAGATGTGTCACCTTAAGTGCAATTTTATTGGCTTGTATTTGAATCCACATAAGAACATTAAAAAAAATCATGGCCTTAGTATACAGTGAGAAGTTGGTACCAACTAAACATTCAAAAAGTAAAGTGGAATTCTTATCCTTTCATATATTGAAAATAAATTGCACCTGAAAGCATGCCAAATTTGGGTATATCCAAAGGGGATTCTAGGCCAGTTTCTCAACAAAACCATATACCATGAGAACAAATTAGGCCAAATGAGTTTGAAAATGCTATGAATCCAAGTCCATACAACCTAAGCTTTAGGAGAATACTAGAAGAGGTGCTTGAATGTTTCTTGATGAATACAAAATATGCATTAAGTATCCCCCATCCCAATATGATTTAATCTAGAGCCATTTTAAAGGCCTTGGAAAATAATACACCAAGAAAAATGAGAAAGCTTTGGCTCTAGGATGGTCAACAAAATAATTTGAAACATACACCGCCAAGCACCCAAAGAGGATTGCAACAATCATCTTTCGTTTGAAATAGGTACCATAAAAAAATACAAAGAGATCTAAGAATAGCCTTTATGAGGCTTGTAATTATGAAATGGTGTATCAAGATATTATTTCTAATATTTCCACTAAATATTTAAATAATGAACCCTAATATTATGAAGTATATCTGGTGGCATTGAGTTAATAATGACCTACAAGGTTTTGAGGTCTTGGTTGGACAACTAAAACTTAAATTTGTCTTCAAGACAAGTAAGAACATTCTTAGTATTTTTGGAAAAATATTTGAAAGGGTAATCATTCCCTTCTTCAAAAACCTCAAAGCATGGACCCATGAAGGAGCGGCTAGAGGATAGTCTTGACAAGAGATAATAGGAGACTACCATATATATTATAGATTAATATCCATTTGAAAAATTTACTACCATTCAAAACCAACCACAAGTGATTTTCATCACAAAATTACCTTGAATATAGATGAGCTCCTTCATAATAGGAAGAGTGTAATGGCCAATCCCCTTCCAAGTTTGCCTCATATAATGAACACCTATAGAGATGCAATGATACACCAATATTTTTAGGCCTTGTTGCCTTCAAGATCTCGAATAATCCATTTGGCACACAAGGATAATACTTATTGTTGAGTGGAAATCAAGACCAACCCTCTAGAATCATGTGAGAGATAATAAATATCATGGGCCATACAATAGAAACCTTTATGTTTTTCATAAGAGGACCAAAGAAAATCCCTAAGAACATTTTCAAGATTTTGGTACGAAGATTTAAAGGGAACCTAGCAAGAGGAGTAGTAGACATGAGTAGCCACCAAGATCTTTAAGCACACTTAGAATTTCCCAAATAGAGAAAGAGGCTTGGTAATCCAATAAGAAAAATTATTTTCAATTATGGAGATAACAAATTATCATAAAGAGGATGGGAAGGCTTGAAAGGGAAAAATAATACCTAAGAATCTAAAAATTTCCCCATACTTAATCCATCTCCACTCAATCCAAAGAATACAAGGCTTGTTTGATGTTGCTGACATATTCCAAAAGAGTAAGAAATGAGTCATTAGCAAAATTCCCATTCACTATGGAAATGGGAAAAGAAATGTATTTTACCAAATTAAAGGAAATGAAATTGGTCATAATATATTCAAATCCCTCATCAACAAGTGCATAAAGAGGATGGGTTGTTGGGACTCAAATTTGTAGTTGCATTTTTTCTTGAGTTCCTTCCCCTTTCGTGCCTTAGCCAAATTTTCCAAAAATTATGACCAATATGAGACATCTAATAGGGCTGAAATTTCTTAGCACTAATGGATAAAGCATGAAAATTTAGTTTTAGTTACCTTTTGAATTTTTTAATAATATGTTAAGGGGAAAAATTTATTGTCTTGTGGGTTTTGTCTTTCTATTTGAATCGATTCATTTTCCTTGCAAGGTCCAGTTCAGTTCATTTCTCTCACAATGTACTATTGGGTTGAGAATGTCCACTATAGATTTTGAATGATGAAAAAGTTGTGACGTATATTTTCTTGTAGGATTTCCATGGCCAGTTGAACCTCCATCCTTCAATTTTCCATCTAGTTCACTTATTCTTTCCTAGTTTATGGGAAATATGAACCCATCTAGTTTGCAAGTGTTTTTAAGTGAGCTCCCCCTTTCAAGTGCACTTGACCTATTCAAATTTATTATCCCACAAATGTGAAACCTAATGGAACTTGTTCTCCCCCACAGTGAAGTTGTAATTGGTTTTCCCAAAGAAGTCTTAAGCACTTAAAATTTGACCAAGTGTTGGTTTGTGGAAACACTTTGTCCATCTAACTTCTCTTTTAGCCTACTTGCATCCAATTCACATAGAATTTTTTGCTTTGTGGGAAAATTACTGCCCACCTGAACATTTATGGATATTTCCATGTTATCCACATGTAAATCACTTTCCCTTAAGCGCTATCAACTTCCAAATCAGCTAATTTATTTCTTCAATGGGTATATGGAACTAGTCTTCCTCCATTCTCACTCTACAAAATTTCACTTTCCATTTAAACTTCCCCTTGCCAAACTTCTTCATCTAGTTCACACAACCTTTTTTACAAACCTGATCCACTCCATTTTCCCACATCCACACCTAAATGATATCATGTTGATGTCATCCCATCTTTCTTACATCATGCTTATATCACCATTTTCAAAGCTTCCCAATCTATCTCACCTCGTTCTATTAATATTAAGCTAATGTCACCCCTTTTTGATGTCACCTATGGGACTTTCCATCTAAACTAGACATGTTGATAAGTGCATATGTACTTGGATTTTCACCTAGTTCCACTTGGAGGTCCATTTATTTCCATGACCAAATGGAGCCTTCTGACCCAAATAAAAAAATTATATCCTAAAGACACTATGGAAATGGTTTGTGAATTAATCTAATGCTTTTCTCAAAGGTGTAGATGCACCTGCATCTAGTTTTCCCCTAGGACCCAATGGTGGTGATTTTATTGTATGTTAATTTTTTTTAGCAATTCGAGACCATTCAAACCTTGAAAAATTTGAGGTGGTATCTAGCTATGTTTGTTTAGCAGTCGGATCTCTACATATGGATTTTTGCAGGGATTTTGGTGGCTATTAGATGTGATACTTTTATATTCTACCAATAGTATTTTCCTAGGTTTGAAATAAGGCTTTATCCCTCTTGCCTTCTCTTTTTGACAATATTTGTGGTTTGTAAAATTATGTATTTTGGAACTAAGTAGTTTTGAATTGTTTGTTTTTGTCAAAAGCTAACCAGCTTTATTATTTCAACTGGTTTGTAAATTCATAAAACTACTAATTCGCTAATAAGAGTCAAACGATGAAATTTAAACAAGGTTGCATTAGTTTCAAAACCTTCTTCAAGGTTGACAAGGTTCTCACAACCTTGTTAGAGACTAATAGGGTTTTTATAACCTTTGGAAAAGGTGAAGGTTGGAAAAAGTTTCAAGGATTATATAAAAACTTGGAGGTTGGGAGCTTTCATCAGCTCCCAACAAGGTTTTCACAACCTTTTCTAAGTTCAATGTTCTTTTTAAAACCTTTTGAAGGCATAGTGAAGGCTAGTTTTTGTTGGCTTGGTAGAGTTTTAAGGTGGTTTTTAAAATGATAAAAAATAGGGGCGAGTTCACCAAAATAGGATTGATGAACTCAATTAGGGGTGGCTATTTTCCTTTAATTCATTAGGAAATGAGATCCACAAAATGAAAGGACTATCAACCTTGAGGTGAGTCAAGTCAAAGTGTGAATCTGCAAATTTCCTCTTTTTGCAAGGATGGGGGTCCTAAAAAAACAACACTTTGGGGGGAAAGATTAAAAATAGAAAACTAACTCCAAAATGCAACCTACAACTTGGATTTTGAAGATTAACCTCAATAATAATGGAACCAATAATCAAAATGAAGATCCGAGAAAGGAAAAATGATGTGTACCAGTCACCAAAAGTGCTTTTCTAAAGCTAACTGATGACTCATTCACCCTATGATGAATGGGTCCTAGCTAGGGATTTATAAAAATGGTTTTTGGGTTCTCTGCTCCTGTGTCTACACTCCTAGATTCCCGATTTTCACAGTCGGACAATAAAAAATAAATCTTGTAGGTGAGTTTCCATGAAATTGCAACAATGGTGACAACAAATGCAACTTTGACAACTTCTTCAATTTTTCTCTTCAAGAGATCTTCCACCTAAATTTGCAAACACAAATCAAGAGGGGAATTTTTTGTTGTTGTTGGTGAATGGGGGTATACCTTGGTCAAATCCCATTTTGGTAATTAAACCTCGAAATGAAACATGAAGGAATGATGAATGAAAAAAAGAATATCACAACTCACCAAACCCTTGAATGAACCTTGGAATGTAGAATTGCAACGTGCATGAAATGGTTTCAATGGATGTGGGTCTTGATCTTGAAACTTTATTTGAAACAATGCCTTGAATTCCTGAATGGATCATGAACTCTACATCAACATATTAGCTCAAATAACATGCATGATGCAAGAAGACTTTGACATGACAATTGGATCTTGATTGCTACAATGATTCTTCAATAAATCCACTCTTGAAGGCCTTGAAATGCTCTTGAAATGATCTTGAAATGCCCTTGAATTTCTCTAATAATGCTCTCATGAAGTCATATAAAATTCTTAGGTGAAACATAGTGAAATGACCCTATATTTATAGGCATGTAATAATAATTTCCCAAAATTCAAATAGCACAAGCCGATATGTGAATATATATTTGAAATCATTAAAATATCACTAAAAATATAATAATAATTTAGGTCCTAAGCCTAAGGGAGGACCCATTCACCTCCTAGGTCATTTACCTAGGACACACATTGCTCAATGATAAATGTTATCTTATGGCGGTAATCTAGAGTAAAATTCAAGTTAAGGTAATAAAAAATCAAAACTATAACCATAAAGCCCTAAACCAACAATAAAGCACAATCCAACATAGAACCATAGACATAAAACAATATTACCTATGCCATGGTTGATTCACCTCCATTGCACTTCTCCATGTTGCTTGAAATATGCTTGATATTCCTTAGATTTGAGTTTGCAACAATAGCCTAATGACAATGATAACAAAATATTGAAGATTCTATTTGTCAAGTGTGCTTGAGCTCAAAGTAGTCTAAGTAGTGTAATATGACAATGGTAATTGTCTTTTATAGAATGTCAAAGTGGAATGAAGGGCTGAGATTAAAAGTTAATAAGATATTTCAATCAATGGCCAAAAATGAAAGTTGTAGTATGGCATAGGGTTAGGGCTAAAATTAGGGCAATGATAAGGATGAATGACTAAGATTAATTTATAAGATAATTCAATCAAGGTTGGAAAATGAATGAGACAAAAGGATATAAGATTGACACGGATAATGAGGTCAGCATAGAAAAAAAGGTTGTTGGAAGACTTTAAATAATTATATTAAAATTATTATTTAATTATTTAATTATAGAGGACATGTGACAGGTTTGACTTTTAAATTAAATAATAATTTAATTCAAAAGTGGGAAGAAAACGACAAATTAATAGCTAATTAAATAAATAAATAAATAATTAAAGTAACTATTAAATTATTGTAGAAAGTGACAATAATTAAATAAATAAGATTTATTTAATTATGAAGAAAAATAGACATTAGTGACGTAATTAAATAAATATTTAATTAATCAAAAGAAGAAATGAAAATATAGAAATGAATTAATTAAATAATTAAAATTATTTAATTTAGTAGAAGACTTATGACATTAGACAATAATCAAATAATTAAAATTATTTAATTATTAGGAGTGAAAGGGGAATTGATGGATAAAATAGAGTTCGCAGGCTTAAGACAATTTTTAGTATCTACAATGGTATTAATGAATGTCGGGTTTTCCTCTTCAGAAATTGCAATTAATTAGGCTTGGATTTGAATTAAAGGGGCCAATTAAGGTAAAATAACCTCAATTAATTAATAAAGCCCTAGATGAGTGTGAAAATGTAAATAAATACACTTTATAACACCACATTAAGGCATAAATAAGTTTATTTTAATAAATAGGGCCCTAAACTTAATGTGAATATGTAAAATACATATTACAACACTAAATTAAGGCATAGTTTAGTTTATTTTATTATTAATTCCTAATTAAGTGTGAAAAAGGGATGTTTTTTCCTACACTATATTTAGCCCCTGGACTTTAGTGAGAGGGTGACCCCATGTCAAACTCACACTAAAGTAGACATTCAAGACACATGTATGCAACAATGACAAATATACTCAATCATACAACATCAAAGACTTAGAAGAAAGGGAGGCGGATCAAGCTTCAACTGTCCAATGCGATGTGGAACACATCTCGACTATTTGTCTGGGAATGTTCACAAGCAGAAATCAATTTCCATTAAGCAAACACTGTGTACGCTCACTCTGGGCTAATGGAACCTCGGGCCATCCACTAGGTGAGCCCCCAAGAAAGTGGCTTAGTGAGAAATTCATGTTAGGTCTACAAGCTCTCACTGTACTTACCATACTAAAGCTATCCCTCTGACAACTTTGATAGTGCGCTAAACACACTAAGGCTTCGAGCTTCATAAGGCCTAACAAGTTGTGTTATGCTAAGCACACTATGAACAAGGGGAAGGCTCTACTAGCAATAAAGGTGTGTTATTCTTGGTAGCCTTATAGGGAGGGGTTCGAGCTTCAAAAGGTTAACAATTTGTAATATGCTAAACACTCATGGACGAGGAAGTGGGTAAAGGTTTGTTCAAAGGGATCTTGCTTAGTTAGTGTAAGGTCTTCTTCTTAGGGATCATCGTGCCTATTGTCTCCAAGAGAGGAAAAGTCCAAAATAAGAGAATCACAACTTAGGGAATGCAACTCGTAGAATCACCACTAAGAGGAAAGTCGTATCATGCTAGGAAATATCATGCTCTTGAAGGACATCAAACCCAATGATACCACCAAGAAGATGATGAATCACAAGAATAAATAAAATCACACAAAGAAACATGAGTGTCCATGTATGCCCCCACTTTAAAGAAATTGATAACACCATTGTTATGAGCAATCTACTTTAAAGTAGCCAATGAAGAAGACATAAGATTTTATTCAGAAAGTTATATGCCAAGTCATATGTTTTTCGAATGAAACTAAATCATGAAAAATAGGAAGGGGTTTCCCCAAAAATGAAAACACATAAGGGGTCTATGGATTAAGTGTCAATATATCTTTGCTATAATGTGATTATAGAGCTCAAAGATGTCATCATTCCCCAAATACTCGCAGAACAAGAAGAATGACACAAAGAGAGTGAAAACAAAGAAAACACTTTCTGGTCAACATGGAAGAGACTTGGATGTCTTGATGCCTTGCATCATCCCCAAAAGGAAAAAACAAGACAAATGAAAATATAAATGTATACAAAATATAGAAGAATGCAGATACAAATAGAGGAATGCACATAAAGAGAGATACATCAAATAGAATAGTACACGGGATCACATTACACACATGCATTCACATAAATAACATGAAAAGGAAAATAAAACAAAATACTAGTAAGGAAAATGCGAGTTAATCTATAACATGTTGCCTACATCCCAATCTTGTTCAGTGTATATGGAAGGCAAACAACTAGCCAAAGGGACAACATCAAGTATGAAACTAGGACAAGCACCAAGTTCAACACTCTTATTAGGAGGATCATCAATTAGGCTCATAGAAGATGAAAATATAAAATTCAACTCATTATGTACTTCTTCATCAATCTTTGTAATTTCAATATCATCATCCAAATTAATCACAATGAGAGGTCTAATGAGAATATCCATATAAGTTTTTTATGTTGCCTCGAGGGTGGAGAGGCATCATGCACTGCTTCAGACAAGTCTGGATTTTGATTTTCTATGTCATTATTTTCTTCTTTTGCTTGTAACAAACAAGCAATAGCATGACGTCTACGCCTACACTCTATAGCATTGTGATTTATTTTCATTCATTTTTCAAGTTGTGTTTGTGTAGGAGTGGATTTATCAACCATACACTTCTTTTATTCTCTTAAGGGAGGAACAAAAGGAACCATGGGATGTTTTTCAACCACTTTATCTTTAGCTTTGTAAAATTGTTTCTTTAAGAAGCACGATGAGATTTGTTTGGTTATCTCATGGTATCTTATATGAATTGGGTAAAGGATTTGTCATAGGCTGGTCTTGGATACTTGGAAGGGTTTTTGGTTCAATCATGGTTTCATCAAGGATAGGTGGTTCAATCACGAGTTGAATCATATTGCTAAGGGATAATTCTACTATATGATTTGCCTTAAAATTTTGATAGGATTTGAAAAATAAGTCCTCACATGGTGTAATAGATTCAATAGGCTTAGGCTAGAAGAAATCCAATGAGAAGTTCCAACGGGAAGACATAGGATTAAAGCCACTATGATGCACAATAAAAATTTCATTGCTAAATGGAAACTTTAAACATTTATGCACAAATGATGGGATGGCATTCATGGAGCAAAGCCATGGATAGCCTAACTTCACACAAAACTGGTATGATGATGGGATGATGGTAAATGAGACATTCAATTCTTTCAGTCCAACCTTTAGATTGAGATTTATCAAGCCAATCGTAGGGAAAGCAAAACCATTATGTGTTTTGATCCATGCTTTCAGTTTTTCATATGTATCTTGATAGAGTTCATACACAAATAGGAATTCTTTTTTCTCTACACATACATGATCAATTAATATCCCATTAGTAGGTTTGTCATTGATTCTTCCAGCTATGTAAAGAGGACCATCGGGTGTATGTTTAAGTTTATCTTGTTGTGAGAAAGAAATATCAAGTAGGATCTTAGTTAGGCCCTTACGAGGTTTAGCATCAATAATTGCAATCACACTATCTGCAAAGTTGTTCTCCTTGTATTTCATTATTTCATCAGCTGTGTCAACATTCTTCACATCATTCTTTGTTTCACTAGCTTTGAAAAATGAGATATTATGATTAGGCATAGGATTCCTAAAGATTCACAAATTTTGATTAGGAGGAGCTACATAATTATTACCTTGATCATTAACACTTCCAATCGGGCTATGATTAGAATCAATGAGGTCTTGCACAAGATGTTTGAGATTCTTACAATTTTTTGTATCATGTCTATTTTGTTGATGGAAATGACAGTAAGCCTTTGGTCTATAGTTGGGCGTAAAGGCTTAGTAGGAGCAGGATCTCTAACAGGAGGTAAGGAAATAAAATTATTCTTTAAGAGCTATGACATGGTATTATGAAGGGTATTAGATAGAGGTGTGAATTGTTTATTTCTATCCGTAAAAGCACATGGTTTTGTCATTTTTATAGTAGCCACTTGGGTGTTAACATTCTGATTGGATTGAGGGGGATTAAGTTGGAGGAAGCCCTTATTTTGTTTCTTGAAATGTTGGTAGTTGGTTTGAGGTGTAAATTTGAAATTTTCAGAATGGTTAGAGGGAGTTTTCACTTCACAACTACTAACCAAATTTTGGTAATCATGAAGGGATGTACACAATTATGTGAAGGAAGAAAATCTCATCATCTCTAGCTTAGTTTTAATTTTGTCTTGTAAATAAAAAAAACATTCTTTGAAGGGTGACATCAAGAATCTTAATGCTTATTTGTGAATAAATCATTTGATATCACGCTATGAAATCAATGACCTTTTCATCATCCTTTTGTTTACACATCATCAAATAAACTAAAGTCATCTTGGGACCCATGTGAATTTGGAAGTGGTTATAAAAGGAATCAATAAGTTCATTGAATAAACCAATTGAATTATTTGGTAAGGAGAAAAACCACTCTAAAGTATCATCTTTCAAGTATCTAGGGAATAACTTAGCCAAGATTTTATCTTCAAAAATGAAGTCACTACATAGGGTAATGTAAGTGGAAACATGGATAAAAGGATTTTCTTTCCCACCATATTTATCAAACCTAGGAACCTCTATACCTTGTGGCATTTGTGTTCTCAATATCTCTAAGGATAAGGGATTGGTTTTGATGTATTATGAAGGTTGGCCATAGTTTCTTTGATTTAAGGTGGCAATTTATTGTTGAAGGGATGACATATTTTGCAAAAGTGTGTTAAGGATTGGATCATTGTTTTTGATAAGGTAAGCAAGGTTTTGAAAGGACCAAGAACCTTTTACAGAACAAAGAGAAGGACACTTCCAAACAACACACACACTAACAGTGCCAAAGAAACAATACCAACGGAAACACCACGATAAAACAACAAAAACTTAGACACCACCCGGTCAACAGTGACCAGGAGCAACAACACACTCAAAACCACCAGCAATCCTGAGTCAAAGACCAAATAGTGACCCAAACTGGTGTGATAGCCAAGAGCAACAAACCTCATAGGACAAACCATTCCTATAGAACTAGAAAACCCAGAAAACTGCAAGACCAAGAGATTTCCTAAAACCACCAGGCCATAAATCACAAGCCGCAAATGGGCTGCAATAGATCTTACGCTCAAATCAGACAATAGAGAGCCTAAAAATTTCTTACCAAAAGAGTGGTAAGAATCATACAAAGCAGCAGAGAAATGTTCAGAGCCAAGGAGTAACCCACAACTTATCAAACCATGTAGACTACCAAGATCAACCAAGCCATCAACCACCTGTCATAGCAGGTCTGCAACATATATTTCACTGAAGTTAGCAAGAACTGAGCCCACCAGAGTCTTAACAACAGAGGGGAAAAAAATAGCCTCACCAACAAAGAAAAAATCAATAACTAAGCCAAAGCAAACCAACCAAACGTCACCCACCAGCCACTAAAAGAAGGCACACCAGAGAAATATAACAAAGTTGAAAAAAGGACAACATTAGTCAACTTGCAACACCCCCCCAACAAGAAAAACAAACCAAGCTCTACCTCAAAAGTAGAGGGCTCCCCTCTACAGGAGCGGATAGAAAAACCTTCCAACCCAAAGTCACCACTCACCCACGCCAACAAGAACCACCTCAATAGGAACTCGTTAGAGAGGAAAGAACACTCTTCCAACCAAACAACCACCAACTCCACCTCAATAAGAGTGGGATTCCCCTCAATAGAAGCAAACTCCACCTCAAAAGAATCCAACTAAAGAACATGGCAGAGACTAGTGACAGTAAGAGGGAAAGACATACTATCCAAAGGCATAAATGGCATAGGGAACATGCTACAAGGAGGAGAAAACCAGCCAACCAAAGGCATAAAAAAACCCCAAGTCTGGGCCAACCAAACAGAACTCGAGAAAAAAACAATTGGAGACCCCACATGCTTCCACCAGAGCAAAACCCTAGGGGATCAATCAATCACACTAAGCCCCAAGAGAGGGGAAGAACCAATGGTCAGCAAAAGAACCCCAAAAACATCCAAACATTGAATAGAGTAAACAAATAGGAGTACCCAACCACTGCCAAGAGGAGCAACAAATTCAAATCCTGCACACCACACAGTTATGACCCTCAACAAGGAGAGCAACAATGAACTTCTACAGATACCCAACACCCGAAGCATAGGCCAATGAAAAGCCAAAGGTAGCCAACATAACAAGCCACCCACCTACCACACCACAAATTTTCAATGGCCAGAGAAAATCCATCTGCACACACAATCATAGGCCCAGGAGGAGGACCCCCACACAACCAACACAAACCACCACAACGAAGGTACCCAAAGACACATAAACCACACAGGGCTAGAAGTGAAGGCATACTACACAACAAGATAGTAGTCACAAAAAAAGAGTAGAGGGGGAGCCACAAACCCAACCCCAAACATAATGCAAATCCAAGCTCACACCCGGGCCCACAAATCCAAAGACAATCATAGTAGGCAAATCTGCCTAGCCCACCAAAGATCCACCAGAGCTAACAAACGAAGCTTTCCCATAGGGGACACCTCTGACCAGAGAAAAATATTTGCACTGAAGACACCAAAACCACCACATAGGCTAGGAGAAATCCTTTGCAGCAACCATAGCCAAACCATCGCCCATAAATGCAATATCACAATAAGGGATATAACTCTATTTGTAGAACAAACACACCACAACTAGCAGGATGCCAGAGAGCTCGCCAATAACAAGGGAGGGAGATCGCCATCGACCACTCACCATAACCACCAAGCAGCCATCGACAAGACCCAAACAACAACAGATCCATCGATGAACAAAAAACTAACAAGCAGAAACAACCAACCACTCATCATCATCAACGTCGCCTTCCTCTGCGTCCTTAGAGGAATTCAAAAAAATTCTCCCAAGGTTTCTCCCGCTTGCAAACATTTTCATATTAGGATATATTTTTCGTTCCATAACCACCAAGCAACCATCGACATGACCCAAACAACAACAGATCCATCGATGAACAAACAACCAACAAGCATAAACGATCAACCACTCATCATCATTATCTGTCTCATCGTCGCCTTCCTTTGTGTCCTCAGAGGAATTCAAAATTCCATTGTTGATGTTGTGAGATGGAGGTGAATAAGGTGGGTTGATGTATGTTTGTGGAGGGCAAGTGAATTATAGATTTGTGAGGGGGGATGGTTGATGAGATATGAGATTTGAATTCACAAAGCTAGAAGGATTCCCAGTGGAAATACCTAAGGAAGTGTTGAAATTGATAGTAGGTTGAATGGTTGTGGTAACATGAGTACTAGTGTATGTAGGAATAGAGGTAATGGTTGTGGAAGGAGGAATTTAATTTCCACCTTGACTTTGAGTATATCCCAAATTTTGAGCACAACTAGTCATGGTATGGATGTTCTTATCAACAATATGAGCTAGACTTCACAAAATTTCTAATCCATGTTTAGTTTCAAGGATTTTCCTCACATTATCTAAAGTAGGAATGCTACTACTATCAATATTTTCAGAATCAACAAAGTTTTGCAATTTTTCTATTTCTTCATTCATCCTTCTTATGTCTTCTTGAAGGAAATTAGCAACATCATGCACATTTTTTGTAGGTAGGGAAGCCATTGGAAATGAAGTATGAAGGTTATGATCCATAGAGGGTTGATTACCAACATTATTAGTGAAAGAGTTGGAGATCCCAATATCCACGGTGAATGGTGTATCGTGAGATGACATGAGTCTCAAACTATGTCTCACAATTGTATTTCTAATAGGACACAAAGTTGTAAATCTCATACAAGATTCACAAACTTGGTACACACCCTAAATGGAAAGAAGGTGAAATGCAATAAAGTATCCTCGAATGTAACATGCAATGCAAATATGTAAATACAATTTTTTAGATTCTAAACAAGGTAATTTTTTTATTACACTATACAAAAACTTGAAAATGATGTCTTGTAAATTCAATTTTGAATGCACTAAATTTATCAAATGAAGCTAAATATGATCAATTTCACTTAACAAAAAAATTGTAAACTGAAACAAAAAACTAAAAAAAACAAAGTAGAATGCATAAATAAATGATTTTAATACCCAAAAAATAAAGAAATGACCCTAATCAGTGACTCATTTGCCCAAGGGTGAATGGATCCTAGGTTAGGGTTTTTAAAAATGTTTTTACATATTTCTGAGTTGATTCTAGCAGTTTCTAGACTTTGATCTAAAACAATAAGTTACAGTTTGAATTTTCTATGAAATTAAGGTTGAATGCAAATTCAAAATATGAAAAAATGACAAACTAGGAGAACTAATTTGATGTGCAATTTTCTTTCAATTTTCAAATGCAAGTGAATGATGATGCAATTCTATGTAAATGATTTATAAAATGATTGATTTTTTTTTTCAAATTTCAAGAATGCAAATATGCAATCCTAAACCCTTAAATGAAATGAAAAGTAAATGCAAGCTAAAAAAACCTAAATGAGATTCAATTAAATTCAATTCAATGCAAATGAATGCAAAATCTAGATCTAGGGTGAATATAGACTCCAAAATGAAAAAATTACAATGCTCAAAAGGTTGGGTTCACCAAAATAAAATGATGAAAAATAGGGGTGAGTTCACCAAAATGGGATTGATGAACTCAATTAGGGTCACCTATTTTCCTTCAATTCATTAGGAAATGAGATCCACGCTATGAAAGGACTATCAACCTTGAGGTGAGTCAAGTCAAAGTGTGAATCTACAAATTTCCTTTTTTGAAAGGACAAGGGTCTTGATTAAACACCACTTTGGGGAGAAATATTAAAAATAGAAAAATAATGAGCCAAAATGTATCCTAAAACTAGGATTTTGAATATTAAGCTCAATACTGATGGAACCAAAAATTAAAATGAAAATCTGAGAAAGGAAAAATGATGTGTACCAGCCACCAAAAGTGCTTTTATGAAGCTAACTGAGGACTCTTTTACCCTGTGGTGAATGGGTCCTGGATAGGGCTTTGTAAAAATTGTTTATGGGTTCTCTGCTCCTATGTTTGCTCTCCCACATTCCTAATTCTCACAGTCAAACAACCAAAAATAAATTCTATAGGTGAGGCTCCTTGAAATTGCAACAATGGTGACAACAAATGCAACTTTGACAACTTCTTCAATTTTTCTCTTCAAGAGATCTTCTACCTAAATTTGCAATCACAAATCAAGAGGGAAATTTTTGTTGTTGTTGGTGAATGGGGGTTTGCCTTGGTCAAACTTTGTTTTGGTAATTAAACCTTGAAATGAAACAATGAAACATGAAGGAATGATGAATGAGCAAAGCAATGTCACAACTCACCAAACCCTTGAATGAACCTTGGAATGTAGATCCACAACTTGCCTAAAATGACTTCAATGGATGTGGATCTTGATCTTGATTTGAAACAATGCCTTGAATGGTTGAATGGATCATGAACTCTACATCAAAATATTAGCTCAAATAACATGTATGATGTAAGAAGACTTTGACATGACAATTGGATCTTGTTCACTTTAATAATTCTTCATTAAATATTCTCTTGAAGGCCTTGAAATACTCTTGAAATTCCCTTGAATTTCTCTAATAATGCTCTCATGATGTCACATAAAATTCTTAGGTGAAACATAGTGAAATGACCTTATATTTATAGGTATGTAACATTAATTTCCTAAAATTCAAATAACACAAGCTAACATGTGAATATAGATTTGAAATCATTAAAATACTACCAAAACCATAATAAAAATTTAGCTCCTAGGCCTAAGTGAGGACCCATTCGCCCTTGGGCGAATGGGTCCTAGGTTACTTACGTAAGGCACACATTGCTCAATGATAAATGTTATGTTATGGTATTAATGAATGTTGGATTTTCCTCTTCGTAAATTGTAATTAATTAGGCTTGGATTTGAATTAAAGGGGCCAGTTAAGGAAAATTAACCTCAATTAATTAATAAATCCCTAGATGAGTGTGAAAATGTAAATAAATATACTTTACAAAACCACATTAAGGCACAATTAAGTCCATTTTAATTAATAGGGCACTAAACTTAATGTGAATATATAAAATACATATTACAACACTAAATTAAGGCATGATTTAGTTTATTTTATTATTAATTCCTAATTAAGTGTGAAAAGGGATACTTTTTCCTACACTATAATTTTCAAACCATTTTGACTCACAATTAAAGTTCTTTTATTGACATGTTTCACTAATAGACAATAGGCATGCCAATATTATTTCAAAAGGAATTTTAGTTTTGTTTTGGGTGTCAAATGGATGTGGTGTTATTCTTCTTGTCACCTACTCACTTTTATGGTGGTAACTCTCCCAACCATTTTCCATGAATTTTGTGGCTTGTCCAACTACCACAATTTATTTTAGATGTTGTTTCTTAATCTAGGACTCCTATTTTGTGTGGGAGTACATCTAGATCATGAATTTAAAATGTCTACAATGCAACAATTAAGGTTGGACACCCTTTTGTTGTTATAAAAATGTTTTTTGATCATTATGGAGGATGCTGGCTCAAAATGGTTCTATAAACATCCAAAAGTGCCAAAAAGTCGTAGGGTAACCATTTACATTAGTTTAGTCCTTTTTGAGTTGAGTACAAAATTGTGGAGTTAGAGGATAACATCATTATAGGTGGATTTTATTTTTGAATGTATCTAGCAAAGTAGGTATATATCTAGGAGGGTTCTTGAGTCATAGTGAGGAATTTTATCTTGCCACATTTTTTGACATGAATGTAATATTGAATCAAATAAATGTAACAACACTTTAAAAATATTATAAGCTTTTTAATAATATTTTTTATATTATATGTGGATGTATGTGGTTCTATATGGATTAATAAGTATATTCAACCATAGAATTCATAAAACTATTTTGTATGTGAATACACAACTCAATCCTCCTTTGGTTTCAATTTATTTTTATTCCATGTGTTGTGACTTTGTTGTTCAATAAATAGGCATTGATCTGGAATCATGTACCATCTCAAATCACTAAAAAAATATTAATTAGTAATGTAGTGTAATAAAGTAGTCCTTCCTATTTACCCATGATCATCGATATAACCAAGTTATCATTCTTAAGTGAGCATTTAATAGATATATTTAATGTGGGTTATGGTTGCATATTATCATTAGCTATATATGGGTTTTGAAGTAGCTAATTGTGCTCGGTTTAGTGACAATTTTGAGGCCAAGTCAAAGGGTTGGTTTGGCTATCAATCTGTTAGTTATCTATTTTATTTGGCATAAATACTTGTTAAGGTATACCCTTGGGAACACTTTCTTGAGTCTAAGCTAAGCTCAAAATAAAAGATATGAAACCCACTCTTATAGAGTTGGCATTTAACCCTCCATTATTTGTTGATAATATTATTTTACTTGCCTGATGAGAACCTTAATCTTGTGAGTATAATTTAGTTCTAGGAAGTGGATCAATGGTTTTGGGACCTAACAATAGATTCTTTAAATATGATGTTTCAACTCACAACATTATACTTTTATTAAGAAATGAATCCCATGCTAAAAAGAGAGATATAATTTACCATATATATACCACAAAAATAAAATAGACATATACCAATTAATAATTTTAAATTTTAAATTTATTTTATTCATTCATTTCAATTATTTATTTAAATAATCAATAAAAAATATCTTTAATAATTTTTTAAAAATAATAAAAACAAATTATTAATATATTAATTCAACCCTTAAATAATGATTTGATTGATACTTTTATAAACTATGTTAAAATTAAATAATATATTTATATTAAAAAAATTAAAATTCTACCCTTTATAAATAAAATGATTAGAAAAGTTGATCTATAATTTCTACACCCAACAAATCTAAAATAAAGTATTTCTCTAATTGTACACATATAAACATTTAGATTCTATATAATCTTGTTAAAAAAATTCTACTACATAGGTAAACTTAAGCTAATGAATATACTTAATTATTAAGTATAAATAAATTTAGATTAAAATAGTAGGTCAATAAATAAATAGTAATAAATGTGATAATTAGATGAAGAGATTATGATACTTAATTTTAGAATTAATAATGTAGAAATGATGTTGATATCATGTAGAATTGATTTGTTACAATTTTAAAGTTTTATGTCTTTGATATGATGACTATCTTAAAATTAGAGTTAGAATAGAAAATTGTAAATTTCAATCATGAGCATCATATGTTCAATCTTGATGGCTATTATGGATTTGAACTTTGATGCATGAATCTAAATTGGTGAAAGCTAGACATTTGATATTCTAGACAACTCCAAAGTTTATTTAAATTTTGAGTTTAGTTGATGTTTCAACTGTTGTTTTGTAAAGTTTGTTGTTGATTTAATTTGTTGGCTAATTTCAACTTGGGTCACTTGTGCTATTCAAGACTAGAACAATTGTTGTTAACCTCCTTTTTTGGATGTAGTATGTTAATTCCTAGTGTAGTCCTTGGTTATTATCTATTATGCTACAATCTTATGCACAATCCTTGACGATTTGTGTTGCTATTTCTCATCCCTTTGCAACTTCCTTTTGGACTGCTTATTATTTTCTTTGTCATTTATTTTTGTTCAATAAAAAAACTTAGGTGTAAAATTAATTATCTCAAGGCAAGGACAAATGTATGAGAGTGTGTGCAAATGAAAAATTAATAATGAGAAATAAATATCAAATATATTTGAATACGTGTAATTGGGAGGAAATATGCAAAGATAGGAATAACAAATGATCCAAATTGAATATAAGGGTGTGTCATTTGTCAATATGTTATTATATTAAAGATATTCAACTAAAATTGATATAAATTTGAATGATAAATGCCATGAATATACAAATTTCACTATTGCAAATCTAAAAAATACGATTAAAAATAAGATTTTATTTTGTTTTAGAAAGATCAATATTTCACACTAAATCTTATCTCTTTGATTTATAATAATAAAAAAATTACTACTCAAACATAACTTAAATAAAATTTATTAAAGATACATATTAACAAAATCGTTCTATTTATTTATCTTCATATACCATAAATTACTTACCTCCTAAACATTTTTAAGAACATGTATTCAATCATTCACATTCTTAAGAACATATGTGTACACTCATTCACACTCTTAAAAACATATATACACTCATATCTAATCAAAAACATATATACACTCATTCATTTGTCTTCTACTCTTTGAAGTCGATTTTCTGAAAAAAAAAAACTCAAATAATGTAGACATTTGAAGAAAAGATAGTGGAAAACACACACCCTAAACTTTAAGTGATAAATATCTTATTTCTTATTTTTTATTTATTAGAGATCAAACATTATTTTTCTTTCAAAGGTTTCTTCTAGGAGTGACTTTTGGGGTTTGGTGAGTGTGGTAGGACATGTTGGGGGAAGTGGATGGCTTAGGAGTGCTATAAAAAAGTAGTTAACCTTTTGGTGTAAGAAGTCTTTCAAGTTGCACGGTTATGACAAAATCTTTTTGGTGTGATCATATTAGGTGTAGTCCACTTGATAGCATCAAAATAAATTGGTCCATAGCCCCACAACATTACAAATGTGGTTTAAATGTAGGCCAAAAGAGGGAAAACATGTGGGGAAGCAAGGTATTATTTTGGTACTTTTTATTTTGAGGATATGAACGTGGTGGTCATGACTAAGTTTTGATTTTTTTGGCTATGATATTTTAGTGATAGTTTGGCAAGAAACATGTAATCATGGTCAAAAGAAAATAATATCTAAGGTCATGTGGACCATAGCGAATAAATAGACATCTAACAAAATTTTAACACTCAAATCTTAATGATGACACTTTCATGGTAAAAGGAGAGAGTTCAACATTTGAGGGCTTGAATGACTTTTTTTTAACATTTTTTCAATATTATTGTAGATTGGGAATCTAGCATAAAGGTTTTGAACTAGGGATTTGAATTAGATGGGAGGGATTGTACCTTTTAGTAAAGCTATAATTTAATGGAATTATATTATATTGTTATATTTTGATAGAGTGTCTTTTAAAAAATTGTTATTTTATTTATTTTTTATTATTTTGATAATAATTTTATTTAAGATTTTTTTTTATGAAAGAAATAAAGAAAAGGGAGGGTATCAACTTTTCTTTTTCAAATACACTTTAGTTTAAAATAATTTTGGATAAGATTTTCATGAAAAAAGAGAAGGGAGGGTATCAAATTTTTTGTTTGAACATGTTTAATATTTATATTGAGGTTGTTAAAGTAAATAATTACGTAAAGTTTCCTTTTAACTCTTTTTCACTTAAGCTAACATTAGGTACATAATAATAAATTACTTTATTAGTTATTATTGTGCAAGCCTAGGGTTTTCCTTTTTTAGGGTTTTCATCTATATGTAGTTGAAAACTATCTTTTGTATCATTATTCTTTTTATATTTTCAGGTGAATACATTGCTCCACATTCTTGAGCATTTCTTTTGTTGCTTCTCTTTGTTTCTTCTTGTAACAGGTTATTTGCTTGCAAAGATCTTTTGGACTTCTGTGGTGTTGTATCTTCTCAACTCCAATATGGTATCAGAGCTTCAAATTTGCAGCTGCTTGTTCTTGTTTTGAGATTTTGCATTGGAAGCAAATCTAGGGTTCTAAAGTTTTTTTTGGGTGGATTCAGCATACTCTATTTTTTGGGTTCACTTTGGGCTCAAATGGACAGTGCCATTGGATTCGTAGCGCCCAAAAACCCCTAGATCGACTATCAAATTGTCGATTTTGGCTACAGTCAATTTGGAAGGCAAAATTTTTTTGCCCTAAGGCCGTACGAAGCAAAAAAAACGCAATTTTTTTGGTTTATTTTGCGCGGCCAGTGTAAACTGGCGCCAGAGCCGCCTTTGAGGTGAATACCGCCACTGACCTGCGCCCGCCTGCCATCCGGTTCCCTCCGCCCGAGCACCGCCTGTGCGCCACCTGCCACCAGCCGTGTCGCCCGCGCGCTGCCACCTCCTGTGCGCTAGCCCCCAGTCCGCCATGTGCCCTGGAGCCGCCGAATTTTAAGCCCTTGAGGGCTAATTTTTTCTCTCCAACCCCCTATTATGTCATTTTTGGTCAAATGGGCATAACTTGGGCATCCTAGCTCTGTTTTTCAAATAGGAAGATGCGTCGGAAAGCTGAGAATGGCACCAATTTCATGGTATAGAAATATTTTTAAGTTTTTTACCAGTCTAGATATTTTTTATTAGTCAAAGTGAGGTCTTCTTTCTTCACTTTCGAGGTCATAGAAGATGCAAACGGACTCCGTTTTTCAAACTTGAATAGGCGTTGGAAAACTCTCAACATGCTCTATTCAGTGATGTGATCTATTTTATCAGAATTTTCACCAGGTACATGAGAATTTGTTTTGAAGTATTTTTTGCTTATGCATTGCTTCCTTCTTCTTAGTTTGTACTAGGGTTTAGGTTTATCTTTTGTGGGGGGTGTTTTTTCTCTTGCTTTCTGTCATTTATATTAGAAAACTAGAACACCAAAACTCTCAAAAATACAAACCCTTCTGCATCTTCTGTCTATTCTGAAAGATCACATAATAATAAAAAAACACAAGCAGGTACAGGTGCAGGGTTTCATGGCAGACTCTTGAGTTGAGCTACTCACATCACATAACTATCACACTTGAAAGTCTCGTATGATGAGGCTACTCAGGTCACGAGGGTTATGGTCTTGTTTAGATGAGGTTCAGCCTCAGTTGCAGCATCCTTTTGAGATTATGCAGCACAGGAACAAGATGGATGAGGCTATGGGTTTGTTATGCATGCATGTTTCAGACAGTCTTTTGTTTCACCTTGATGCTTTGCTCACTCCTCGAGCCATGTGGCTGAAGTTTGAGACACTTTTTGGGGCCGTTAATGAGTTTCGTGCATTACAAATTGAGGCAGAGCTGACTTCCTTGTTACCTGATTCATTTCCCACTATTGAGGATTTTTTGAACCAGTTCAAAACTATCCGTACTATTTTACAGGGTTATGGAAAGAACAAGACAGACACAGAGTGCATTTCCTTGATTCTTTCGAAGCTTCGTGGTCCATTTCAGATATTTGCTTCCTCCTTCTACTCCACCATGGATGGTTTGGGTGCCAGTTTTACCATGCCTTCCTTTGATTTATTTTGTGAGTGATTGTCTCGGGAACAGTCTCACCTTTCTCAGATGGATATGCTCTCAGGTTCAAAGAGCAAAGCATTGGTTGCTCAGTCATCGAAGGGGAAATAGAAGCAGAAATCGAGGCCCAAGAAAGATTTTGCAAGTAGTGAGCATTCCTCCAAACCGCCTCCTAAATCTGATTCTAAACCACCATTTAATCCAAAACATGGGAAATCTTCGAAGTATAGTGAGTCTTCCTCCAAGACTAAGGAGAAATTAGGAGACACTTGCAGTTTCTGTGGCAAGCAAGGTCATCCAGTTTCTAGGTGTTGGAAACGATTAGAGGCTTTAGAGGAGGCCATGCAGTAGCAACACATCTCCTCACCTCAGTCTTCTTCTTCTTCCACCACAAGGAAGGGTCATGCTCTCACTGCACGAGCATTGACCAATGGGTCCACTTGGATTTTAGACTCTGGTGCTTCTCACCATATGACTCACACTCAGCAGTTGGCCGCTTCTCTTGTCTCTTATGGTACTTCACAAATTGCAGTGGGTGACTCTTCACAGCTTTCCGTCTTGGGTTTAGGTTCTATCTCTTTGGATGGGGGCACTCTACAGGATGTTTTGGTTGTTCCTGACATTTCGACGAACCTCTTGTCCATTTATCAGATTTTCCACACTGGCTCTGGTAAGACAGTTGAGTTCTCACCACAAGATGTGGTTATTTAGGACCTCCATGATTCTGATTTGGTTTTGGCTACTGGTAGTGTTGATACTGCATCTCGTCTTTACCGATTTGATGGATTTGCGCCTTCTGAGGGTACAGGTTCATCTCTTATAGCACATGCAGATTCAGTGAGTCAGCTTTGGCATGAGCGTTTGGGCCATGTCAACTACAGATATCTTCAGCAGATGAGTACACAGTCACTTGTTCTTGGTCTTCCACGGATTTCTTGCACTGACAGTGTTTGTCATGGTTGTGTGCTTGGCAAGCATCATAGGGATCCCTTTCTGAAGGGAAGTACCACTCGTGCTTTGGCACCCTTGGAGTTGATTCATAGTGACCTCATGTCATTTCCCACTCCTTCTTTTTCAGGGGCCAAGTATGTACTCACATTCATTGATGACTTCTCCAGACGCACATGGTTGTACTTTCTTAAGTACAAGTCTGATGTCTTTGATTCCTTTCATGTCTTCAAGACATTTGTAGAGAAGTAGTCTGGTCTTTCTATCCGGCGGATACGTACAGATAATGGGAGGGAGTATGTGAATCAGGCCTTCAGAGATTTTTGCACTGAGCATGGTTTGCAGCATCAATTTTTTGTTCCCTACACCCCTCAGCAGAATGGTATCGCTGAGTGAAAGAATAGGACTTTACGGGAGATGGCTAATTGTATGATTCAGTCCAGGTCCGTGGATTTGTCTTTTTGGGCTGAGGTAGTCAATTGTGCCAACTATATTCAGAATCGGATGCCTCACAAGGCGATTCGATGTATGACTTCTGAGGAGGCTTGGTCTCATGACAAGCCTGATATTTCATCATTTTGAGTATTTGGTAGTGAGGCATGGGCTTTTATTCCTGATGCTCAGAGGAGAGCTATGGAGCGGAAGAGTCGACCCCTCATATTTGTCAGCTATTGTGAGGATGTTAAGGCATACAGGTTGTTTGATCCTGATACCAGAGAGGTCCTATTTCGACGGGATGTTCAGTTTGATGAGCGCCTTCCTCCAGTTGATACCCTGTCTCCAGTGTCCACTTCACTACCTACTCCACCCACTACAACTCTTCAGGATTATTTTGAGGATTCTGATGAGGATATTGATGATCCCCCATCCCCACCTCCCCTTGCTCCACCTCAGAGGCCCAAATGGGCTCGCTTTACTATTGAGGTAGTAGGATCTATGGCCGGTGATCCTTCAGACACCCGTCGCACTCGTTCTCATACTACGGGTTCTGGTCTTTTGACTCATGCTCTTTCAGAGGATCCTCAGAGATTTTCAAAGGCGACAGGTCAGCCTGAGTGGGATAGTGCCATGGAGGAGGAGTATTATTGTTTGATGAGGAATAATACATGGGATCTCTGTCCTCTTCCTAAGGGCAGAAAGATGGTTCGGTGCCGATGGTTGTATCGCACCAAGTAGCTGCTGATGGTTCTATTGATAAGTACAAAGCACATCTTGTTGCGAAGGGTTTCTCACAGGTTGAGGGTATTGATTACTCCGAGACATTTGCCCCTGTCGCCAAGATGAATTCTATTTGCTTTGTATTATCACTTGCAGCTTCTAGAGGATGGCTCATTTTTCAGACGGATGTGAAGTGTGCCTTCTTACATGGTGACCTACAAGAGGAGATCTACATGGAGCAGCCTCGGGGATTTTTTCATGATTCTTCTTTAGTTTGCCGACTTCAACGTTCATTATATGGTCTCAAACAAGCCCCTCAGGCTTGGTATGAGAAGATGGACTCTTTTTTGCTCTCCACTAGTTTCACTCGTTGTCATTCTGATCACACGGTCTATATTCACCATCTTGAGGGTGAGATCCTGATTCTTGTGCTATATGTTGATGATCTTCTCATCACAGGTAGCTCATCCTCTATGATTTAGAATTCTCAGCTAGCTTTGATGGAGCAGTTTGAGATGACAGATCTTGGCCTTTTGCACTATTTCCTTGGTCTTCAGGTGATTCAGTCTTCAGAGGGGATCTCCATTTACCAACAGAAGTATTCTTTTGATATGCTTCAGTGCTTTGGCATGCTTGATTGCAAGCCTGCCCCCACACCTTTTCAGTCAGGGGTTTTTTTGACTACTACTTGCCCCACTCCTTCAGTAGATGCTACACTTTACAGGCAATTGGTTGGCAGTTTGTTGTACCTGACTCACACTCGTCCTGATCTTTCCTTTGCGGTTGGTCTTGTCTCTCGATTCTCACATGATCCTCATGAGAGTCATTGGCAGGCTGCCAAACGTATTTTGAGGTAAATTCAGGGTACAACTTCATATGGCATTCACTACACATTAGGGGATCCTCACATTGTTGGCTACATTGACTTAGATTGTGCTGGTGATTTCAATGATCGGAAGTCTACTTCTGGCTTTGTTTTTTGTCTTGGCTCTGGTCCTATCACATGGTCATGCAAGAAGCAGACTGCTCATGCATTATCATCTACAGAGGCTGAGTACTGAGCTGTTGTGCTCACTAATCAGGAGATTTTATGGCTTCGTCAGTTGATGACTGAGTTTGGTTTTCCTCCTGATAGTCCCACTATTCTTTGGTGTGACAATCAAAGTGCTATATACATTTCACGCAACTCGGTGGAGCATCAGCAGACGAAGCACATTGAGTTTCATATGCATTTCATTAGACAGTTGATTCAGGATGGTTCTCTCATCTTGGAGTATGTTCCCACTGCCGAGCAGGTTGCAGACATCTTCACGAAACCTTTTGCATCTCCACGCTATCTTCAGTTGCGCTCTATGCTTGGGGTGAAGGAAGTTGTCCTTGGGGGGTCTTTATGAGGCCTTCCTTCCTTCCTTCATGTTTCTTTCAGCATGTTGTTCTATCTCTTTTTGGAGAGGAGTTTTTCCCACTGGGTTTTCTCCTTTTCTCCATTTCATAGAGATTTCATTGTACTTGGGTACCTGATCTGGCCTTGTTGCCGGGACCCATTGCTTTTGCTTTCAGTAGCTTCTTCTAGGTTTTAGCTTCTCCCTATGTCTATCTTAAGGGGGGGTGTTAGAGTTATTGGACATTTACTTTATTAATTAAACAATATTTGTTTAATTACGTAAAGTTTCCTTTTAACTCTTTTTCACTTAAGCTAACATTAGGTACATAATAATTAATTACTTTATTAATTATTATTGTGCAAGCCTAGGGTTTTCCTTTTTTAGGGTTTTCATCTATATGTAGTTGAAAACTATCTTTTGTATCATTATTCTTTTTACATTTTTAGGTGAATACATTGCTCCACATTCTTGAGCATTTCTTTTGTTGCTTCTCTTTGTTTCTTCTTGTAACAGGTTATTTGCTTGCAAAGATCTTTTGGACTTCTGTGGTGTTGTATCTTCTCAACTCCAACAGAGGTTGTATAAGACTTTTCTTGGTGGAATGAAAGGGAATATGACAATCTTTATTTTGAATAAGCTTTCATTTTGAGATAAGTTTGTATAAAATTCTTCATGGAAGAAGGGAAGGAAAGGTAGCAAATTTCTAAATGTGTTTATATTTTTATAATATATCATTAAGAAAAATATATTAGATATAAGAAAGTAAACATATAGATTTTAAAAATAAAATAAATCTTTACTTTTTGATACTATTGTTAGAGTAAAAGATTTATTTCAATTAATAAGTTTAATTAAGTCACCTTTTATTCCTTTCTTAAGATTCATTTAGTTATGCAGATCTTATATTCAAGATTTGCGGCTGCATGTTCGTCTTTTGAAGATATTAGCTTATAGAGTTTTCTTCTGTGCAAGGGTTTCAGAAAGGTAATTTTTTTTGTGGATTTGGGGGTCCCCTAATTTTCTAAGAATTTTTGGACAAAATGAACCTCACCATTGAGTCCTCAGTGTCCAAAAACCCCTATTTTCATATAAAATTTGTCCAATTTGGTCACAGTCGACTGAAAAGGCAAAAAAAAATTGCCCCAAGGCTGTACGACCTTAGGGCACATTTTTTGAGGTGAAAAACACAAAAAAAAATTATTTAAAAAAAAAAAAACGCTTTAAAAAAAGCATTTACCACATATTTTATGGTGCGCCACCAAGCGAGCACCAGTCTGAGCAACGACCATCGTTCTACAACCGACGCATTGTTGGCCGGCCACCGGCTAGCTACCGACCTACCACCGTAGCGCCGTCGGTCCGCCACCCTCCAACCACCTGCGAAGCATCACCCAAACACCGCCCAACCACTGGCAAGCTGAGCAGAGCAACCAGGGAGCCTCTAGGGCCCCTTTTTTCAAGCTTTTTTTTACCTCTTTGGGTAAATCAGGCGTAAAATGGTCATTTGGGCTCCGTTTTTCGAAAACGAGATATCACCAGAAAGATGATTCAACAACCAATCCAATGTTGCAGACCTTTTTTTCCGATGTTTCCATTTTGTAGTCCCTTTTTCCAGTCAAAGTTAGAAATTGTGTTTTGCACTTTGGAGGCGTAACTTTTGCTTATGAATTATGCTTTTCACAAACAAATAGGCGTTGGAAAGGTGTTTCAGTGCTCTTTCCAGATCTGCAGCTGGTTTGATCAGATTTTTCCTAAATATATTTTATTCACCTTTGTGTGTTTTTATAATTTTCTTAATTACTTAGACATTCTGGTACCTACATGGGATCTGTTTATGTGAGATGGGTTATGTTGATCTGATTTATAGCTGCTGAGAGTTTCAGTATCTGATTTTTTTATTTGAGTGAGTATCATGGGTTTTTCTACTCACCCTTCAGTTGTAATTCTAGAATAGGGTAATTATGAGTCATGGGCAAAGGGCATACTTACACATTGTAAGTGGCTCAATATTTTTTCTTATTTATATGATCTCATACCTGCACCAGAAACATCAAGGGGTTTATCTACATGGGTTATTATTCGAGATCATATTGTAGGGGTTATTGGTTGTAGTGTTGATCTTGACACTTTGTGTGCTTTATTTGACATTCGTTGTCCTCACACACTTTGGCAACATATTTGGGAGATTTTTGGAAACTATAATATCCCTCCATTCCCAGAGGATCCTACTATAGATTGTCTCATCCCTCTTGCAGATGTAGATTTCATACCCTATGATAATCGTACTCTAGAGGAGCTTGAGTATCTCACAGGTCTTGCATGTGCTGATGGTTCAAAGACTTGTATTCATGATCCCACTCTTCAGATTGAGACTTCATCAACATCTCATGTTGTTCCTGATTTAGTGCAACAGGGCATCATTCATCTTCTAGACATAGCTACTTTGGACTCTTATGTTGCATACATATCTTTATTGTTTGTGGAGTCCTATATTGTAGATTTGGAGGATTATTTTGAGGACATTCATCTTCTCTACCTTGACAATCAGGTTATCACTGTACGCCCACCATTATCAGTGTATTCAGAGGTTGAATTTTAGGATTCTCCACATTAGTTTGGATTTGACATCATTTGTTTCAGTTTAGACAGAGAGATTCTTTAGCATCCTATCATGGCACACATCTTGAGACAGATTGGTTCATCACTCTTCACAAGGTGTCTTTGACATCATCCTTTGGATTCGTTTCTTCCCAAGGGGAGGAATATCATTTGCCACTTCAGGATCTCCTTTTGGATTCTACATCAGGCATCTACCACTGCGACATGAGTTTCTTCATTGTGGGGGGGGCTTCTTGTCTCTTTCTATCTCTCCTATGGAGACCATTGTATATGTACTTATATGATGAAAGTTGTCTATGGGGAGTATCATGTAATCCACCTCCTATCCTTCTTTCATTAGTGCATTTCATTCCTTTCTTTGCATTCTATTTTGGGGAGGAGTTTTGTTCCCATCGAGTTTTCTCCTTTACCCTATTTCCTTTAGTTTGCATTACATTTGTAAATGGGTACCTGATCAAGGCTTGTTGTCGGGACCCTTGTTTTCTTGCAGTTGCATTTCTTTCATGCATTTAGTTTGTAGCTACTCCCTAAGTTCATCTTAAGGGGGGGTGTTAAAGAAAAAGGTTTATTTCACTTAATTAGTTTAATTAAGTCACCTTTTATTCCTTTCTTAAGATTCAATTAGTTATGCATTGTAGGTATTTAATAATGATTTTAATTATTAAATACATTTTCCCTTTAGGGTTTATTTAGGGTTGCACAATCTCCTTTTATAAGTATTGATCATTGTATTTTATTATCTCTCTCTGATTAATACATTTTTCAGCTTTCAAAGCACCTTTGTCTTTTGTCTCAAATATCTTCTTCTATGATAGGTTATTTGCATGCAGGTGATCTATGGGTTCTGTGAAGTTGGATTTCAAAAATTCAACAACTATATCAAGGATAAAATTATAATGTCCATATAAAGAATAAAATATTGAGCAACTACAAAAATTAAGGACCCCTAAAAGTGTAAAAGATACCAAAATTATCAAGAAAGCCATACCTAAGCACATATTTTTATCATTCTATCCCTAAGCACAAAATTAATGTCATTAGTAGTGTCAAGTGACATGAATGGATTCCATCCTATAAGTTTAGGAATATTTTTAGGATCTTTGGTAACTTTTATTTGCAAGTATTAATTCATCCTAAGCAAATCTAGTGTATTAGATGGCTAAATATAATCTCAACATATTTTTGGTACTGCCAAGAATTTATTTTCATGGTGGAACAAGCATCATATGGGGAAATTATCCATAAGAAGGATTACATTAGATATACTACATCCATCTCTACAAGGGTCACAAAGAGTGTAAGTAGAAACCTCAAGATTCCATTGAAGTGGAACTTGCTTACATATCAAAGAGAGCTACATAAATCTTATGGATTCTCCATATTCATAGCCACTTGATGATGCAGGATTGAAATAGATAGGTATGTATATATGCATGCATATGTCTATGTATGCATGTGCGTATATGGTTTCAAAAAAAATATACTTTCCAAGGAAGTCTCTTGCTTCCAAAATAATATTTTAAATGTAACAATTAACAATGTGTCATTTTTGTAAACCATTACTAATTATTCAAGATTCACCTTTAATAATCAAGTTTATAAAATTAAGCTTGGTGCTAAGCTCGATTCCTAAAATTAGACCATATACTTTCTCAATGTTAGAATTAGTGCCAAAAAATAAGGGGGCAAAAGATAAAACTTATCCTTTATGGTTTATGAGTGTTTTCCACCCTTGATATCCTATAATTATTCTTTATAGCACCATCAAAATTTAACTTGATCCATCCCTCTTCAAATGGGCTCTAGGATTGTGAATGCATATCCCTAGAATCTTTAGGGGTCTCATGTAATTTGTTACCCTTATGCTTAGCCATATTTTAAGGATATAAATCCTCTTTGATTATTCCTAGCAGCATTTAATATATATATATATTTAGAATAAGAAAAATTCATTGCCTCAATAATAGGTTCTATTTTTTCTTCATTCCTTTGAAGATCTTGTTATTATGTTCTAGCTAAATCTCCTAGAGGATAGTTCTTGAAGCCAAATTCTAATTATCTAGGATAATTTTAAAAGATATTAGGAACTTCTAGGATTCAATGTTCTATGAAGGATATTTCCACCACCTAACTAAAATTTAAAATTTCTAAGAAACAAGTATATATTCCTTAAATGAAAAATAATAATGAAGAATGATGTGATTGACCTCTTCTTTCTATGTCAAAAAATGTAGATTTTCTTGGACCAAAGAAGATTTCCTTTTAAGGTGTTCCCAAGATGGTATCTTGGCATGATATGCTAATTGAAGAAAAAATATTTGTGTCCAAGCCTTAGATGACCATATATTTACCAATGGGAAGGAGTTGGGAAGAAGAACAAATGAATTGATTGATTTCTAATTGTTGTGTATTTAACTAATAATACACTTTTGTATGGTTTTAAGATGCACTTGTATATTCATTATAGTAATTTATAGATAATACATTAATTCATGTTCATTTATTGACATGTTATTTGTTTTGATAGTAAAATTCTATCTTAAATAAATATATTTTATTGATTAACTATTCTTAAAGAGTTGAGTTATACTAGTTAAATATCACTTAAATAGACTTATGATTTTAGATAACTACTCTCCAAATCATATTCATAGCCTTTACCTTATCTATACCATCATTTTATCCACATCCCTTGATATCCTTCATCCCATATCCCCCATCCTATCCAAATTCATCCTCCCTTCCCACCTTTGATCTTGATAAGGATCCTATCATATCTTATAAATCCATCTTCTACAAATCCACCCTCCCCACCCTCCTTTGATCTTGATAAGGCTAGGGATAAAATATACATGTATGCTTTGGATAATGTAGGCCTTACTTCCTGCACCATCCATATCCCTTATACAACATCCTTCCATATCATGCATCCCTTATCGTCTTCTATCCTCCACTCCACTACCTCTAGTGTAGGGAATCTTACTCCTTTGCAATATAGTATTTGGAGCTCCATTCTCAAATACACCCAATCAATCCATCTATCTCCTATCTAAGAAACCCCTCCATCCTCCTATCCTATCTTATCCAATCCATTTATTCTCTATCTCCCATCCAATCCAATCCAATACCATCCATTTATCTTCTATCCTCCATTCAATAAAAAAAAATCAATCCAATTCATCCAATGCAATCAATCCCAATCCATGCAACCCAATCTTGCAATCTAGCTCTCATGCATAAGCAACCCATATTTTGATCCAAATCAACTGAAATCTATTGATCCACTATCAAATCATTATCATAGGTATGTATCCTTCCCAATAAAAATATTTTTATTATTGTTAACAACACAATCCTTGGGGTACACATTGTTCTTATCATTAAATTTCCTATCCTCATCATCAATCAATCTATCAATCGATTTTAGCTTAACTTGGAGCATAGTCCTTGTTTGGTTTTGGTTTTTTATGCATGATTGTTTGTTGATTATATGTATTTTATCATTATTTATACTTATCATGGTATTTTCATCATATTTACACAAGGGAATCATGGTTTTTCATATCATGGTGTTATAAGGCATATGCTTATATTTTGACCTTTTTGGTCATGTACTTGGCACACTGTCACCCTAGTTACCTATACCTTAGTGTATAATGTCAAGTATAATATAAAATATAGGATTATTATATCATTGAAACATGATGATAATCCTCCCTCTCCAATCCACATCTTCATCATCCTTATCTTCTCCCTTCTATCCTTTATGTAGTTCCTCCTTTCCTCCTTCTTCCTTCAACACTCTCATCCATTTTGAGAGCATACCCGTGTTCTTTGAACCCACATGTACTCTCGAGGGGGTATACCTAACTCTCATACTTCTAGTGACTAGGGAATCATGATAATAGTCCTTATCCTTTACCTATCAACTATGTTTTATTCTTCTTTGAAATGACGCTACTTCTCTTAGTGACAACATCATCTCAAAGAGGGGAAAAATGTAGACAACTGAAATGTGACCATACCTTGACCACTCTTGAATTTAACTATCCCAACCTTTATTTAAAAATATATTTATTATTTATTTAATTAATTTAACCTTTGCCTTTATCCCCCACTTTAATTAAAAAAATATTTATTGATTTAATTTATCCTTCACCTTTATCCTCCACTTTAATTAATTAAATAAATAAAACATCATCAAGACCCCTTTTCTAAGGGTAAGGCCACATGTGATACAACACCCCTAGATTTGGTTCATAGTGATGTTATGTCATTCCCAACTCCTTCATTTTTTAGGGCCCAAGTATGTGCTCACTTTTATTGATGACTTATCTCAACGTACATGGGTTTAATTTTTGAAGTATGAGAGTGAGGTTCTTAGCACTTCTAGGACCTTCAAAGAATTTGTGGAGAAGAATTCATGTGTTTCTCTTTTCCAAATACATATAGATAATAGGGGGAGTATGCGAATCAATTATTTTATGATTTTTTTAGTGAAAATTGTATTCTTCATTAGCACATAGTTCCTTACAATCCTTAGTACAATGGTCTGTACATGAGGAAGAGAAAAGACTATGGGAGATGGCCAATTATGTGATTCAGTCTAGGTCCAAGGCTCCAAGATTTTGGGATAAATCTATCAATTATGCCAATTGTATTCAAAACCATATGCCTCACATGGTAGTGTGAAATATGAATTTTGAGGAGGCTTGATCCCATATCAAGCCTAATGTATCCTTATTCAAAGTATTTGGTAGTGATGTTTGGGTGTTCACTCCAAATGGACAACATAAATAAATGAAGAAGAAGAGTCATCAATTCATTTTTATTTTCTATTGTGAGGATGTGGAGGCATACATATTGTTTGATCCTAACACATGAGATGTTTAATATCATCCTAATGTTCAATTTGATAATTCCTTCATAAATATGGACACTCCATCACCTACTTCTTCATCACTTGAGGATGTATTGCTTTTTGAGGGTGATATTGATGATGATCCTAATCCACCTCATCCAAATCCATAAAATTTTCCATGATGGATCATACTACTCTTGAAGAGGCTATCCCTCTTGTTGTGTTCCCATAGATAATTTCCACACTCATTAATAGACTTCAGGTATCACTCTTTTGAGTCATGCCATTTTAGACAATCCTCAAAATTTTATAGATGCTTTAGGTATTCCTGAGTGGGAGAGTGCTATGGTTGATGATTATTCCTCTTTAATGAAGAATCATACTTGGGATATTGTACCTATTCCTAAGGCAAGAAATTTTTAAGTGGGTGTACTGTACCAAATATGCAACAAATGGTTCTATGGACAAGTAAAATTTTCATCTTGTTGTAAAGGGGTTTTCACAAGTTGAGGGAGTTGATTATTCCAAGATATTTTCTCTTGTTTCCAAGATGGATTATATTCATCTTATACTCTCTTTATTTGCATCTTAGGAATTTTCAGTGTATCATATGGACATGAAGAGTTCTTTCTTGCATGTGAATTTTCATGAGGATATCTACATGGAGTAGCCTCCTAGTTTTGTGTGGGACTCTTCACTTGTTTTCACTCTTCATTATTCATTTTATGGTCTCAAACTACCCCTTGGGCTTGGTATGAGAAGATGAGTTGCTTCTTTCTTGCTTCTAGTTTCACATGATGCCATTATGACCCTAAAATTTATACTTAGAGACATGGGGAAGATCTTATGATTTCAACTCAATGAGCATTGATGGATCATTTTGATATGATTGAACTTGGAATTTTGCGCTACTTCCTTGGAGTATAGGTTTATCAAAATTTTGATGGGATTTTAAATTTCTAGCAAAGGAATTCTCTAAAATTGCTCTAGAGATTTGACATGCTTGATTGGAAGCCTCCCCCATAATGTTTTAGTGAGCTGTCGTACTATCTAGTGGTTGCACTACTTTAGTTAATGCTACTTTGTATTAGAAGTTGGTTAGTGGTCTTTTGTACTTGACACATAATTATCTTGATATTTCCTTTGTGGTTGGAATTGCCTCTCATTTCTCTTAGGAGCCTCACAAGAGTCATTGGAAGGAACCCAAATGTATCTTAAAGCTCATTCATGGTACTTCAGATTTGGTCATTCATTACATAGATTGGGAGCTTCTCAAATTGTAGGATTTATTGACTCACATTGGGCTGGTGATATTGATGATAAGAAGTCTACTCATGGCTTTGTATTTTATCTTGGTGTTGGGTTGATTGTATAATCATGTAAGAAGTAGAATGATATTGTGTTATTATTGATATAGGTTGAGTATCAAGGTACACTCTTGGATAGTAATGAGATTATTTGGCTTCATTAGTTGATGAATGCATTTGAATTTCCTCCTAATCATCCCAATACCCTTTGGTGTGATAATTAGAGTGTCATTCATATCAACTACAAAGCATATCAAGATCCATATTCACTTCATCAAGTAGCTCATCCAGAATGGTGTTCTCAAGTTGGAGTACTTGCTTATGGAGCAATAGGTTGCAAACATCTTCACTAAACCTTTGGAATTGCCTCATTATCTTTAGTTACTATGGATTCTTGGGATGAAGGAATGTTTCCTTCGGGGGTCTTCTTAATTCCTCCTTTCACTTTTCATGTTTTCATTAGATATTTTCTCTCTTTTGGAGAGGATTTTTCTCCCACAAGATTTCCCTCCTTTTCTCCATTTGTGAGAGACTATTTGTACATGGGAACCTCATCAAGCCTTGTTGTCAAGACCCATTTTTGTATTCTTGCATTGGTTTGTTCCTCCATAAATTACACTTAAGGGGTTTATTGGTGTGAATAAGGTGTTCTATCTAACTAGTTCACCTAGTAGGTCCTATTCACATGTTAAGTTTACTTAGGTCCTATCAATCTTTCTAGAAGTCTTAGTTGACATGTGATCTTATCATATCTTATTCCATTTACTTCATGTGTCTTAGGTCATTTAAGTTTAAAATTGTTGTCTCATGTCATAGGATTAAGATGATTACCCAAATATTGTCTAATCCCATCTCTTACCTTGCCTATATAAGCAAGGATTCTTCTACATGTTTTGCATCTTGTGAATATTGTATTCATATTATATTCTTGATTGGTAGAATAGTATTTTTTTATTATTGCTTCTCTTTTGTATGTGTAGAAGGTTATTTGGTATCACAGATTGAAGATATAAATTGCTCACTTCAAAATTTAGGATATTAGAAGAGGTCTAAGGAAAATAGAGAATTTTTTATTTTTCTAATTTTATGGAAAATAACATTCATGAAGTGGATAATATAGTCTCTATTTTAGTTGAAGTAAACAAGAGGTTAGAAGTTAATTCTATTGAAAATTACAAAGTTATAAATACAATGGTTCAATAAGTCCTATTATTAAGGAATGGAAACAAGGATTTGAAGTTTAAAGTTGAAGCTCTCAATAAAATTATGAAAAAATCAAGAAAAATCCTCTAAGAGGAAGGATGAAGATTAAAAAACTAAATAATATTGTGTATTTAATACCTTTAGGGGGTGATTTCAAAAATAGCTCAACCTATGAAAACTATAATTGATCCTACAAAGTCAGAGGGAATGAAAGATAGATGATATATCTTAGCCTCACTTATAAAGAGTTTATTTAAGAAATATGATATATTAGCAATATTTGTTAGCATCAATGTTTTAATAATAAGAAAGGATTATATTGATGAGATAATAAAACATTTATCATGTTTAGTGGATGCTATTACTATACAAGGAGCATGTGACAATGCATGAATTAGTAAGAGGGGATATAATTTTTTTAAGGCATTATAGGTTGGAATATTAAAAATTGGGATCAATAGGGAATTCTTGTTTCTTCCATTTAATATTAGAGTGGAATGGTCTAACAAAGATAAGGAAAGGAAAAACACATAGTAAGAAGGAAGATTCAATTACTTTAAATTGAACAAACAATATTTTCTTTGATGTTAATTTTTTTACAAGCTATAGTAAGACATTATGATATATTAGTGGAGGAGGCAAATAGAAAACTTATATTTATCCTAAAACTAGATGAGATGGAGTTGATAATAGTGTCAAGTGTAGACGTTGGAATCTTTTTAATACTATTTTTTTACCATCACCTTTATATTAATTCCTAATGATATCCATTTATAAAAATAATTCACCCTACATCAATTAATCAATAAAATAATTAATTAATCTGGACTTAATTAAAATTAAATTGATTAAATAATCTTCATTATTTGATTAATTTAAACAATCCATAACCTACAAATATTTAAAATAAATAAATAAAATGAATCTATTTTTAATCCATTATCTATAATTAATTAAAAAGTCATGATAAATAAAAAAATGAATAAGTAAGATAACTAATTGATCACAATGGTCAATAAATCATTGAAAATGAAAAAATAAAAAAATCAAATTAGTTAATTGTTGTCACAGGGATTTGCATATGATGCCAAGCTCAAAGCTCAACAATCCCATGCAACATGTGACTACTTTCAGGCTATGGGTATCCTATTGTGAAAGCAGACCTCCAAATTATGGGTTGGCTCCCCTTTAGATAACTTGAGAATATTAAAATTTGATAGAGAAAAGAGTAAGAAGGATATGCTTGTAATTTAAAACCTATCACTAACAGGTGATACACCAAAGGTAAAGCTTGATAATGCAGATAAAACTCACAAATTCACTCAACTAATGAAAACTGTACTATCTCACAACTCAGTTACACATGCTTGCAAAAATGATTCTTATGAAAGGTTTTGGCTTTTCTGATATTCATAAAAGGAAAACAATAAAGTTTTCACAATTTTGATACAAAAAAATGATAAACACATTCACATACCTTCACTATAACATGCCACTCTTTGCATTCAATATTGAAGGAATTTGATGAAAATAAAGGAAAACACAATATTTTATCATGTCATTCACAATCAATATTGGAACCAAAGAAAATTTGAGGAGGAAAAAAGCTTCTTTTATTGAAAAACAAGAGTTTATTGCATCTCAAGACAAAAAAATGCTTTACAAAATATCTGTAAATCTTATAAGAAAATGAGTTACAAAGTGAATAATCCTACTACAACAATCACCCAACTTAGAGCTAGAGAGAAGATGAGAGAAGGAGAATACTTATACAATTCAAATTTTGAATTTTGGCTCCAAGTGCCTTGATGAGTTCTTAAACTTAAACCTCTCCTTCAAATTAGGCACTCGACTAAAAGAAGACTTCTCAAAATAGGCATAAGGAGTTCTGAATCTGAAAACAACCAAAACGGTCATGCATAATTGAAAATCCCTCAAAAATAGGGCTGAAACTGCAAGAAACATGGAGTCAAGTGCCTCAAAATCCTCCTTGACTCATAGTCCATCCATTTGGACTCTTAACTGAAGTTGAACTGATGATGAAGTCATCAAGTTTATATATCTTTCCTCCACATGTTTGAAAATCTCTCCAACTACCTCCTATATTCCTTCCATCACATATTTAAGGCATAACCCCATTTTGCATTTAAAATGACATTTTAATTAAGTGATTTATAAATTACCACTTAATTAAAAGGCTTTACATTTAGTAATCAATACAAAAGAAAAATTCAAAGGTTCAATCCCTTTTGATGTTTAAATGCAAAAAATGTTAAGTCCAAAAGATTTTCATGCTTTGAAATTTTTGCTAAGGAATATTATGGGGCATTTGGAAACATAAGGCATAAAACTAAGTCTTAGGGCCCACAGTGCATTAGTTCATATTTCATTTTTAAAAAACTTTAGAAAAAATGCCATTCATGCATAAACCGATCTAGGGTTATGAAAACCCTAACACAAAAGAGGCAGAAAAGGGAAACAACATTTCATTTGCCTTTGAATTTTCTGGAGGAAGCTTAGGCCACCTTCACCATAGGGTTTTCATTGAGCTTTGTGAAATATTTCATGGTGGATCTAAGGCAAATAGTGGCATCACTTGCATCATTTCATTTCATTCTTCATTATTCAAAGACTTTGAGCAGCCAAGATTTTGCATTTGGAGCAAATCTAAAGAAAAATTCTATAAAAACATTTCAGACACCTTATGACCAAGTCTTGGTAAGCTCATGTTGTGCAAATAGATGTTTTTCTCCTTTCAATTTCTATGAAAGCAATGATGATTCAAGCTTACTGTGTGTTGAAATAATGAACAAAAATTCCTTTCTTTCTATTTCATTTTTTTTTGGAAATTTATGAAAGCTTGAAAACTCTTCTCCAGATATGCTAATGAAAACTTGTTTCTTCTTCTTACTTATGTTTTTCTTGAAAAAGTAGAAATATTTTTTCCTTTATGGATGTAGCCATCCATGCTATAGGTGGTGGGTTTTTTTTGAGTGTTTCAAACCCATACCCTCGTTGCTCTATCTGTTGGGAAAACTTGTTTTGCTCAAATTCTATAAGCAAAAAATAGAGAAATTATCTTGTTTTCCTTTGAGTCTCTTTTCATAGGCATGACCATGGCTCAACCTCTGTGTTTCATTCTTTGAAGGTATTGAAGCCATGATATCTTTTCATATGTCTTTTGGGTTTACCCCAAACCCGTGACTTGAATGCCCTTGTTCATGAAGGCCACAACCTTACAACACTTTACAAGAAAAAACATAATTCTTCTGTTATTTCTTTACTAAAGCTCACAAGTGTTTTCTCCATGATTTAATAGCTATTCTGAAAGAAAAATCCACTTGGGTTTTTCAAAACCCATTTCTGCCACTCACTCATTTTTTGATTGTCAGCAAAAAAATAAATGCAATTTTTTTTTGTGTGTATTCGACCACTCCATTTTTTTGCCTGTTGATTTTAAACATGGGTGTCTTTGTCGATGTCAATTCTAGACAATACTCAAGGGTTATGTTTATATATAACTGGAAAATAAATAAAGACCCTTAAACATCCTCCCACTATCACACAACCTTGATCTTGAAACCCTAGATAAGCTCTTCAAAATAAAGAGTGAATAGAACATCTAAAAGAGATTTCAAAAAAAGTTTAGAGCTAAAACTTCTGTCTAAAACCCAAAATAATCCTTTAGATGGCTATGCACAATTTCATTAAAGTTTCATGCTAAAGTCTTTATTTTAGTATGATTTCTGGAAACTCATTTCACCATAGACTAGTATTCTGAATCATTATTTATTTCCTCACAAGGCTGCTCATTCAAAGCACTATATCTTGCTAGAACAATATCATTACTAGAAGCTTGCTTCTCTTGGGTCTATTGCCATACCTACATTGAGTAGTCCTTTTAGGCGCATACTATTATATTCTCCTTAGACTGTCCTTCATGAGGAGATTAATTATTGCTTGACTTGATGATTGTCTCTAACCTCATATGACTATGACTTGACTAGGTATTGATGACTGTCATGTAGATTCTAGATGTAACTCTGTCTTTTCAAAATAGATTTGAAACTAGCTCTATTCTTTCTTTATTATCCTTTTGTTTTCTTCTAAGACTCAGAAAATCACATGCTTATAATTTCTTTGTGAGCTACATTATTTTCCTTCATCTTAGAAATAGTAGACTTCTCCACTTACAGGAATAGGAAAAATATACTGCTACAGGCTTCTCTTTTGAGATTACATAGACTATCATTCTCATTGTGATTTTCTTCCATGCTACATTTTGCAAGATTATCTTATTCAAAATTTCTTCTTGAATTGAGCTTATATAAGATAGATCATCTTCATGACACTATGTTGTATGAATGTATTTTCCTTTTATCATTGATTTGTACAAGCATTGTTCTCATGCATCCTCTTAAAATTATATTTTCACAATCAACACTTAACAACCCCTTATGCTACATGCTTCTCTTTTGAATTACTTTAGATATATCTTGATAGAGTCCTTAATAAACAAGGATAGTTATCTTTGGCATAGGAATATTCACCTCTTCGGTAATGATATTCACATTATTATCAACTCTTTGGTAAAATTCTTTGCAAGTACCTGAGTAACAAGACTAGAGAGGTGGATATGCCTATGACAAGGATGAATATTTTTGTATTTTGATACCTATCAAAACATGCAGGAGAGAAACTCAAGATAAGGAACTGAGATAAATAACACTTCTATCCCTCACGAATGATATGAGGGCAACATGTTGGGCTCAACCCTTGTGGGAGCCACATTTTAACCCACATGCCGAAATCAGATAAAATAAAATAGTAACATAATTTTCCCTATACTTGCACAAGGAGCAAACATGTTAGAAAAATATGTGCATATGATAGATGTGTTTTGATAGTTTTGTTGTTTTCTTGAACATTTATAAAATGCTAGTTGTTCTAGTGCACATGAGGATCAAATTGTATGTTTATATATGCATGTGCATATGTTGTTTGATGACCTTTCATTGCTCTAACAACACTCTCTTTCTCAGATGTAGGCAACTAGGAGCAGTAAGAAAGCAAAAGATAGATGCAGGACAAGCGGAGGACTGAAGATGAAACCAAGCAACTCAACCAGAACCAGGGCTCATCATTGAGGAAATGATGCGTCACCTTTCACCATATGTGCAATTATTTTCCTTTCTATCTATAAGTGTATAATATTTTCTTTCTTTTGCACTAAAACAATTAGTCTCACGGTTTGTGTGAGACCTTATACACTTACATTATCAATAAAGATTACTTTTCTTGAAAATATTTGCCCAATATTTCCTATATTATATGCATATGCATAAATGCAATCTAGTAATGTAATCTTGATTTTGTTAATGCACATGAATGTAATGAAGAAAAATAAAAATGTACCTTTCTTTTCATTTTAAAATCACAAAAGCTCTTCCTGATTGAGCAATTAGCAAAATTAGGTAACATTTTTGGTGACATCTGCTATATGTTTTCCTGCTAAACATCAAACCAGTTTCCTAGGCTTATCTATTGGGCATAAAGTCACTTAGAAACTTGACAAAACTTTGCAAAATAGGTTTGTAACTTTTGTAACTCACTAGAAAAATGCATGACACCTTGAATTTTTTTTTCAAACACCAAAAATCTAGAAGGAAAACTACCTAACTATGTTGAACAACACTTAGGAAATTGAAAATGCATTTAAACTATGTGCAACAACACTTATTTGACACCTACAACCTACTTAATATGTACAGATTCAAATCATACCTCAGAAGTAATGATTGAGATGAACCCCATTAACTGAGATTAGCTCAATTTCTCCATCCAGCTTAGACAACGGGAAAATATTGTGTTGTTTACACTGAGAAATAACATAAGACCCACTCCAAAATGCATCAAACTTGGAGTGATTTCTAGGTTTTATTTTAAGTTCATCCCACTTCAACACTACATCACCTTCTTGGAATATTCTTGGGGATGATTTCTTATCAAATGACCTCTTGATCTGAGCTTGTTGTTGTTCTATCTTCTTCATTGCTTCACCTCTATTCTCCTCTAGCTCAACCAACTGAGCCAATCTTGTTGTCATAGGTTCCTCTTCACTCATGTCAAGCTGATTGACTAGATCAAAAGCTGGAAGCTTAAGGGATATAAGAAACCTTGCTTCTTTTCCATACACAAGAATTCATGGTGATAGTCCTGTTGATCTCTTTGGAGTAATTCTATCAGACCACAATGGTGATTTCAACTTGGTATGCCAAGCTCTCTGATTTCCTTCCATAGTTCTTTTGATGATCCTCACGAGGTTCTTATTTGTGGAATCAACTTGTCCATTACCTTGAGGATAGTAGTTAGAAGAAGTATTCAGATAAAAACCATTCCTAACTGCCCAATCAGATACTCTAGTTCCTATGAAAGCAAGTATGTTATTTGAAACTATTACCCATTTTTCACTTACAACTCAAATCAAGTCGAGCTTATTGGTTAAGTTTTAACAAAAAAAAAAGGTGCATTTCATATTAGTCTTTCCTATATTGCATTCAGGTGTATAAACATAAGAATCAAGAAGCTTTTATTTTCAGTAATGGACTGTTCCATTAATACAAATGTATACAATATTGAAAATATTTACATAAAATTGCTGAAAGAAAGCCTTTATTGATTCAAAGGTTAAAATCTATCTCACACAAGTCGTGAGATATAACTTGTCCCATGCGCATAAAATGCAATATATACAAGAATGGATTGAAAGAGAATAAAAGATGCATATATAGGGAGGGAGGCCGGTCATTTCCTGATGACTGGTTAAAGTCTATTGTCTTGCATGATCCTCAGCTCCAGGTTGCTTGTTTTGTGTCCTCTGCAACTCTCAGTTTTCATATCTTGCACCTAAAAGAATTGCAATGGTTAGAGTAGAGCTCTAAACAATGTCAGTCTCCAATCCTACATACATATTCACCCACTAATGTATAGACTATCTTTTGCATGCATCAGACAAGCTATAAGTCACTCCTGTCCAGTGAAGAGAGAGAAAAGAATGATCATACATTTGGAAAATATTTTATTTCTAATTTTTTTGTTTCATGTGCAGCTACAGGTGCAAGTATGACTTGAATTAAAATGAGTGGGGTAGAATGAGGCTCCCATAAGGGTTGAGCCGAGCTCATATTAAAATGTGCAACCAAATTTATCTTAAGCGAACGGAGATATGTTATATCATTTCACATCAACAGCTGCAGTAAGAGTGTAATGTATTTCCAATCATAAGCATGTTGTGACAAGCTCATGGTGCGGCAGTAGACTTCATAAGAGTTATAAACACAATAGTGCAATGAATATGAGATCATAAAAGAGCTATCATTCTAAATGTTGCATTAACAATGCCAATCAAATGGAAGACTATATCTTGTGAACATATGGCCAGGTTGATACATGGAATGATACAAGCTCAATGAAATTATAGTGTCTTTGGAAGCGACACAAGAATGATCATAAAGGCAACATGAGTATTTAAAGATTTCAAAAATAAGGAATGGTGCAGCCTGGGTAGTGGTTTGCAAATTTTGGCTACTCCAAACAACAATTATAGATCCTGTTCGAGTTTTTTTTTTTGAAGTCATTCCATTGACAAGAAATACAAAGATTTGGGAAAGCAATGGATAATCACTTTTTCTAAGTTAAGTGCATCAATAATACAAGATATGGCGCAACCAACACCTGGGGAAAGCAAACAATGCAAAAGGGTTTTCCAATCCCTGCCATTGAAGAGCACAGAGGCCGCGCTCGAGCCACAGGAAAAACATGAAGTCCAAATAAAGACAAAGATACAGAGAACATGGAAATACACAGAGGTTTATATTTTTTGTGTAATGAAGTCCGAATAAAGACAAGGCACATAAAGAACAAAAAACGTATTTCCTTTGTCAAATTACAGTACACAAGCCACGGCCATGAGGGAAGATGCTGAGTGTTGCATGACAATGACTGAGGGAAATGAGGAGAAAGTTTAGAAAGAAGATTTTGTTCATCTTTATGCAAAGAAAGGCTCGATTTCAAGCTCTTTTATCTACAAAATATGATATAAAATTCAAAATACCTTTGAGAATGTTATCCAAGTTGTTGAAGCCGTTTTCTTGTTGAAGAATTTGCCAAAAAATGTCATTATTCCACTCCAGATCAAACCCTCATGGCGGCGGCTTGTGCTTCTTTCAGAAGCTTCAAAATGGTTCGTTGCTTTTGGGATTAGGGTTGAAACCCTATTTGCTCCATCGATTGGAGTGAAGTGATTTTTTAATCACTCTATTTATCAAAAATGTTAAACAAATTAATATTTCCCATGACTTAGACCTTGCCTTATGCATTACATGCACCACAACAAAACTCTTAACTTGTATTTCCATCGTTTTTTGCATATAGAGGCCGAACTATACACTTGTTTATTTCTTTTTTGCATTTGAGTTAAATGTAAAGCACACTAACTTTTATGATGATATTATAAATCATAAAGTTATGTGACTATTATAATGCAAAGTAAGATAAATACCTTTTATGCTTTTATGAGTTTTGTTGAAATCTTTATGATTATGGAGGGAATTTAGGGAAGTTAAGTTTTGTTTGCAAACATTAGGAGGGTATCTAGGGATGTTAGAGAAGATTCAGAGTTCGGATTTGTCTTCTCTCTATCAGTTTGGATGCTTTTATTTCCAGTTGGAGTGATTTTAGAGGTTGTTTTGTTGAGTCATAGGGTGGTTAATAACTTGGGAAGAATTTTTCCATATTTTTGGTTTCTATTGGAGGGTGGTGTGTGCTATTTTGTAGGCTATTTTCCTGGATCCAACCCATGGAGGTTGGGGTTGTACTAATGAGTTTTGAAACTCGTTTTTAGTTAGTTCTTCTGCATGATATGACAATTTTTTTTGGAGTTCCAGTACTAGTGTTTTTCTCTTTTTGCAGTTGTAACTCATGATATTTTGATGAGATCCTTGTAGTCATTCTAATAATACATGAGCTTTTGGGACCTACTTTGGAGTTCATTTTCGTATGCTTCTATTTTCAATTTGATGTTTCATGCTGAGGTTTCTATTAATCCTACATGTTATGTCTTGGAACTGTGTCTTAAGTGAAAATTTTGCAGCTGAATAGGTTGTAGATTGTGAAAATTTATCTAGTTCAAGCTTGGTTGTAGATTGTGAAAATTCTCTCTTTTTCCTGCTAATTCGAAGCTCTGAACTAGTTTATTACCTATCTATGAAACATTTTTATGCAGTTGCTTACTTGCCAAAGTTGTGTTTTAGTATGCTTAGTTTTATTAGCTTCACTGTTATGTGTTGTTAAGTCAAGATATCCTTATAATTTCGGTGTATCACCTTAGAAATTTCAAATACCTAGTTATTTTATTATTCAAGTTTCTTTCTTATCCTTTTACCTTTCAAAATATTTCAAGTTTTAAGTATTTTCAGGTGATTATCCAAATAGGAGCTGGCCTAGAACCTAGAGGTTTCACTTCATTCCAAGTGTCCCACGTAGAAGTGAATCCCATGTTTTACCAAAATTGCTGAAGCTTGTCAAATTCAGTATCGGGTGAAAATTTTGGTAACTAACATAAACTATTGATTCAGGAACTCCAAACCTTGTTATCAACTCCTCATAAAAGTTTAGAACAACTATCTCATTAGCCTCATTAAGTGCTACAACCTCAATCCATTTTGTGAAGTAATCAGTGGCTGTGAGCACCCACTTGTGGCTAACACTTGAAGGTGGAATTATGACTCCAACAAAGTCTAAACCCCACTTCATGAAGGGCTTTTCTACTTGAATTGGCTGTAATAGGAGGGCTGCCAAATTCTCTTTTCCTGCAAATATTGCACACTTCTTGCACTTCCTCACCCATGAGTGTGCATCTTTGAACAAAATAGGCCAATAGTAGCCTCCTTTCATAATATTAAGAGTTTTAGCTCTTTGTGAGAAATTTCCTCCAGCCGATCCTTCATGAAACTCATGTACAACTTTATCAACTTGATCAACCTCTATGCATCTTAACAGAGCACCATGGAAATATTTTCTAAAAAGCATACCATTTAAAATTACATAAGGGATAGATTGCAACCTGTAGTACCTTCTTTTTGCTTTATCTAGAGCATGAGGAAACTCACCAGTTAACAAGAAATGAGTCATTTCTTGTACCCAACGTGTAGAAGAAACAAGTCCAACTGTTTGTTCTTGATCTTGAAGAGATAGGACAACATCCTCTTCTTTTTTTGTACTATTGTTGTTGTTACCAACAAGCTGCTCACATAGACCCTTGCCTCTAATAAGCTTGGTAACTTTGATCTCAACATCATATTCCATCACTTTAGTCACCAAAACAACTCTTTTATTGTTCAATTCCTTACTTAGCAAAAATTCCTTAACTGAAGGGTGAGCAACCAACAACTTAATCTTATTGTTAGAAAGCATGTGCCTAATTTTTTTTAGACTTCTAATAACAAGTACATTCTTTTAAAAAAAAATAATACTTAAGCTCAATTTTTTTAAGACCTTGACAGAAAAAGGCTAAAGGCTGCTCTAAACCATGATCATTCTCCTACACTAACATAGCTGCTATACTATCAATGTTCCCATATGCATACTATATAAAATCCTTTGAAAAATTTGGGTTTAATAAAGTAGGAGAAGGTGCAAGTGCTTCTTTAATAAGCTCAAAACTCCTTTTTACTTCCTTGGTCCAACTGAAAGAAATTTTTTTCCTTAACATTGAAGTAAGAGGTGTTAGTAACTCAACAACATTCGGTGTAAACCTTCTAACAAAATTAATTCTACCCAAGAAAATTTGTAGCCCTTTCTTGTGTGCTGGTAAAGGAAAAGAAAGGATGACACTTACCCTTTATGGGTCGATGGTAATGCCATGTTTTGATACAATATATCCCAAAAAATTACCTTCATGGACAAAAAACACACACTTCTTTGGGTTGAGAGATATACCAAACTCCCTGTACCTTTCAAATATCTTTTTCAAATGGGCCAAATTCTAAACTATTTTTTTTGAAAAAATAGTTATGTCATCCAAATAAACCAACACAATTTTATACAACAAACCTTTGAAAGCCATGTCCATAGCTTTCTGAAAAAGTAGCCCCAGCATTAAACAAGCCAAATGACATTTTCTTGTAAGCCATGGTTCCCCACTTAGTTGTAAATATTATTTTAAATTGATCCTCTTCCTTAACTAAAATTTTATTATAACCCAAGAAGCCATCTAATAAAGAAAACCTCTCAGAACCTGAAACAACTTGAAGGATTTGTTCCATGGAAGGTAATGGGTGACAATATTTCAAGGAGGCTCTATTAAGGTCTCTGAAATCAACACAAAGTCTGATTTCACCATTTTTATTTCTCACTGGAACACGATTGCATGCCCAAGAGGTATGTTTGATTGGAAATATTATGTTGCTCTCAATGAGTTTATTCAACTCTTTGATCATGAGGGACTCAAGCTTGAGATTAAGTGGCTTTTTTTTTACTTATAGGTTTGGCATTAGGATCAAGCTCAATGGTATGCTGGGAAACAATAGGATAAAAACCTTTTAAATCTAAATATTCCCATGCAAAAATATCACTGAAATCTTGACAAAGTAAAAAAAAATGCATGTCTTTCCTCTAATCTACATACCTTGCCAAGCTTTAAAAGCTTATCCTTGAAAATTTGAGCATTCTAATAATTATCTTCTTTGATATGCATTGTGGCTTTTTCCTTCCTTACTTGGTCATCAGTATTGAAGATTGACTTCAATGTCACCAAGCCTTTGGGTAATTTATTTGTTTTCAGCTGTATGATTTGATCTTCATATTATTGTCTGAGTTTTTCCTGATTATCATTAGAAAATTCTGCCTCTTCCCTCAAGAAGTTTATGATTTGCTCATCACTGTCAAAAACTTGCCAATGCTCATTATTGTTAGGAATAGAAGATCTAACAATTAATTTAACGTATTATTGTTCCTTAGTGTTGCTGATGTCACTATAAATATCATATTGAGCTCCTATGGCAGCTAATATATCAAAATGCTTATTCTCACTTCTAGGAATGGACAACAAATTAAAAGCTTAAAAATATTCAATAAGATCCCATAATCTATGCTTATAAGACTTCAAAAGATCATTTTCAGTAGTATGGAGACCTCTCACTTGATTAACAATCAATTTTGAATCACCAAAAACTTGTAAACAACAAATACCTCTCTTTTTTGCCCATTGGAGACCATGAATCAAAGCTTCATACTCAACTATATTATTAGTGTAGTTGAATGTGAGCCTATAAGCAAAATAATACTTGTCACCATCAGGGGAAATGAGCATACAACCTCCTCCAATACCATTCCTACTCCTTGAACCATCAAAATACATCTTCCATACCTCATTCACTTGCTGATTGGATTGTTGTTCAACACTTTTCTCAAGATTAGGCATGATAGAATTAGGTTCATGCATCAAATAAATTCCCAAGTTTACCTCTTCATGCTATTCATTACCTTTATGAAAACTTTCAGCTAGCCACTCATCTAGAAGGACATCAAGGATATCCTCAATCAGTGTTTTCTTCTCATTGGCTGCAAGAACCTCTTCACGATAAAAAAAAGTACAATTAATAGCAACTGATGCATTGGTAAAACTTGGATTATAGGGTTCCATGTGGTTTTTAGCAATAGGTTTTGATTTGATAGTGACCTTGGTGCCATACCTAGTCCTAAATAGCATATGGGACCAATCAGAAGACAAGTACGCTCCAATTTTAGTAGTGAAATATCATGACAAACATATGGAAAAATATGGGGGTAGCTCTATGACATAAATGTCTTGAGGTATAGAAAATTTTGGACATGTGTGCAAGGTGAGACTCAAATTCTTGATAACTCCTATAGTATTAACACAATACCATCTAGTTGGACTACTCCCTTTTGTAGTGGTTCATACTCTATTCCCAACTTATCAACAATTTGTTTGGGCATTATAGAGTTGCTAGCATGTGAGTCAATCATACAATTATGTGCCAAATTCTGGCCAAAAATTAGAGTTACATAAAACGGGGGTGGCTTGGCTACATTAGTATGTTGTTCTTTCTTCTCTTGTGAATCATTACCAAGTACAACCCTAGAGGACTATTGGTTAGACACCTCATTTGATAGAGAAACCTTTGGTAATGCCTCATGTAACAAATCCTTTTGCTTAGGAAGAGCTAAAGAATCCCACATAGAAACACTAACATGTGTTTTCTTCATATGATCTAAGATATTGAAATTACCAGTACTAACCTTCTGCTATCCTTTAGGAACAACAACATTTCCTTGTACTTGTGCTAGTTGAATCGATGCTTTAGACTAATCTTTGCTAACCACAGGTTGATCTCTACACAAAACTTGAATGTTATATGAAGAAGAAGGCAACAAGCTTCTTTTATTGAAAAATAGGAGTTTCTTGCATCTCAAGACAAAAAATGCTTTACAAAATGACTATAAATCTCATAAGAAAATGAGTTACAAAGTGTGAATAATCCTACTACAACAATCACTCAACTCAAAACTAGAGAGAAGATGAGAGAAAGAGAAGACTTATACAAAAAGCTCCAAGGATTCAAATTTTAAATTTTGGCTCCAAGTGGCTTGATGAGTTGTCAAAACTTAAACCTCTCCTTCAAATTAGGCACTTGACTAAAAGAAGACTTCTCAAAATAGGCATAAGGAGTTTTGAATCTGAAAACAACCAAAAGGGTCATGCATAACTGGAAATCCCTCAAAAATAGGGTTGAAACTGCAAGAAACATGGAGTCAAGTGCCTCAAAATCCTCCTTGACTCAGAGTCCATCCATTTGGACTCTTAACTGAAGTTGAACTGATGATGGAGTCATCAAATTTATATATCTTTCCTCCACATTTTGAAAATCTCTCCAACTACCTCCTATATTGCTTCCATCACATATATAAGGCATAACCTCATTTTGCATTTAAAATAACATTTTAATTAAGTGATTTATAAATTACCACTTAATTAAAAGGCTTTACATTTAGTAATCAATACAAAATAAATATTCAAAGGTTTGACCCCTTTTGATGTTTAAATGTAGAAAACATTAAGTCTAAAAGACTTTCATGCTTTGAATTTTTTACTGAGGCATATTATGGGGCATTTGGAAACATAAGGCATAAGACTAAGTCTTAGCCCATGGTGCATTAGTTCATATTTCATTTTTTTAAAACTTTGACAAAAATGCCATTCGTGCATAAATCGATCTAGGGTTATGAAAACCCCAACATAAAAGAGGCAAAAAAGGAAAAAAACATTTCATTTGCCATCAAAGCTTCTAAAGGAAGCTTAGGCTACCGACACCATAGGGTTTGCATCGAGATCTATGAAAGATTTCATGGAAAATCTAAGGCAAACAGTGGCATCACTTGCATCATTTCATTTCATTCTTCATTCTCTAGAGACTTTGAGCCGCCAAGAGTTTGCATTTGGAGAAAATCTGAAGGAAAATTCTGTGAAAATGTTTCAGACACCTTATGAACGAGTCTTGGCAAGTTCATGCTGTGAAAATAGATTTTTTTCTCCTTTCAATTTCTATGAAAGCAATTATGATTCGATCTTACTGTGTGTTGAAATAATGAACAAAAAATTCCTTTCTTTTTATTTTATTTTTTTCTGGAAGTTTATGAAAGCTTGAAAACTCTTCTCCAGATATGCTAATGACAAATTTTTTCTTCTTCTTACTTATGTTTTTCTTGAAAAAGTAAAAAAAAATTGTCCTTTATGGCTACGGCCATCCATGCTATAGGTGCTAGGTTTTTGCTGAGTTTTCAAAACCCACACCCTCGTTGCTCTATCTATTGGGAAAACTTGTTTTGCTTGAATTCTATAAGCATAAAATAGAGAAATTATCTTGTTTTCCTTTGAATATATTTTCATAGGCATGACCATGGCTCGACCTTTGTGTTTCATTATTTTCAGGTATCGAAGCCATGATATCTTTGCATTTTTCTTTTGGGTTTACCCTAAACCCATGACTTGAAGGCCTCTGTTCATGAAGGCTACAACCTTACAACACTTTACAAGAAAAAACTTAATTCTTCTGTTATTTCTTTACTAAAGTTCACAAGGGTTTTCTCCATGATTTAATAGTTATTCTGAAAGAAAACTCCACTTGGGTTTTTCAAAACCCATGTCTTCCACTCACTCATTTTTTAATTCTCGACAAAAAAATAAATGCAAAAATATTTCTGTGTATTCGACCACTCCATTTTTTTCCTACTGATATTAAACATGGGTGTCTTTGTTGATGCCAATTCTGGAAAATACTCAAGGGTTATGTTTATATATTTATGGAATATAAATAAATACCCTTAAACATCCTCCCACCATCACATAGCCTTGATCTTGAAACCCTAGTTAAGCTCTTCAAAATAAAGAGTGAATAAAACATTTGAAAGAGATTTCAAAAAAAGTCTAGAGCTAAATTTTTTGTCTAAAACCCAAAAGAATCCTCTGGATGGCTATGCACAATTTCATTAAAGTTTCATGCTAAAGTCTTTATTTCAATATGCTTTCTGGAAACTCATTTCACCATAGACTAGTATTTTGAATCACTATTTATTTCCTCACAAGGCTACTCATTCAAAACATCGTATCTTGCTATAACAATATCATTATTGGAAGCTTGCTTCTCTTGGGCCTGTTACCATACCTGCATGGAGTAGTCCTTTTGTGCACATACTATTATATTCTCCTTAGACTATCCTTCATGAGGACATGAATTATTTCTTGACTTGATGATTCTCTCTAACCTCATATGACTATGACTTGACTAGGTATTGATGACTGTCATGTATATTCTAGATGTAACTCTGTCTTTTCAAAATAGATTTGAAACTAGCTCTGCTCTTTCTTTATTATCCTTTTGTTTGCTTCTAAGACTCACAATGAAAATTACATGCTTATAATTTCTATGTGAGCTAAATTATTTCCTTCATCTTAGAAATAGTAGACTTCTCCACTTATAGGAATAGGAAAAATATACTGCTACAGGCTTCTCTTTTGAGCTTACATAGACTATCATTCTCATTGTGATTTTCTTCCATTCTACATTTTGCAAGATTATCTTATTCAAAATGTCTTCTTGAGCTGTGCTTATATCAGATAGATCATCTTCATGACACTATGTTGTATGAATGTATTTTCCTTTTATCATTGCTTTGTACAAGTATTGTTTATCATGCATCCTCTTAAAATTATCTTGTCACTGTCAACACTTAGCAACCCTTTATGCTATAGGCTTCTCTTTTGACTTACTTTTGATATATCTTGATAGAGTCCTTAAGAAACAAGGATAGTTGTCTTTGGCATAGGCATATTCACCTATTCGGTAATGATATTCACATTATTATCAACTCTTTGGTAAAATTATTTGCAAGTACTTGAGTAACGGGACTAGAGAGGTGGATATGCCTATGACAAGGATGAATATTTTTGTATTTTGATACCTATCAAAACATACAAAAGAGAAACTCAAGATAAGGCACTGAGATAAATAACACTTCTATCCCTCACGAATGATATGAGGGCAGCATGCTGGGCTCAACCCTTGTGGGAGCCACATTTTAACCCACATGCTGAAATAAGATAAAATAAAACAATAACATATTTTTCACTATACCTGCACAAGGATCAAACATGTTGGAAAAAATATGTGCATATGATAGATGTGTTTTGATAGTTTTTTTTTTCTTGAACATCTATAAAATGCTAGTTGTTCTAGTGCACATGAGGATTAGATTGTATGTTTATAGATGCATGTGCATATGTTGTCTGATGACCTTTCATTTCTCTAACAACAATCTCTTTCTCAGATGTAGGCAACTAGGAGCAACAAGAAAGGAAAAGCTAGATGCAAGACAAGCGAAGGACTGATGATGACACCAAGAAACTCAACTAGAACCAGTACTCATCATTCAGGCAATGACGGGTCACCTTTCACCATATGTGCATTTATTTTCCTTTTTGTATATAAATGTATAATCTTTTCTTTCTTTTTCATTAAAGCAGTTTGTCTCACAACTTGTGTGAGAACTTATACACTTACATTATCAATAAAGTTTAATTTTCTTGAAAAGATTTGTACAATCTCTCCTATATTATATGCATCTGCATAAATTCAATCTAGTAATCTAATCTTGATTTTGTTTATGCACATGAATGTAATGAAGTAGAAATAAAAATGTAACTTTATTTTCATTTTAAAATCACAAAATATCTACCTAATTGAGCTATTAGCGAAATTAGGTAACATTAACTAAAGAAAAATAAATAAATAAATTCATCAAATTAATAAATCAATTAATTAGCTAATAATAGCCATCTTATCCTTATCCAATCCATTTATGCTCATCCATTTCATCAAAATATTATTAACTGATATCATACATTTTATTTTCAGCAATTGTTATCTCAATTTGAGCAATTAGATGTTATAAAATTGAACAACAAGAATACATTACAATCAAGAAATTATCCACAATGTTATATCAGAAGATTGTGTGTGATATTTGAAATAAGTAGTTTTAAATCTTATTTGTCTTGTTCTAGTTTCACATGCTTACATTTGACGCGACTTGTGGGACCCCCTTTTTTCCTTGATTTGTTTTAAATTAGTTATTGTATTTTTTTTAAAAGATATACATAGAGACTACACATAGGTGATAATAGAGATAAAATTAGTTTCATTATTTCCTAGAGATAATAATTGAGATGAAAGATATACATTATTATTTGTAGAGTTTACTACTAATAGAAGTATCCCCTATTATTATTGTTTAGGCATTGAAAGAATAAGAACATAAAAATATCAACATGATGAAAACTAAAATAACTCTAGAACAACATGATGGCAATTTTTTTTTAGTGAAATCAACTTGTTGTAGAGGCATCCACAAGTCCAAATCTTCATCGATGTTTGACTATTTTAAATAAAATTGATCATTGGAGGCAATATGATACTTTAATAAGAAGTCTAGAGAATTTTAGTTCATAGGAGGGTAGTTGGGGAGTGTAAGTACTAGGCAAGATTACCATGGTTTAAAAAAGTGACATTTATCTTCTCATTCCTAACGCAATAAAAAAATTTGTTTCGTGGCATCATCTCCATACACCATTAGAAGAGGTTTCTACATCAAAATCATAATGTTGGTTAATACTATATCTATTAATTTATATTCTAATATTTTTTGCAAGAATAGTGAGCTCCATTATCTCCACATTATTTTTGATCGAAAACTTGCAAAATTTGAAGCATCCTAGCAACAAAGTCACTTTTTGAAATTAAAACAAAATTTTAAAAATTGGAAGAAAACAAAAAAAATTACCCCACATTTCATTATTTTTTGCAATCTCGTTAGGTTTTGTGCATATTTGTTTTTTTTTTTAATACTAAATTTTCATTTGCAAGAAAAAATTTAAAGACATTATCCCAACTACTATGATTTTATCTTGCCACTACAACCATAAAATATTTACCTTTAGACACTTAATAATTTTTTAGATAACATAGTTTTTTTAATTAAAATAAACTTAAATTTTATTTAGTTGTTTTAATTTGTGTACTCCCAAAGTTTGGATTTTTTTATATGCTCTCCTTTCATGTCACTTGGTGATCTTGAGGATCAAAAGTGATTCCAAGTTTTATTTTTGTAGAGCTTTTTTGTTAAATTCTAAAAAATGTGGTGTGGATAATCTTCTCACATGTTTGCATGATCTTGAGAATAAAAAACAAACACTTCTTCCATTTTTTTTAGGGGGCTTGCATAGGGATTTCATCACTGTAGGGGATGAACCTAATATTTGAATTCTAGCAAGGTATAATATATTTGGGGGTGAATTGAAACACATCCATTGAAAAAGGAAATTTTTCATTATAGATATGCACCCAAGAAATTAATACCTTGGGATTGTGATGGAGGAGAGTGGGATACCCTCTTGTACCAAGCCATTAGACACACCCTTTCTCTATTTCATAAATTTAGGCCTCACATACCCTTGTGGCATATCAAGGATGTCCCTTAGTTAAGCTTGTAAATCCCAATTTAAGAATTTTTGACCATATTTTTTTGTAGTGCAATGGTAAATGGTCATCCCCAAGAAGTAACTACTCATATTGTAATCATAGGAAGTGATGGTAGGAAGCCATGAAAAGGCATTTGTAGTCCTCCCATATGCTAGTTTGTGGAAATAATTATTTACCTACACCTCAAGGTTCTGAATAAGGGTTGAGGATACTCACTCCTCAAACATGGTATATATATGAGTCTACAATGATTGATACAACCACTTAACAAATTTAGTTTTTTTCATGTTTATTGTACGCACATTAGTGTTCAGATCAACCCTCCCCACTTTAATCCGTAAAGGGGAAGCTTTTCAATTTTGATCCTTATTATTTTTCTTATATATTTTTATTCATGTGAGTCACAACTTAATTTTTAACCATAATTTTTTTCAAAGTAAAAAAATGTAGTTAATTTTTTTTGCATGTCCCTAGTTGTCACATGTACCCAAGAAAATTCCAATGAAATAGATAATTTAGATCACTATTGTATACCAATTCATGGACATGATGATGAAAATAGTAGTCTCCATAGCTCTAGAAAATATGGAGAAGATGATATGGCCATTTTTTTTGAAAAAACACCCATCCAAGATTACATTAAAACACATCAAGATCATATCCATCAAGAACTGATACAAATAAGTGGGGCAATAGGTACCTCACTTCAAAGAGGGGCAAATATAAACACTAAGCATATCACACATCCTGATTTCACTTACTAAAAGCATTTCTCGCACAATTCACCTATTTCCTCTATTTAATTAAGTAATTTATAATTATTTAGTTAAATTCACTTTATTCTCCTATTAATCAAATAATTAAGATTATTAGATTAAATTATCATAATTCATTATTTTCTCCCCAAATAATATAATGCTATTTAGTTAAATGCTAATAAATCCTACTTGATTAAATACTTTTTAATTGTTTAATTAAGGATCTTAATTCTTCCAACTTGCACAATTACATGATTTTCATTAATTGTTTTATTAGCTAATTTTCCTCTAACCCTCCAACTTGCATAAAGAATATTCTACATGAAATATTCCCTTTTCAAATTCAAATTCTTCCCTCCAACTTGAAATATCTCCAACTTAATTCTTAGAATTAAGGGATATTGTTGAGTCTCTCATGGATCATGAACCATTGATCTAATACTTGATCCATGTCTCATGGATTATCAACCACTAGATTATTTGCAAGAGTAGGGAGCTCCATTATCTCCACATTATTTTTGATAGAAAACTTACAAAATTTGAAGCATCCTAGCAACAAGGTCATTTTTTAAAATTAATTGTAAATAAAATTTGAAAAATTGGAATAAAAACAAAAAAAAATCCTCACATTTCATTTTTTTCTACAATTTTTCTTTGTAGGTAGAAGTTCAAAGACTTTTTTAATAATAAATTTTCATTTGCAAGAAAATTTTAAAGACATTATCCTAATTACTGACATTTTATCTTGCAACTATGACCATCAAAGATTTACCTTTAGACAATTAAAATTTTTTAGACAACATAGTTTTTAAATTAAAATAAACGTAAATCTCATTGAGTTGTTTTAATTTGTGTACTCCCAAAGTTTGGAATTTTTATATGCTCTCCTCTCATGTCACTTGGTGATCTTGAGGATCAAAAGTGATTCCAAGTTTTATTTTTGTAGATCTTTTTTGTTAAATCCTAAAGAAGCGTGGTGTGGATAATCTTCTCTTACATGTTTGCATGATCTTGACAATAAAAAACACACACTTCTTTCATTTTATTTTTGTAGGGTTCTTTCATAGGAATTTCATCACTGTAGGGGATGAACCCAGTATTTGAATTCTGGCAAGGTATAAAATATTTGGGGATGAATTGAAATACCCATTGGAAAAGGAAATTTTTCATTATAGATAAGCACCCAAGAAATTTAGACCTTGGGATTGTGATGAAGGGGAGCGGGTTATCCTATCATACCAAGACATTAGACTAATACTTTCTCTATTTCCTAAAATTAGGCCTCACGTACACTTGTGGCATATGAAGGATGTCCCTTAGTTAAGCTTGTAAATCCTAGTTTAAGAATTTTTGACCATATTTTCTTGTAGTGCATTGGTAAATGGTTAGCCCCAAGAAGTTACTCATATTGTACTCATAGGAAGTGATGGTAGGAAGCCATGGATAGGAATTTTTAGTCCTCTCATGTGCTAGGTTGTGGAAATAATTTTCTCCCTACACCTCAAGCTCTTGAATAAGGATTGAGGATACTCACTCCTCAAACATGGTATATCTATGAGTCTACAATGATTGATACAACCACTTAACAAACTTAGGTTTGTTCATGTTTATTGTACGCATGCTAGTGTTTAGATCGACCCTTCCCACTTTAATCCATAAAGGTGAAAATTTTCCATTTTGATCCTTATGATTTTTATTTTATATTTTTCTTTGTGTGAGTCACAACTTAATTCTCAACCATAATTTTTTTCAAAGTCGAAAAACATAGTTCATTTTTTCACATGTTCATAGTTGTCACATGTAGCCAAGAAAATTCCAACAAAATAGATACTTTAGATCACTATTGTATACCACTTCATGGCCATGATGATGATAATAATAGTCTCCATAGCTATAGAAAATATGGAGAAGATGATATGACCAACTGTTTTGAAGAAACACCCACCCAAAATTATATTAAAAAAACATCAAGATCATATCCTTCAAGAATTGATACAAATAAGAGATCTAAATTACCAAATGTATTTTCCCTTCACATCCTTCAACAACCAATACAATCAAGAACTCAAATACTAAGTGATTATAAGTTTTAAGAACTAAAAATATAAGAAAAACTAAATATAAGCAATGGTCCATGAAACACGTGAAAAGGATACCATTCTTGAGAATATTAAAATTGAAGAAAATAATAAGTGGATATACTTTGGAAAATTTCCCATCACGAGTCTCATTAAAAAATTAAAATATACTAATCATTCTTTTAATGGGATCCATGGCTCATCCAAATAACATCAACCATCTATAGCTTTAGTTGATTAGGAATTGAGGGATATCAAGACTACCCTTAAAAATATTCAAGTAGAGGCACCTTCCACTAATGGTTATAAATTTAAGGAGCTATGTCCCTATCCCTTCAAAATTTCAATTACATAAACACCCTTCCCATTACACTTTGAAATTCCAAAATTTGACATATACAAAGGAAAGGGTGAGCCAAAGAGTTATATCTGTGAATTTGACATCACTCGTCTTGATGTGTCCTACATTGGCGACTGTCTATGTTGCCTCTTCCCACATATCCCAGGGGACAAAATTTTGGTTGGTTTATTCATTACCCAAATGTACAATAGACACGTTCCTTAAGCTTGTAGAATGTTTTATCATACTTTTTAATGTGTAGAACAAAATGATGATTATTGATATCCTAAAAAATAAAAATATGGTGAGAGATTTTCTCTTTCCTCCAACAATTGTGAAACCTAGCTAGTAGGTTTCCATGCTCTATACTCAAGAAGAAACTTGAGCATTTTTTTAATAAACCTTAATGTCAAATGGCCTTTTATTTACAAGCACACTACATCCACCTTTGATGAGATCATAAAAAATGGTGTCCAAATTGAGAAGGGTTTAGTAAAAAAAATTCACCAAAGATTACAAAAATAATAATCAAAACGAGAAGCCTGATTTTTTCCAATAATAAAAGGACAATAAATAATAACATCACCAACACCAAACATGTGAAAATATTTGAAAATCCAAATAAACTAGTATTACTTGTAAGAGCACCTAAAAGGGAGAATACAAGATGATAATACACAAATTTACATGAAACCTTAGAAAATGTATTTAGCAGGCTCTTACAAGTGAGCATGATCAACTTCCTCCTTCCTATTTTTTTTTTATGATAACCAACCAAAACACATGTGATACAAAGAGTATGAATACTATGAATACCACCAAGTTAAAGGTCATACAACTAAAAAATGCATGAAAAATTAAAAAATATATCCAAGATTTGATAGATCGAGGTGACATTAAGTTCAAACATGAACCATAGCATTTGCCTAAAATAGACCTCGGTATATACCAAAACCCCTTTTCAAATCATGCTCAAGGTTATGCCTCTACCAAAAAAAATTAGGGTAGAAAAATCACACAAATAAATCCACTCACACAAATTCTCTCATGATTATGATTTCATTGTGGGATACATTGAGCACTCTCCATCACATATAAACATAATTACAATAAAAACCCCATTGTGCCTTGAAAACATGGAAAGACATGGTCATCATCTTAGGAACCCTTCTGTTTTCTCCCTCAGATAGGTATTATCTTGTTGAACACATAAAAAATACTTTGGAGAATATTTCCATTTTGTATCTTCTCAAATATTCACACTTATTGAGATATATTAGATAAAGTATTGAAAGAGTTGAGGGTTTTGACTAATATTAATCCCTCATGTTTCATGCCACTCATCACACACCTTAATTTTTTGATCACCATATTACCTTTAGTATTGAACACATGGCTTCACTTGAACCCTCCCATAATCATCTACTTCACATTGAATCTTTCACTACTAAGTATAAAATCAAATGAGTACTTATAGAAGGGGGATATACACTAAAATTTTATGCCTTGTAGCTTGTTAAACTCTCGAGATACACAAAAAAAGGCTTTTTATCTCTATAAAATTACAATCAAAGCGTATGAAAATGTAGCATTGTAAATTGTCACCCTTGAAAATTTCACACTATTTTTGTTTCCCCTTAAGTTATTGGACCTAGTTGAACACCTAATTTCCTAAATTATGCATTCCATCATTTATTGATAATTTGCAAGCACAAAACAAATGCTCTCATTTAATACTTTTCCTTTGAATCCTTAAGTTTTAGAAAATAGGCATGGGATGCTAGCACCTAAGGCATCTATGTCCCCATATTTTGGATCCAAATTCAAATATGTTGGTGTCAGCGTTTTATTATTTAAAATTCAAATATCTAAAGTCAGTTGTCAAGATTTAATTTTTCAAGAATTTAGAATAATAGCTGTGATCTCCTAAAAATGCTATGTCCTAATATAAGATGCTAAATAACTATTAATGCAATAAGAGGAAAGTAACACAAAGAGGACACCTCAATGATTAGCCTAAGGAAAGATAAACATGAAAACAAGATGAAGTAAATTAAAATAGATTATACCTTCATGTTGCTTCTTCCTTGGTTGGCCCTTGATCTTTGGATGTCTTGTGTTCTCCTTGGATGGCTATGGAGTTGAATGGATGGAAGATGAAAAATGTGATATGGTGTTAATGGAAAAAGGATTTGATGGATTAATGAAAAATGCTATGGAGAGGCTAAAATGCTACAAATGAAAATTTGGCAAGAGTCTGGTAGCAAAAGATTTTTATTTTTTTAAATGAGAGGAAGGAGGGGGTATTTATAGAAAATTTTGAATTCTCTAGATAATTCAACGGTTGAGATTAATCCAACAAAGTCAATATGAAGGGCTATGGTGATTTGAGGACTCACAAGCTCTCACATCTTGACATATGGAATGTGAGATGGCTTAGGGTGAGATGATGTGTAAGTGAGGTGGAAGAGAGGTACATGATGTGGAGGAAGGACAAGTACCTTGTAGGTACCTTGGGGGATGAGAAGATTCCTTGGAGGAATAAAAGTGAATTAAAAATTCACAATGATTGGAAGAATCTAGTGGATAAGAGAGGGTTTCAAAAAAGGTGGGGACTTGTCACATGTGAGTGATGTGACAAGTCAAAGATTATAGAAGACTTTGGCACATGTTATGTGACAAGTCAAAGGTTCTATAACTTACACGGAGAAGAGAATATTTCTTGGAGGAATAAAAGTGAATTAAAAATTCACATGGGGAAGAAAGGAGCCTTAGGTGAATAAAAAGGAATTAAAAATTCCTTGGGAGATGGGGAGAGTTGACCAAGGTATTGATTAAGCTTAACTGATAAGTGATTAAAAGATGATTAGTGGTTAAGGAGGATTAGAATCCAACTTGCAAAATTTGGAGGATGTGACACATCCTAATCAAGGATTAGGCATGTGCACATCTTTAATGAAGAGATTAAGAGGTTGATTAGGATTAATAAAATGATGTGACATGTGAGGAATTAAATAAATGTCATTTATTTTAATTCATTTGATGAAAATGGGGATTAAAAAGATAAGGTATTTAATTATTAACTAAATATATTAGGGATTTGGCAAAATTAAGGGTATTAATTAAATAATAGTGATATTACTTAATTAATGCAAATAAGAGGATATTTAGATGGAAAAGGGGTAAATTTGGACAAATGAAGTATCCAAATTTAGTTGTCTACATTTTTCCCCTCTTTGAGATGGTGTTACGAAGTAGCATCATTTCAAAGAATATTAAACATAGAATCCGAAAGAAGACAGTTAGATTGGAAAAGATGCCCCAGTCATCAACGAAGTGACTCAGAAGAAAGATGATGGGAACGAAGATGAAGATTAGGGATGAGGATGCCCCCTTGAGAGGACATGCGGGTTCAAGGGAACACATGTGTGCTATAGAAATGGATGAGATGATGAAAGGAGAGATGAGAAAGATGATGCAAAGTGATGGAGAAGAAAGGAGGATAAGCGATGGGAGATGATGAGAAGCACAAATAGAGGGAAGGACAAATATGATGTTGCCCCAGTCAAAATACAAGCTAGGTTGGGTAGATGGTTGATGGAGTGTTGTTGATAAGGAAATGATACATCCAAAAACAACACAAGGATAGGGAAGGATACATCCTGATGAGAATGCGGATGAGTGTTGTTGACGAGGGAAGGATACATCCTGATGAGGATGAGGATGAGTGTTGTTGAAGAGGGAAGGATACATCCCAAAACAACACCAAAGGATAGGGAGGGATACATCCCGATGAGAGTGTTGTTGATGAGGGAATGGTACATCCCACAGATGATAATGATGATTGGATCAAAGTTTGTAGAAAGGTTGGGAACAAGACCAAGAGTGGGATTAGATGATATGTGCTAGCTTGAATGGATGAGGAGTGGGTTGGGATGTGAGATGGATGACAAGATGAATAGAAGATGATAGAAGAGGCGATGATAAGAGATTGGATGGATAGGGGAGGGAGATTGATGAATAATTATGGATTGGTGGGGAATTTTAATGGATGAAAGGATGAGGGATACATGCAAGATGATGGAATGGAAAATGAAATGCAATCCTAATGCGAATTTCCATCGTTAGAGAATTGATTTTTGCTATAGCATAAGACATCGGGTGTCAGGGTATGTAAACCAAGATGGATTGGTGTCTAATGCATAAAACAAATGCAAAAAATAAGAAGGTTATCCCAACACCCCAAAGTCGCGATGACTTTGGTCAGGCTAGGTATTGGAATAACCACAAGCACAAAAGGATGCCCCAGTGTAACAAAAAACCTCAGGGATCTTGGTGGGTACTACGTGGGACAACCAAGAAGAAAAATATAGATAAAAGAGCAAGATACACCCCTATGTTGACTAGGAAAAGAACACCATGATATGATGGATCAAGGCGACCATGAAAAGTGATGATAGGGAGCTCAAATGATAAACAAAATCCAAAAGAATCAAAAAGATCACAGTCAATTTCAAATGTCCTTTGCCATAGGATCAAGAGGATGGATGGGGTTGATGAGGCCTATTAGGAAGGATGCATCCTATTGAGACTGATGATGGATAGTAAACTAAAATATCGATATGATGTAGGATATTCGAAACTGATTGGATCTAAGGATACAAGTGAATCTTGTTTGTTGAGGAACAACTAGATAAGAGCATACTTGAAAAAATGACAAGATGACAGGATGATAGGACAACAAGATGACAAGACAACAAGAATAACACACCCTAAAGACCTAGGGTACACAAGACTGATACACCCTAAAGAGCTAGGGGCTCGAGGGTTGATCAAAGATCAACCTTGCCTACGTGAAAGTGCAAAGCCCTCGTAGTTCGATAAAAGACCATGGATAAAAGTGGAAAGAGGACAAGGGTGACCAATGATGGATGGCGAAAGACATGAAATATACCCTAGGGACAGACAAAATGATTTAGTCTTGCCTATGTGAAAGCGTAGGGGCAACGTAGTTCAATACAAGGCCAAATAAAAACAATGGGGGTAGACAAAAGATAGAGCCTTGGGGGTGTATCAAATGATCAACCTTGCCTACGTGAAAGCGCAGGGGAAACGTAGTTCAGAAACAAGGCCAAAGACAGATGATGGAAGATGACAAGCCAGATAAAAGACAGAACCTCGGGGGTGGATCAAATAATCGACCTTGCCTATGTGAAAGCATAGGGGTAACATAGTTCGACACAAGGCCAAAGAAAAATGATGGAGGATGACAAGATAGACAAAAGACAGAGCCCCAGGGGTGGATCAAATGATTGACCTTGCCTACGTGAAAGCGTAGGGGCAACATAGTTCGACACAAGACCAACATCAGACAACAAATAAGGGATGATGAGATGACCATGATAAATGGATAAAAGGATGGAGCCGATATGATGAGCCGAGATAGGCCATGCAAATGGGATGGTTGATATGTGTAAGATAGGTATGATGTGAAGCTCAGGGATGGGATAGGTATGCAAATCATCAAAAGATGAATTATGAGGAGAAAATGAGGGATACATGAATGATGAAGAGACGAGAAAGATGGGGGGAATAGATAGGAGAGATGAATTAGGATGTGAATGGAATTGGGTTACATGAGGGTAGCCTATAGCTAGATACCAATGACAAGGGATAATAGATGGAAATGGATCGATGGATAAGAAGATGCTAGGATAGGTGGATAGTGTTGAGAAATTATGTCTCAACTTCCAGCTTGAAGTCCTCATTTTCATGCCTTGGTGATTTTGTGTTGTTTACAAAGTTCTGGCGGAGGCAAAGCCAGGATGGAACTTGGCATTGTTCTATGTTTCTAAGTTCTAAGTCTCTGGCGAAGGCGGAACCAGGATGGAACTTGGCATTGTTCTATTTGCCTAAGTTCCAGGTTTCGGTTCTCGTTCCTGCTCTGACTCCGCTTCCTACCGTCTGTTTCGCTTCGCAGGTTCTGGCGGAGGCAAAACCAGTTTTGGAAGTTGGCAATGTTTGTTTGCCAGGTTCCTGTTTCAGTTCCTATTTCGACTCTGAGCCCGACTCCTGCTTTTACGATCTGGTTCTTCTGAATGTTTGGATTCTATTCGGGGTGTTTTCCTCCGCCTTGTCCTGGTTCTGGATTGTTGTTTCTTGCAGTTGGCGGAGGCGGAACCGGAACCGGATTGGTTCCTGATCTTGGACTTTTGGTAAAGTCCTATTTCTGTTCCTATTCCATCCCCGACTTCGACTCTAGTCTTTTGTGTTTCCATCTTGGTTTGACCCCGGGTTGACTTTACCCAGTCAGAACTGTTTCCTATGAGTTCCTCTTTGCCGTGGGTAGACGCGGAACCGAATTGGTTCCTGAACCTATATTTTCGGTAGGGTCATGTTTTGACTCCAGTTCTGACTCCGACTCCGACTCCGAATCCGACAGTGTGTATTTTCAGTGGAGTCCTGTTTCGACTCCGACTCCGGCAGTGCTATTTATGACTTGAAGTCTTGGTCGCGCCCGATGTCTGTTTGACCATTTTGGTTGCTCTGTCAGCTGTGATTACTGATGGGTCTTGGACATGTGGCACCTGGTTGAATAGTGATTGGATGGATACCAAGATAGTTATTGTGGCAATTGCATTTGTCAACGAAGGGTGGCGAGCTCAACCGTTTTGAGTAATGGCTTTGAATGCAATGACGACTTGTTGTAGGAGATCTATCGGATCCGACCAGATGCGTGATTTGAGGATGGACTTCATTACTCTTTTGAGTCGGTTACATTTGGATGAGAGATGTGTTATTTCTAATAAGTTAGACAAGTTGAGTTGAGTCGTAAAGTTGCAGAGCAAGTTGAAGTCGCGTGCTGAAGAACAAGAAGGACGTGAGTTCTTGAAGAGGGTTTTGAACTGTATGTTGTGAAAACATTGTAATAGTGGATCTGAAACTCTCTCAGTGATTGTGAGCTAAGCAAAGAAGTCTGGATATTGTATTTAATTGATTCATTATTGTAATACAATTGATTTGACTTTGTGTGGTGGGTTTTTTGCCTGAAAGGGTTTTCCCACGTAAATACTGTGTCATCTTTGTTTGCTTATCTTTTTGGTTTCTCATTGCCATGGTTGTATGCATCTCTATAAATTTTAGAAACTGTTAGTTTTTCGTTTTTGCTTCTCTCCCCTGTAGTAAAGGTGTTAAGGGAATGTATTCTGCACTGTTGGGTCATTAGATCTGCATTCTTTTCCCTTCAGATAGATGATGGATAGATGAGTGATGAAAATTGGAAAGATGTGAGAAATAGATAGGAATGATGAATTGGGATGTGAATGGAATTGGGTTGCATGCGAGTAGCCTAGAGCTATATACCAATGACAAGGGATGATGAGATAGGAGGAAAATAAAGGGAAATGGATGGACGGATAAGAAGATGCTAGGATAGGTGGATAAAGGGATAAGGAATTGGAAGGATGGAATGGAGTAGTGGATGGACAAATGGATGGGAAGATAAGGATGAAAATATGGAAAAGGACTAGTGGACGAGAGTATAGGAAGATAAGGATTGGGAGATGGCAGGGATTACTGGATGGATAAATGGATGGGGGGGGTAAGGATGGGTAGGATGGGGAGATGGGGAGGATTCCCTAGAGGAATGGATGGACGATGTCTCAAGGACTCAATCGTAAATAAGGAGATGCCCCCACTCTAGATGTGTCATGCATGACGAGGCAAGAGGGATAGAAGGATGGGTGGATAAGGGAGTGAGATGGGAAATGGAAGATAGATAGAGGTGGATAGGATGCATGGACAATGAAAGATAGATAGAGGTAGATAGGATGCATGGACAATGTAAGATAGATAGAGGTGGATAGGATGCATGGACAATGGAAGATAGATAAAGGTGGATAAGGAATATGATCGTGTATGGATGAGGGGAATATATGCCAAGAGGTGTCCAAAGAATGCATATAGGTTTTCCCCTGTCTTTATCAAGATCACAAGGAAGATGGAGGGATTGGGATAAATAGGATAGGATGGAGAGGAGGCGAAAGATAGGCAGATGTAGGAGATAGAGGAAAGGAATGCGTAAGTAAATGTTGCCCCTAATCGTGGAAGGAGATGAGATGGGGGATTTACGCATGATACCTTTTTTCTAGGTTTTCATCATGGTACTTATCCGAGGCGCTTGTTTGCCAAGTTTTCACCATTGGACGAATGATTTTATCTTTGCTATTTTTTTTTTGGGACTTGTCAGACAAAAAGATGGATGGAGATGGAGGAGGATATGGATTCAGAAGACATATGATAAAGTGGATGGATGAAGGAATCAAGCATCAAGCTCCATATGAGGTAATAAGAGCCCATGTGTAAAGTGACCATTGGATGTTGGTACAACTTATTAGGAGAAATGGATTATGCAAGAGGATGAATCAAAGGGATTGGATGGGGGAGATAGGGGGGATAGTGGATGGGGTGTTGAAAAGTGTATGGATGGAAGGATGAAGTGGATGTGTGATAGGGGAAGGTGTTCAAGACCAACATTGGCACATGTGGTGGATGCAAAATGAGAGGAGGGTTGATGGATGGGGAATGTGGAAAGATAGGAGGTGTTGGGAGAGTGAATTTTGGGACATAAGGAACCAAAACAGATTTAGGAGATGGAGGATGTGAATTATGAGCTTTGGGAATAGCAACTTTGGATGTCATCATGGATTTTTCATTTGAAGGCATTATCTCTTTTTTCTTTGGGATCCACATGGTTTTGATTTTTGCTTTGATGGGCCTTTGTGGCCATTTGGATTGATTTGGATTGTGGATTCAATTTTTCTTTCAATCAACATGTCTTGTGAAGGGAACATGGGGAGCTTTAGATTCATGTGGATGTTTGAATTTATACATTTTTGATTTGGCATCCAAAGTGCTTGTAGTAGCAATGGGATGGGTATGGGGAGATGGATGATCTGGATAGGACGTGGATGGAGTGATAGAAGTAGGCATTTGACGAGGAAGTGTGGATGGAGGATGCGAGATAGCATGCATGGAGGGGTGCCTTTGTTGATCCTGATTAGAAATTATGAATTTTGGATTTTTATGCAGAGGGACAGGTGGTGGATGGATGAAAGGATGTGTAGAATGAGATGGAGGAGGTGAATTTGGAATATAAGGGCCCAAAATGGACATTGTATATGGAGGATGGGCGATGGTGGATGGAGGGATATAAGGACCCATAATGGATTTAGAGGATGAGGGAGGAAGATGGACAGTTGTTTTGAGGTAATATGATGGAGGAGGGGGGATGGCAGAAAATGACTTGGTAGAACAATGGGAAGTACCTCTTGTGCCTTTAGAAGAGGATCATTTAGGATGTACAGAGGTTGTACCAACATCTTTAAAGTGCGAGTTTTGGGAGACATATCCAAGACCATGTGTGCCTAAATGTTCTTTGACTTGGATGGGCTCTAAAGTACCTTGCTCATGAAGGCCTAAACCTTTTCCTTGATAGTTCATATTCTGTAGCATGTGATCTATGGTAGGATGCTTATTCTGTTGGAAACATGATGCGAGTGCATTAGTAGGTGGAAGAGATAGGGTGGTGCATACACGTTGTTTTTCTTCTGTAAGAAGGCCACCATGGATAAGTGTAATGTTACCAAGGTGATATGGAAGTAGTGTTGACATGGTAGGACTAGAGGGAAATGAAGGATCATGAGATGGAGATGAGGGGATAGAAACATTAGGAGGAATTAGTGATAAGGGATCGAGAGAGGGATTAGGCAATATGATAGGATCTGGATTTTTGATAGTGGATGATGAGGGCTCATGAGATGGAGTGATTGGATTTTGAATGCAAAGGGGATCATGGGATGGAGTGGATGAGATAGGGTGATCTTGAGATGAGGTGGATGGGAGGATAGGATCACAACTTGGTTGAGGATATGGATCATGAGATGAAATGGACAGAAGACTATGTTCATGAGATGGAGTAGATGGGATGGAAGGATCTAGATTTGGAGGAGAGTATATGGTATGCTTTAGATCAAGCTCTTGGCATGACTCATCTTGTGTGGGATGTATGATGATGGAAGAGTGTTGAAGTGAATCCTCAATTAGGGGAGATAGGAGGATGGAGGATTCATGAAGTTCATGGGATTGAAGCTTGTGAATATTAGGACTGGGAGGAGGGGATTGGATGTCTTCAATGGATTGGGTGGATCTAGTAGTAGAATATGGAGATTTAATGGATTCGATGGGTTTTCCCAGCTCAACCATTTGGATAGTGTTAGGAATGGTGATGGGAGGGATAGATGTAGGATGGAAGAGGGCCTCATCACTAGTGACAACACATGATATAGTGGGAGGGCATGGTGGCTCTTCTGTCATGAGACCTTGGGTGAAATTTGGAAGGGATGTAGGATTAGGTAGAGTGATGGGAATGGATGGAGGATCAGGATTAGGGATTGGTGTATTAGGATTAGACGCGGGGATGGGATTGGATGGAGGACTAGGAGGAGATGGAGGATTGGGATTTGGTGGATTAGAGTTAGATGATGGGATGAAAATGGATGGAGGATTAGGGATTGATGGATTAGGATTAGATGGAGGGATGGGAATGGATGGAGGACTAGGAGGAGATGGACGATTAGGATTAGATGAAGGGATGGGAATGGATGGAGGACTAGGAGGAGATGGAGGATTAGGATTAGATGAGGGGATGGGAATGGATGGAGGACTAGGAGGAGATGGAGGATTAGGATTAGGAATTGGTGGATTAGGGTTAGATGAGGGGATGGGAATGGATGGAGGATTAGGGATTGGTGGAATATGATTAGATGTAGAACTAGGAGGATATGGAGGATTAAAACTAGGAATTGGTGGATTATAGTTAGATGAGGGGATGGGAATGGATGGAGGACTAGGAGGAGATGGAGGATTTGGGTTAGGGATTGGAGGATTAGATGAGTGGATGAGGATTAGGAGGAGATGGAGGATTAGGATTAGGAATTGGAGGATTAGATGAGTGGATGGGTGGATGAGGATTAGGTGTAGAACTAGGAGGAGATGGAGGATTATGATTGGATGAGTGGATGAGACTAGATGGACGACTAGGTGTAGAAATAGAAGGAGATGGATGATTATGATTAGATGAGTGGATGGGACTAGATGGAGGACTAGGAGGAGATGGAGGATTAGGATTAGGAATTGGAGGATTGAGATATAATGCGGTGAAAGGGGCAGTGATGTAGGTGGATGCAGATGTTGGATTGAATTGGGAAGATTGGGATGGTGAGTGATAGTAGGAAGATGTGGATGAAGGATTAGAATGGGGAGATGTGGAATTAATGTAAGGGTATTGGGATGGGGGATTGTGATAGGAAGGTGTGGATGTTTGATTAGAACAAGAAGAAATGTATGGTGAGTTGGCATAGAAGGATAGGGATGATGGATTAGGATAAGGGGATTGGGATGGTGGATTAAGATAGGGGGAATATTGGGATGTAGGATTATGATAGGAATGTGTGAGTGTTGGATTAGGATGGGAAAATTGAGATGGGTGATTAAAGTAGAGATATTGGGATTGTTGATGATTATGAGGATAAGAGGATGTGGATGTTGAATAGGATAGAAGTTGAGAGGGGGGGCATGATGAATATGTAGATGGTGAGGATGTTGGATATCCCTTGTCAAGGGTAGCATAAGGACTGCTAGTAGATGTGGATGGAGGCATGGTGGGATAGTTAAAAGGAGTAGTTGGATTTTGGGAGGTGGTTGGAGAGATCTTGCTAGAAATGATAACATCAAGGGGATCTATATAACACTCTTCGTGATCAACAAGACTTTCATTATCGTCGTCGACGTAATTAGGATTTACCTTGACTACTATTATTGGTCATGTGAGAGGGGGATAAAGATTCATGATGGATATAGATTAGAAGGAAAGAATAGATGATGGATAGAGAACTAGGATGGATTGGAAGCTCATATGGGGATTGGATGAAAGCTCAGATTGGGATTGAATAAAAGCTTAGATTAGGATGATCAGATTAACGCTCAGATTAAAATTGGATTAAGGATTAGATTGGGATTGGATTGGTAGATATGATAGGATTGATTTGAAACCAAGATCATGGATTTTAACTAGAGGACGTAAGGTGTTGACAATCAGATTTTTGCCAGATTTGGAATTTTAAAAAATTGTCAAATTTTGCCATTTTAGGAAACTTCATAGGCATACGTTTGAGAGTCCAGGTTTTTTAAAAAAATTACCCAATACTAAAATAGGATGAATTGCCAAATAACATCCCAAATATGAGACATGCATTCAGAGTTAGTAACGAAAATGATTTCTCAAAAATTGGAAAATGGGAAAAATAAATGGTAAACTACGATTTTGAGGGTCAAGATGAAAGTTTGAGGCTCCGAAAAATGTGTCAAAACGGGATCCAATGGAATCATAATCTATTGGGAATCCACATGCCACCTCCTAACGCAACCACCTGTAAAATTTCAACCAAAACCCACATTCGAGTAAAAAATTATGGCCTCTGGAAGTTTTGACATAAAAATCAAAACCTTCAAAACGAAGTCTAGATGATTGGAATGGATGATTTGATGATAGATATGGATAGATGGATGTTTGGGAGAGTTAAATGGAGGCTTGAAATGGTCAAGCGGGGCGAAATTGACTGTTTAGGGGGGTGTATCTGCCCTTCTGCAGTCAAAACAGTGAACCAGGGGGGCAAATCCACCCCTCTACAGTGAAAAACAGTGAACCAGGGGGGAAAATCTGCCCCTTTGCAGTGGAAAATGTCGGAATAAGGGGTCAAGTCCACCCCTTTGCAGTGGAAAATGTCAGAACAGGGGGGCAAGTTTGCCCCTCTATAGTGAAAAATGTTGAAACAGGGGGGCAAATCCACCCTTCTGTGGTGAAAAATGTTGGAATAGGGGGGCAAATCCGCCCCTCTGTAGTGAAAAATGTCGAAACAGGGGGGAAAATCCGCCCTTCTGTAGTGAAAAATGTTGAAACAAAGGGGAAAATCCGCCCCTCTGCAATGAAAAGTGTTGGAACAAGGGGGCAAGTTCGCCCCTTTACGGTGAAACATAAACTTGATTCAGATGAGAAAGATTATGACAAGGACTTGAAATGACTTATTAGAAATTTATTGGTTTTCCACAAAAAGACACTTTAAGCAAGCACAATCCTATGATTAGTATCAAGTGTATGGCCAAAAGGTCTTAATCTAGGATGCACAAGGTTTTTTGGGAGTCCTTGATATACGCTCAGTATGTGAGACTCAAACCGTGAACACCAGTCCGTCATAAGCATGAGTCGAAAGCCCCAGTGAGATACTGAAAGGCTCAGACCAACTCTTCACGTCTATCTAGGTATCACCCTAGCTTCGACGCTCCGCCAATTATGACGCAACTAGATTGAGGTACAACTTTGGCTCTCCCCCCTTTATATACCCCGCCGGTACACGTGGTTGGAATCGTCCCTTGGGGTGATGAGATCCCCAAACAGGTCCCTCTAAAAAGAAGACAGTAATCATTTCCAACTACGCCCCAGGTTCACACAAAGTGCAAGGGGAAGGTGAAAATAGACTAATGCCCCCTTTGGGTAACACAAAACAAACACACCATACAACAAGTATTACTTCCTCCTAATTAAACTATGTGCCTAGATAAAAACAACAAGAAAAGACTTTAAAAATCTGAATAAAATAAAGGCCTTGCAACAAAATGTTAGCTGTGTTATCTTTTGTCCTTTGTGAATTTCTACAAAATATTGCAAAGTATTAGCAAGAAATCTGATTTCACCCACCAACAAATAGGGTTAGAGGGTTAGAACTCCAAACAACAAAAAATTGAAGCAAAAATGGAGCTAAAATGCAAATTTTTTACCTTCTCGAGCATGCTATTTAGGGAAAATCCGCCCCTCTGCAATGAAAAATGTTGGAACAGGAGGGAAAATCTGCCACTCTATAGAAAAATTTAGAAAATGCTGAACCAAGAGGGAAAATCCGCCTCTCTATAGAAAATCAGACAAAAAACGTTTAACTAGGAGGGAAAATCTGCCCCTCCACAGAAAAAGTCAGAAAACGTTGAACCAAGAGGGAAAATCCGCCCCTCTGCAAAAAATCAATCAGAAAACGTTGAACCAGGAGGGAAAATCCGCCCCTCTGCAAAAAAAGTCAGAAAATGTTGAACCAGGAGGGAAAATCCGCCCCTCTGTAGAAAATCAGTCAGAAAACGTTGAACCAGGAGGGCAAATCTGCCCCTCTGCAGAAAAACTCAGAAAACGCTGAACCAGGAGGGCAAATCCACCCCTCTGAAGAAAAAGTCAGAAAACGTTGAACCAGGAGGGCAAATCTGCCCCTCTGTAGAAAATTAGTTAGAAAACGTTGAACCAGGAGGGAAAATTTGCCCCTCTGCGGAAAAAGTCAAAAAACACTGAACCGAGAGGGCAAATCCACCCCTTTGCAGAAAATTAGTCAGAAAACATTGAACCAGGAGGGAAAATCCACCCCTCTGCAACACACTGGAGGGAAATTCTGCCCCTCTGCAATAGACTGGAGGGCAAGTCCGCCCATCGGCGGGGCAAATCCACCTCTTTGCGACCTGGACCTGCAACAACTTAAACAACAACAAATGTAAAACAAAAAGACCCGTTTGTGGGTCCCATCAGGTGTGCCAAAAATGTGATCTCCTAAAAATGCTATGTCCTAATATAAGATGCTAAATAACTATTAATGCAATAAGAGGAAAGTAACACAAAGAGGACACCTCAATGATTAGCCTAAGGAAAGATAAACATGAAAACAAGATGAAATAAATTAAAATAGATTATACCTTCATGTTGCTTCTTCCTTGGTTGGCCCTTGATCTTTGGATGTCGTGTGTGCTCCTTGGATGGCTATGGAGTTGAATGGATGCAAGATGCAAAATCTGATATGGTGTTAATGAAAAATGATTTGATGGATTGATGAAAAATGCTATGGAGAGGCTAAAATGTTGCAAATGAAAATTTGACAAGAGTTTGGTAGCAAAAGACTTTTTTTTTTTAAATGAGAGGAAGGAGGGGGTATTTATAGAACATTTTGAATTATCTAGAGAATTCAACGGTTGAAATTAATCCAACAAAGTCAAGATGAAGGGCTATGGTGATTTGAGGACTCACAAACCCTCACATCTTGACATGTGGAATGTGAGATGACTTAGGGTGAGATGATGTGTAAGTGAGGTGGAAGAGAGGTACATGATGTGGAGGAAGGACAAGTACCTTATAGTTACCTTGGGGGATGAGAAGATTCCTTGGAGGAATAAAAGTGATTTAAAAATTCACAATGATTGAAAGAATCTAGTGGATAAGAGAGGGTTTCCAAAAAGGTGGGGACTTTTCACATGTGAGTGATGTGACAAGTCAAAGATTGTAGAACGCTATGGCACATGTGATGTGACAAGGAAAAGGTTCTAGAATTTGCATGGGGAAGAGAAGATTCCTTGGAGGAATAAAAGTGAATTAAAAATTCACATGGGGAAGAGAGGAGCCTTGAGTGAATAAAAAGAATTAAAAATTCCTTGGGAGATGGGGAGAGTTGAACAAGGTACTGATTAGGCTTAACTGGTCAGTGATTAAAAGATGATTAGTGGTTAAGGAGGATTAGAAGCCAATTTGCAAAAGTTGGAGGATGTGACACATCCTAATCAAGGATTAGGCATGCACACATCTTTAATGAAGAGATTAAGAGGTTGATTAAGATTAATAAAATGATGTAACATGTGAGGAATTAAATAAATGTCATATTTATTTAATTTATTTGATGAAAATGGGGATTAAAGAGATAAGGTATTTAATTATTAACTAAATATATTAGGGATTTGGAAAAATTAAGGGTATTAATTAAATAATAGTGATATTACTTAATTAATGCAAATAAGAGGATATTTAGATGGAAAAGGGGTAAATTTGGACAAATGAAGTATCCAAATTTAGGTGTCTACAATAGCATATAAATACCTAGTTATTGCATTATTTGAAATCTAACAAACAATTATTGGAGAAATTATTATCAAGAGAACTATCAAGAAAGTCAAGAGCAACCATTATGATGTAGAGAATCTATTGACTTCAAGGGTTCTTAAAACCCAAAAAAAAAACTTTGAAAATATCACTTAAACTTTCACAAACTTTCTTCAAAGAAACATGGTTTACCAAAGCCTTCAAATGCACTCAAAGTAGTTTGAAAACATCAAAATCTCAGAGAACCTCTATTATACCTTGGAAATCATGGGAATGAAAATATTAAACCAACAAAACTCTTATAAAACCTTGATTGATCAATTCTCCCAACATTCACACCCAAGACACTCATTTGCTTGTAGTATTCCTTAATGGAAAAAATAGGTATATATTCTAAACCATATTGAATCCCCATAGAAAAATTCATTTTCAAGGACCCATTATTGAATAATTTAACATATCATAAATCAAGGTTGAGTTGTTTTGGAAAGAATACCCTTAAAAAGGATTATCCTATAGCAAGAAGCTTTAAATAGGTCTAGTTTCCAAAGCATGCATCCACTAATCAACTTACCAAATCTCAATATCCATTTAAATACCTTTACTAGACACGAAAACTTTAGAATCAACAATCTTTGGTGACTGGAAGACTCATTCATTCTCCAAAATACAAAACCCTCGCTCTAGGCCATTTGAGATTAAGTAAAAGAAGGGTTTATTGGATTTATTCTTTCCAAGCCTCATGCCACCTGAAAAATGCTTCAAAAACCTTGAAAAAGGTCTGTAAAAATTTTTAGAACCAACTTCCAACCTTTTCCAATGCATTTACAAAAAATTTCAACTTGAAGCCATCATTTTTCATGGCAAAACTCAGAAAATTCAATGGAGACAACACCCAAACCTTGCAACCTGAATTCCCATGCATCTTAAAACATAATAAAATTAAAAGGTAACCTAATCTAACCCATTCCATTTATTTAACAAGCATCCATCAGTGGAATGGTTATTAAACCTCACTTTAGACTCTCAAAACCCTTAATTGGGGTTTCAAAACAATTTACTATAAAAATGCTTTCAAATCCTCTAAAATTAATAAAAATTCCTCAAATATCTTCCAAATGGAAGCTAACACAATAATATATAAAATAAAATTGAGATTACACCTTAGGAATGTTGTACAATATGTACAGTTGCTTACAAAACAACAAGAAAACACTGGAATTGCAGAACAAAGTACTTTTATTCAAAAAAAAAAATTCAAGATACAAAGTTCAATGCTTTTATCTCCTTTACAATTCTCTTTAAAGGTGTTTCCAATAGTTATAATAACTCCCCCTTCAAATTTTTCTGATTAACAACCTTCCCTAACAAAATGACTCTTCAATTTCCTACATTTTTGCATTTTTGTAACTTTGCAACAAAATGACAATTTTTTGCAATTTGACTTAATTGACCTCCTAGAAACCTAGTAGTGACTCAAATACATTTGAAATGACCTTTCTACAAGAAAAAAATGATGAAGATGCAAAATTTACAATATTGCCTCATGGAGGCATAAAATCACTAGGCGCTCCTACACCACATTAGAGGATTTATTGCAACAATTCAAGATCCAAAATTTATGTCAAATCATATGTAAGTTTATGTATGTTTATGTTATCATTGTTTGTGAAGGATAATCCCTTGTAGGTATCCAATAAATTCAAGCAAGAAAGATCCAAGCCTTGAGGAGATGTGTATGACTTTGATCCTTCAAGGAAGCCATTGAAGGGTGGTGAGTTGCAACACTATATGGATTCATCATTCCTTCCTATCATTTATCCTTTTATCATTGACATTTCCATTGTGGAAGTGGAAACACTAACATGGTGTTTGACCAAGGCAAGCCCCTAAATGGAAAAACCTTTCTTCTCTCTTTGAATGTGCATGTTTCAGGTTTGAAGAGGTTTCAAGGTGTATAGGAGTGAATCTGCACCCCTTGTGTAAAGTCCCCTTTTACATACCCTCACCTTAGAAAATCAAATCCAAAGGAAAAATTCCACATCACCCACTCAAAATTCATCCACTTGGCACGTGTTTTGTGTGTTGGTAGGGGAATTTTCATCAGGGACGTGAGCACGAAGCGTGGACGTCTACACGACATGCTACAATCCCTGACAAAATCCTACCCCTGGAGTCTGCAGGGACGTTACAATCCTCATTGGGGAAAATTTGTAATGCCTTTGTGCGACCAATCGACTTGAAAATGACTCCTTTTGGTCTTCAAATGCATACATTTCACTATCACTTCATCTCTTTTACACTCATTCAATCTCTCTAGTAATTTTACTACATTTTCTTCACACTTTGGGTTCTCTTGAGCATACTCTTGAGCATTCTACTAGAATTTTCACAACTCTATTGAGAATTGAAAAAATTGGTTACTCTGTCAAGTTCATCCTTGCACGTGTTTCTCTACCATAGAAACTTTGAGCTTGGAGTCTTGCGAGACCTCCCTTCATCACCGTTGTGGCTGTCTCGACTTTGCCAAGTTAGTTACCTTGCATTCTCCCTTCATTGTCCTTGAGTACCTTGTGGAGGTGGTATTGCATCACTTTAATTTTGCATTATGATTTGATAGAGTGGCTTTATATCTTTTGTAGTGTTCAGTATATTCATTTCTATTTCCTTTATCATAGTTTCTACTTCGTGGCTTTTTTGGCTATCTGTGGAGGTGGAAACACCAAAGCGGGGGTTTGACTAAGGCAAACCCCTATACAACCCCACCAATTTTCCCTTCTTACTTGTGTGTAGGTGAATGTGTGCATGAAGCTTGCTGGCGAACTAGAGATTTAGTGAGTTGATATTCATCACCCTCACTTTCATCTATGTCCTCTTCCATTTATATAGTTATTTCTCGTATTTTGTTATTATGTTTATTTCATTAAAGTTGATTAGCTAGGAAGTTAGTAGGCTTTTGGTTCTTTTCTTATTGCATTTTACATTTTTTGGTCGTATGAACACCAACACATCGCACTGTCATCCCAAACCTGCGCTGTCATCCTTAGATAGAGAATTATCTAAGGTACAGTTTGGACTCCAAAAACTAGCTCGTCTATCCCTAATTAGATTTTTGGATATGTAGAGTGATAGAAGCACTTGAGAGTGCACTTCATTCTCGATCCTCATCCAAAAACACCCATTAGCTTGAGGGAAGTAAGGGTAGTCCTCTGCTCTCAAATCTTTGTGACTTGGAGCCTTGGTGTGGTTGGTCCCCCTCTGTTAAATTTTTGGTGACTCGACGTGAACAACATCTATTCATTTTCCTATGTTGAGACTTTTCCCCATAATTGGTGGCTATTATTAGCCTGAGTGTTGTGAAGGTTTATGAGAATCATAACCTAGTCCATGACTTCTGGGTACGTTGTTACAAGAAGTGTGTGACACCTACTAATGGAAAAGATTAAGGTCACTTCTAGTTTCACCTCTAGTCTTTCCACTGGTCTAGCTACTAATTTTACCATTGGTTTTCCTACAGGTTACACCGAGAAGATGGGTTTCATAGATGAGACCACTCGTGTTTCTACCCCTCCAACATTCCCTACGACTTCATCCGTAGATGAGGATGATGCTATGCATATTCCTGCAGAAAACCTTTTGGCATTAGATAATAGATTGTTAGACCTTGTGAATCATTTAGAGAAAGCACTAAGCATGGAAAGAGCCACTGGGCTTACTAGTGAGGTGAGCCATTTATTAGGGAAGGATCAAACATGCAAGGAGTTCCAATGCAGCCTTGCCAATCTAACTAAAGCTTAAATCCCTTCGTATAAGTCTAGATCGGGTATCACTCGAGGGGAGGTGCTCGATGCCTATGAAAGAAAAATAGGCATTTCAATGCCCACCACGTCCATATGCGTGGCCGAAATAGGGCCCTCGATCAGTGTCTCTTCTACTTCTCAAAGGCCTAACACTCTAAAGGTGAGTAGAACACCCCTTGGGTTTAGTTTCACCCCTCTTACTACCTTTGACGATGGGGGCTCTAGTGGAATGAGTGGTGATGGCTTTTGTAGTGAGGGTGGTATTGGTAGAGGTAGCTTTGGTGGAGGCCATTGTGGTGGTTTTGGTAGTGGTGGTGGCTCTAGTGGAGGCCCTACTGGTGGGGGTGGCTCTAGCGGTGATCATGGTGGTGGATCTTGAGGAAGTTCTAGTGGTGGTAGTTTTGGAGATTCCACTAGGCCTTTGTCATCCTCTCAACTTGTTCTGAATGCCCTTCTACAGAACATGGGTCAGATACAGAACCAGTTTGTGAGCCTTTTCCAAGCCTCTACCCAACCTATCTTTTATCCTTTCTTCCGACATAGCCCATTTTCAGTAGCAATTCTGAGTACTCCCTTCTCACAAGGAATGGAGATTCCTAAGTTTGAGAAGTATGGCAACAAAGGGGATCTGCAAACACATGTATCATCCTTTAATGCCATGTGTATGAATTTCTTCCATCACATCACTTTGATGGAAAAACTATTTCTTCGATCTCTCTAGGACACATCAATCATGGTATTGTTCCTTGCACAAAAATTCTATATTTTCATTTGATCAACTTGTGAATTAGTTTCTTCGTCAGTTCTAAGCTAACATCAGTCCAAATATGACCTTCTCGAATCTCGTCCGATGTAAGCAGGGGGATAATAAGAAGATAATTGATTTCATAGCATGATACCAAGCACTCTTTTCATAGATCTCGTACCCGTTTCTCGACTTTGATGTGCAAAAGGTGTTCATAGGTAACCTACAGAGAGCTTGGTAGGAAAAAAATACCCTAATGAAATACCCTTCCTTCGCACATGTGTGTGTCATGTTGCAAGAATATCAACAAATGGTAGTTCAGTTCATAGGATCTTCCTCGTGCTTCCTTTCAGAAGGAAAATCTATTGTATCTATCTTAGGAAAAGGTAAAGTTATTACAAATTTAGTTTCCATGATAAATGATAATGACCTTAGATGCAATAGGAGGTTTAAAAAGTTAGCAGAATCTTATTCTTCCATCTTACAAAAGTTGTTGAAGGATAAGATCATATCTTTGGAAAACCCTCGACTTCTCAAGGAACCTTATCCTAATTGGTATGATGCTAATAATTTTTGTCAGTACCATCGGGTTAAGAAACATGATACCGAGCATTTTATGTGTCTCCATCATGAGATATAGGACCACATGAATGATGATACTATTTGTCTCTATGGGATGAAACCAAATGTGAATAAATCGATAGAAAAGGCCAATAGTGAGTTGTAGATTTATATGGATCCATTTTCGTCTCTCTGCAAACTTGATTATTGACCCCTCTGATGCTTCTACTCAGCCCTCAATGTACATTAATATGGTCACGGTTACTCCTTCCCCATAGCCTATGACTGGTTCACCAGATGTGACATTCACCTCACATGACATGCCCTTGAATAACAAGCGTTCTCCCCTATACATTCCCGCTCGCCTCAAAGGAAAAATTGTGATAGGGGACCTTGTTGACCTCATGAGCCGAGTGAATGTTATTACAGAAGAGACGTTATGGCTGAATTCATTATAGAGGGAGGAGTATGAAGAAATGAAGTCTACTATTCATACACACAATGGTCTGTCCCTTAAGTCGTATGGCTCAATAACTCTTTCTATCCTAGTTGGACCTAGGGCTGTGGATATTGCCTTTGATGTTATTCTAAAATTTGATTTGTTTAGGGTGAAGTTAGGCATCCCATGGCTAGCTTCCATGAATGAAATCGCTTTCATTATTCATAAGTGTTTAAAATTATCCGATGAAGGTGTTGTGCACGTCATGCATGACACTGGATATCAACCATTTTTATCCCATTGGGGTTATTCGTTGGATTATTTTTGGCCCACCTCGATCAATCCACTTCCCCTAAAATGAACTTACTTTACTGAAACTACGTGAAGTATAAAATCAGGGGCAAGGGATAGCTGAAAGTGACCCCTTCGATAGTGCAACACCAAGCTGCCTCCTCCTCTCAAAAGGGAAAGGAGAGGCCGACCCATCCTTGGGGTGTCTCTTCTTCTCCCCTTTTTGAAGAGGAATTTTGGATGTCTACTTTGGGATTCCACATAAGAAGTCCGATGGTGCCTGCTTGGTGAAAATCCAAGATTAGGATATCAAACCTTCCTACTATGCCTCCTAGACCTTGGCCCTACTAGTATGGTAGAAGGAAGTGTCCTCGTAGGGAATACTCTATGTCTCGGCCTCTGCGACCTCCTACCACTCCTGCTCCTAAAGAAGTGAATGGGAAGAGGCCCGCCATCGAGGTGGTAGATTCAACTCCCCCCGCTGTTTCTCAACCTCTTCCTCCTACTCCTATCCAAGAGTCCCTCCCTGTTTTGAAGAAGACTATGATGGATACTCCTATGGTCGAGCAGGAGCCTTCTGTCCCATCCTAGCTATTAGCCTCTAGCTCCAATATTTATAGAAACTACCTTGTGTGTGAGTGCAAGCATCGACGAAAGGCTCTGGCGGCTGAGAAGGCCACTTCACAGAGGAAGGGCAGTCGAACACCCTTGTTTCAGAGCCTCTTGCTATGTCCTCCTTTTCCATCCTCTCTGCTTCCTTTCAATTGAATTCGGTTCTACTTCTAGCTCCTATTGTGAGCATGAATGCACTTGACCCTAAAAAGGTGTAGGTGTTTATCACTCCTTTGGTTGAGCCATCTCTCTTGATGTCCCTCTCGAACATCCCGCTATTCCTAAACTCGTGAACATGTTGAACACCTCGGTGGTATCCATTGTAGTTTTCTCCTCCTCCTCCATGCCTCTTGCATCATCCATGTGTAGTACACATCCTTTGATGAAGTAGAAGGTGGAGGTTGGCCCTTCTAGAAAATGGGGGTCATAAGAGGATCCTACCTTCTTTAGAGGGTGCTCCTACGCTAGCATGTGTCATCCTAGTGATAGAAAGTTTCAACTTCCCCTGAGTCTTTCACTACTCCCAAGTCACTCGGTGAGCCTAGCAGTGAATCTTGGGCATCACCTTCCCCATCCATTGAGGTAACACATGGAAGTCCCGTGAAGTGCATGTTTAACTCTTTGGATGAGTTCCTAGCCTTGTCAGCAATATTAGCAAAATTTTTGACGATTGCTCCACGAGATCCGAGCGAAGAAGACCTTGCAGGGCCTTCTTCCTTAGCCCTTGTTGCAGGAGGGTCATAAGCTCCCTCTTTAATATTCCACCACTGCAAGATCGTCTGCCTTCCCCATATAATTATTTAGATTGGGAAGTAGATGACCACTTGGTCAATGAGTGTTAGGGGTGCCTCTTCTTTACCTTTAGATTAGGTGTGTGTTTGTTGAGATGTGTTCCCCCGTGCTTGTGTTATGTGTTCCTAAATGACCCTTATCACCCTTGTAGGTGCTTGGATACATGAGTGATTATGTGTCATAAAATTCCTCTATTTGTGGCATCATTCTTCCTCTGTTATGTGTAATGATTTTCAATAAATTGGGGATGATGCAAAGTGTTGGGGGCATTTAGGCTTCCCTTCCATGTTGACCTAATTTTTTATTTTTATTTTTTCTTCTCGTACATTCTTCATATGGTTTGATATGGTAGCGGGTTGATGAAAACTCATCTATATAATATTACTATACTTATATATATTTATGAGCAACTCTGACCCCGAAATATCAAATCGCCCCTGTGCCCTTTGTTTGTGATGTTATTATTTCTTTCTTCAGTTGTGTTATCTTTCTCTGTTCTCTTCTTGAGTTGTGATGTTGTGGTGCCTATGTGTTGTCCCTCATGTGTGCAACAACATCACCGCGGTGAAATCTTGCTATGTCCTATGGGCCACATCATCACTTTTTCATTCTTTCTTTTCTCTCCTTAGGATGTCGCATGCCTCTATGTTCAACACACACCACTCTAAGTGGGGCGACCATGTCAACTTCAATTTTTAGAAAATGCATTCATTGCTAAAAAATATTTTCTCAAAAATCTTTGTACTTTTTCAAAAATCGTATTCTCAACAAGGATCCCCTAGTGGAATGTGTTTCCTTCATCATGGGTTCGCAAAAAAAGAACTTGAAGAAATTTCCTCTAAGGATGGAGAAAATTTTCCTATGGGAGAAGCCTCAAACTTCCCCTTGTGAGGGGGCATTCTCTTTCTTTCAAATTCCTTAATGAAGTGAACATCTTTCAAAAGGATTCCTTGATATTAAATCAATTTGTGAAAAAAATTCTTACACTTTCAAATAGTGCATCCCTTGAGTGGACTCCTCTTCTTCTGAAGGGTTCCCAAGGGACCCCTTCAAAATATTTTAAACTTTTTTGAATATCTATGTGACTGTTTGCTTGTTTACCTACGTGGATGATTTTTGATTTCTAACATGTTTTATTTGCGGATTAACATGTTGCTTTGTAGGTGCGCCTATGAAGCCGCTTTCTAGTCCGACTCTGTGTTGTCCCCTTACACTAGGCTTCCTTCACAAGAGATTACTTGGGGAATGCCTTCTTTGTAGGTCTGAGGGACTGTGAAGCACTTGCATCTTGCAGGATTTGTCCATTGTTGGTTTGTGGGCCTTCAATGTACTTTGTGCAACTTCATAGTTCCACAGAGCTACAAAGTCCTTTTGTTTGAACCTCCTCAAGAGAGAGTACCTATGGAGTCCTTTGCTTGCCCTGCACTTTCGAGTTTGCTAGATTTCGACCTGCATCCTTGATGGTTCGAGTATATATCTAAACTCTTCGACCTAATTTACTGAACGCTCATTGATATTTATCCTCGCTAAAGTGGGGGCACAATGTATAGGAGCAAATCTGCACCCCTTGTGTAAATTCCCCTTTTACATACCCTCACCTTAGAAAATCAAATTTGAAGGTGAAATTCCACATCACGCATTTGAAATGCATCCACTTGGCACATGTTTCTTATGTCGGTGGGGGAATTTTCATTAGGAACGTGAGCACGGTGCATGGATGTCTACATGACGTGCTATCATCCCTGAAAAACTCCTACCCCTGGAGTCTACAGGGACGTTACACTCCTCATTGGGGACAATTTGTAATGCCTCTGTGTGACCAACTGACTCGAAAATGACTCCTTATAGTCTTCAAATGCATACATTTCACTATCACTTCATCTCTTTCACACTTATTCAATCTCTCTAGCAATTTCACTCCATTTTATTCACACTTTAGGATCTCTTGAGCATACTCTTGATCATTCTACTAGAATTTTCACAACTCCATTGAGCATTGCAGTAGTTGGTTACTCCATCAACTTCAACCTTACATGTGTTGCTCTACCATAGAAGCTACGAGCTTGGAGTCTTACGAGACCTCCCTTCGTCACCATTGCGACTGTGGTGACTTTGCCAAGTTCATTACCTTGAATTCTCTCTTCATTGGCCTTGAGTGCCTTTGGATGAAGGTGTTATTGCATGAATTTAATTTCACATTGTAAGTTGATAGAGTAGATTTGTATCTTTTGTTGTGTTTAGTGTATTCATTTCTATTTCCTTTATCATAATTTCTACTTCGTGGCTTTTCTGGCTGTCCGTGGAGGTGGAAATACCAAAGCAGGGGTTTGAATGAGGCAAACCCCTATACAACCTCAACAATTTTCCCTTCTTGCTTGTGTGTAGGTGAACGTGTATGTGGAGCTTGCTGGTGAACTAGAGATTTAGTGAGTTGATATTCGTCACCCTCACTTTCATCTACGTCCTCTTCCATTTATATAGTTATTTCTCATATTTCGTTATTCTATTTATTTCATTAAAGCTGATTACCTACACAGTTAGTAGGATTTTTGTGGTTTTATTACTGCATTTTACATTTTCTGGCCATACAGACACCATCAAGCCAGAGAGGCACTAGCACATCACGCTGTCGTCCCAGATCCGTGATGCCGTCCTCAGACAAAGAGCTGTTTGAGGTGTATTTTGGAATCTAGAAACTAGCTCGTCTAGCCCCAATTAGATTTTCAGATCTGTAGAGTGACAAAAGCACTTGAGAGTGCTCTTCATTCTCAATCCTCATCCCAAAACACCCATTAGCTTGAGGTAATTTAGCGCAACCCTCTGCTCTCAACTCTTCGTGACTTGGAGCCTTGGTGTGGATGGTACCCCTCTCTTACAGAAGAAGGTTTGATGATCAATTATTCGTTGTTGCAATTGCAACCCTATACCTTGACAACTCACAAAACTTATTTATAGAATTATTTGACAGTGATCTGAAAGTGAAAAAGGTGAGAAACAAAAGCTCTGATCCAGCATCAGAGGACCGTGAAATCGGATTTGAATTATCCTTACAAAGATAGTGGCACTTGGGGCACCCATGTCCAACATTTCAGCTCCAAATTTTTTTTCCAAGTATGAGCAATTGGTTTTGTCATTGATGTCAACAAGTTCATGTTGTCATTGATGTCTATTGAGTTTGTTGCAAGAGTGTGAGTAGTTGCTGCTTTGATTAGTTGCATTATGTTTATATTAGTAAAGCTATTGCTTCCAAACTCTAGTGTTTATTTGATAAGCTTCTGTTTATGGATGAGGTAGTAATGAAGATTACTAGGATGTGTCTCTGGTGCTTGGTTTCCAAGTGCTTTTAAGAAAATTTGATAGAAAGAGGAAACAATGTGTTACAGTGGTGTTCTGGGTTATAGAGGTGTGTTCTTGTGTTGCTTCATATTTATTCTAGGTTGAAGATATGCCCGTGTGATTCAGATATGTTGGTAGGAAGTGGTTAGAGGTGTCATATTCAAGAGTTGGTGTGCTGGATTGTTGTACAAAATATGTTGTGTTCACCAATGTGTGATTGTGTATTGCAAAGGTGTTTGGGAGAAATGTTTTTGCTCCACGTTTCTCTTCAGTTGTGTTTTAGGTTTTGCGATTCTGAAATAGTGTTTATGGTGTTGACCTATATTTTTTGATTCAAGATGGTTTGAGGTTTTCTACTTCAAAAGATGGTTTTCCAAGTAATAGTGTATGGCAAATTTGTTTGAGTGTACTTAGTGTGTACATTCTTCAGGTGGAAGTTTTTGCGAAGGAGTTTGGTGGATTTTAAGGTGTTTGAGGAATATTATAGATCTTGTTCAAGCATGGTGTACATGGTTTACAAGTCATCCTTGGGTTTGAGGAAGTGTGTACTTAAAAGTTTAATGGTGTTTGCATAGATAATGATCGACTTGGTATTTACACTACATGCAATGGATAATTATTTTTTGTGGAAGCATGTTGTAGCATGGTGTTGTTGATTTGGGTCCCAATTAAATTTCTATGTAGTTTGCATTAAATTCTATCTATCACATAAGTGTTTTTGTGTCAATCTAATTTGAATTTTCACGTTTGAGGTGCATAGCCGATGTTGGAGAGGGTTTTAAGGTTCAAGATGGTATACATATGAGTTGAGTTGTTGAAGGATGTTAAGATATATGTGTGAGGTACAAATGATGTGAAGTGCAAAGTGCGAAATTGAGTAATGTAGTACAAATTTTTATGTGTTAGTTTACTAGATGCATTGAGATAAAGGTGACTACAATTCTTCAATCAAACTACGAAGGTGTTGATGTCATTGTGGTGAATTCTTTGTTGTATTGAGATGATTTTCTCTGTTTAACAATTCCTCTTTATCTTCTTTTATATTCTAGTAGTGAGCCTTTCTTCTTTGGACAGTGAGCTCTCCAATAGTGAGCCCTATTGTATTTTGTGTTGATATTACTTATATTGTGAGATAATACTCATCGTGGTGTTCCCCTTCTTAGGTTTTCCACATAAATCTTGTGTTCTCTTGTGTATGGTGTTAAGTTGTTTTAGTTTTCGTTCTTTTCTTTTCATGCTAATAAGTCACAATAGATTTAAGGTTTTAATGAATCGATGTGGATCTGAATGGATGCGTATTTGAATGTTAATGAGGGTTTTGAAGTTTTAAGATACAACTGAGAGGGGGGTGAATCAGTTGTCTTGTGCATTCAATAATTGGTATCAGGGCAAGATTCCTTGGAAGAAATCTTGACCACTTAAGGTAAATCTGGGATGGTGCACAGGAAGGAGATCCCTATATTTGATGGAACAAACTATGCATTTTGGAAAACAAGGATGGAAGGATTTTTGGAGAATCTAGGATATGATGTCTAGAAATTAGTTAAGGATGGATACATTATGCCTAAAAATGGTCTGAGCATTGAAGCTAAACTCAAGGCCTATGAAATCAATAGTAAAGCAAGGTATGCTCTCTTGAGTAGTCTTACAAATTCTGAATTAGTGAAAGTTATGGATTTGAAAATTGATAAAGCAAATTGGGAAAAGATGGAAAGTATTTATGAAGGAGATGATATGGTCAAACAAGATAAGATGCAGAATTTAAAGAAAATATTTGAGAAATTTTAGATTTATAAAGATGAAAACATTACAAGCTATATGCAAAGGGTAGATGAAGCTGTCAGCTCCATCAGAGGTCTTGCTAAGAACCAAAAGTGGTAAAGAAAATACTTAGAACCCTTCCTAAATCTTACAGTCACAAGGTTGTTGCTATTGAGGAATCTCAAAATCTAGATCATTATTCTAGAGATCAATTGTATGGCTCTTTAATTACATTTGAAATGAGAGAATTTGGTACTAACAATGGTGCAAAAGTTGAGATTGCTTTTAAGGTTGCAAAAATAGAGAAGTCTGAAGAACCGTATTAGGAAGATATTGATGATGTGGAAGCTAAATTTGTAAGAAGGACGAGAAGAGGTACTAGTAAATACAAAGGTAAGTTTCCTTTCAAATGTTTCAATTGTGGAAAGATAGCCCACTATGCTTCAAGATGTCTAAATAGGGATGTGAATGACAAAAACAAGGAGAACAAAGGTAAGGTGATTAAGAAAAGATATTATGTTAGAGAAGATGCAAGTATTTTTGATGATGAATTTGATTATGGAGATGATGATGATGAATGTTTGTTCATGGCTTTAAAAGATGAATTTTTTTCTGCTAACTTCGAAAGATGTGTAAAGGAATGCCCTTCAAAGAGAAAGGATAAGACTGAAGGTAATTTCAAGGTATCTACTTTTCATGCTAGACAGGATACAAACTATTGGATCATTGACAATTGTTGCTCAAATAATATGACCAGAGATAAGAGAATTTTTTTAAAACTTGAAAAGTATAATGGATGACTTGTTGGATTTGGTGATGATTCAGGTGCTAAAATTTGTGGAATAGGTTTTATCAATTTTGATGGCAAGCATAATACTGAAGATGTTTTCTATGTTAAGTGTTTAAGGCATAACCTCTTGAGTGTTGGAAAAATGTGTACATCAAAGCATACAATATTATGTTTCAAGATGATGGATGTGAGATCAAAAAAAGGTCTAGAATTATGATTGTTGCTGGAAGAAGGATAGATGGAAATGTTTATTAGCTTAAGGGTGTTGATGGTCATTTTTTCATGACTCATATCAATGAAAGTTGGCTATGGCACAAGAGGATGTATCACATTAATTTTGATAATTTGGTAAGAATCAGTTCAATTCAAGCAGTGAGAGATCTGTCATAGATTACAAAGCCTATTAATGTTGTCTGCAAGGATTGTCAGATTGGAAATCAAACAAGAAGAAGTTTCAAAGGAAAGAAAAAGTCTTCTACCCGGTTACTAGAATTGGTGCATACAGATCTTTGTGGTCCTACAAGAACAAGAAGTCTTCGAGGTGATAGGTATTTCATGTTTTTTACTGATGATTATTCAAGAATGATATGAGTTACATTTCTTAAAGAAAAATTTGAAGCCCTAGATAGATTCAAAGAATTTAAAGTTATGGTTGAGAATGAGATGGATATGAAGATCAAGTGTTTAAGGTTTGATAGAGGTGGAGAATTCACCTCTAATGAATTTAACAACTTTAACTTTTCTAGAGGAAGCTTCAAAGACAATATAATACATTAAGACATCTTTCTATGATTCACTCTATATCTTAGTCGATTCATGTGGCATCAGGTGTCGTGTCTTGATTCTAAATATGATTTTTTTTATGTTGCCCAACTCTTAGACTAATGGTAAAGTGTTCATGAGACTTTGTATGTAAAAAATGAACATAACGACTTTTCTTAACCAACAACTATTTTCCAAATTTAAAAGCTTTACTTAACCAACAAACACTTTCTAATTTTTATGTATTAAAAAATCTTATCATTCTTTGAACGAGTGACCTCTTACTCCCAAGAGTTATAACTTATCAATCCCCCTATCACATTACACACACATAAGAATGATATATATTCATCCCATTCCAAAAGGAAAATAAATAGAAATTGATTGTTGGTTAAGCATGACCAAGCATAACAATCCCAAACATCCAAAAAAATGAGGATTAATAATGATAACCTTTAGAATGGCCGTATTAAACACTTATATGTAAGTGCTAAAAAATGACTCCTTTCTCTCCATATCATCCTAATAATTCTAGAGCAATAAATGAACAAATTTCCTATCTTCTTAAGTAACTTAACTAACAATACCAACTTAAAAATTGAAAAAGACATTTTATTAATTAATTTCCTCTCAAATAAAATGATAAAAATATCTCAAAATAAAATAAACTCCCTTCATTTCTAACCTCAAATTATATATATAAAATTTAAATAAGAATTAAATTATCTCTCAAAAAAGCATTTTATTAATTGATTTTTTAAATTAAAAAAAAAATATCTTAAAATAAAATAAACTCCCTTAACTTCCATTCTCAAATTATATATATATAATTTGATTATATATTTTATATTTCATAATTCAATGTTCAAACTTTAAAATTCTCTATTAAAAACTTATAAACTACAAACATTTCATTGTGAACTCTTCTCTCCAAATGCTCAATTCCACCTTGTTCATCATGCCCAAGTGGCTTTCTCACAAGTATACAATATTACATCTTAAAAGCTTGATAAACTAATTTAATTAGCACACCCATGAATATTCTTCTAACAATAATTTAATTTCAAAGAAATCCAAAATCATATGGCAATGTGGACAACTTGACATGACCAGTAACTGCAGTACCTCCTCAAAGGGACAAATCATTCTGAGTCATAATTTTTTTAATAAATGTCAGCAACTAAGCTTTCCAAGCTACATCTTCCCAATTGTCCAGTTGTATTGATGTAGAAAGTTATTGGAGGTTGGTGGCTTGTCCCTTTTCGTTGAGGTGCACTAATGTTCCAATCATTGACTACAAACAACACTTTTTGTGGAAAAAAAATATTTATTGTTTATGTCCATATCTACAAAATGGCCCTACACATGTTTTTGTCCATGCTCTATTATTGCCATAATATGACAAAGATGCAAGAAAATAAGAAAAGATCACACTCATGCTGCCTACTTATTAAAGAAGAAATAGTTGTTCAACCATTATTACTGACAAAAGATTCTCTTTTCTAAGTTATTTGTCTGCAAATGAAGTTTCAAAGTACTGCAAATGAATGAACAATGGCTGTCCACTCAGAACAACAAGCTGAAACTCACCATGTTCATCAAGTTTAGCATTGTTATGATGCTGGGAATCCTACTCTAACAAGGAGTTAAAAGAAATAGAAAAAGAGGAAAGGGTGAAAGAAGCTAATCTAATCCTAAACAATGAATGAATAGTAACAATAGAGGATGCTACAGCGGGCTAGACTTCCATGAAATTGAGTTTTGCTTGGCCAAGAGAACCTACAACTACACAAAATTAGTGTAATCTTCTAAGGTCTGCTGATTTTCAGATTGTGCATTCACCTCATGAACATACAATTGTAGTTAGTTGCAACAATGTTAAATAGCTCAAACTAGACTTACAAAGTGATTCATCATCAACAAATCGCAAAAAGAATGAGCTTGAAAGAGGTCAACACCATAACATTATTCACCATCAAAGACATTCAAGAAACTACAAGATAAAACTAATATGGAAGTTGAACCATGCATGCATAATGAACAAACTCAAAAGAAACACCCATAAAACAATGCAATGCATCTTTCTATTGTTTCAAAATTCCCTTTACACTAGTTCTCAAACCATTTACAAATGAGAAGCAAGCCCCTATTTATAGTTTTCCAAAGCCCAAATGAATGGCTAGGATTAATTTACATTGTGTGGCTCTGATTCAATACAAGTTAGGGTTTCACCTACCCCTGATATTTTATTATTTAAAATAGACTATTTCGTATTCTTCCTTGTTTTATCTTGTAGCCTATTTTGTCATGTAGTTACCTTGACATTGTAGCAATTTTGTTTTGTAGTGTCTACCTTCTTTCATTGCAGTTGGAAACTATTGAAAGCTACCCTTTTGTTGATGTGTTTGCAACATTCCTTCATTGAATCTTGTTGCAGATTTGTGTTAATGAGAAGGAGATATGCTACTCTTGATACTAGTGGATAACTCCTGATAGATCATGATCCTTTGATGAAAGATAAAATAGCTCCTTCTCGCTCCCTTCAAGGCCACTCTTTGCAGTTTTGTCACTGACTTCCTTGGCACATGCCCTCTTCTAATGCCAACTCTGTTGATGGGTGGTAGGAGGAGAGGCGAGCATATGATGAATGGTGATTGGAGCAATGTGCTCCTTCCTTGTTTAGCTTTCTCAATGGGCCTCCTTGATGGACCCGCAACAGGTTCCATAAATTCCGCATACATGAAGTGTAGTAAGTGCTTTCATACATGAATCAAGGTAAATGTTAGTCAAATCCTGCAAACTCATTGTTAGATCCATCCATGCATCCTTAAAAGATCATAATATTCATCATTGTTCCACATTTGGAGCTCATTTGGACCATGAATATAAATGTGGGTTCAGGGGTACGGGTTTCCCCTAGGTTGGAAGTCGTTCAAAGCAGGATAACAGTAAGGCCACAGAGATCCACAGGCAACCGTGCACAACAAAAGTTCTGCATGGTGAACTTGGTGATCAAATTCCATGTGAGGCACTTTGGCACGTGTAAAAATCAATTGTAAGGCACTTGAAGTTACTAGGTTAAACTTAATGAATTTACAAGTCTGAGGCATGCGAGTGCCATAGGGCAGAAGGACGACAAACGACCAATAGACGGGGGATGAACAACATATGACAGATGGCAGACAATGTACAACCAGTGGATGGCGGACGACGAACGGACAACGAATGAAAAACAACCTTCCACATGGGCAGACCCACAAACGATGAACATCCAGTGGATGACAGATGAACCTCAGATGATGAATGTATATCAAACGACGAACAACCTTTCGTAGGGGCAGACCCATAGATGATGGTCGACGAATGGACAATGAATGATGGATGACCTTTCGTAGGGGAAAACCCACAGACGGTGGATAGCAGATGACAAACAAATAGCGAACAAAAGACAACAAATGACTGACAGTCTTCCACAGGGGCAGACCCGCAGACGGTGGATGGTGGATGAACAATGAACGACAGATGGAGGATGAACTTCCATAGGGGAATACCCGTAGACGATGGACAAATAGCGAATGCCGGATGATGAACAACCTTCTGCTGGGGCAGACCCGTAGACGGTGGACAACAGACAGACAACGAATGGTGAATGATAGATGAACTTTAGACGAAAGATGGACAATAGATGGCGGATGGCAGACGAACAAGAAATGAAAAATAGCCTCCTGCAGGGGTAGACCCATAGACACTTGACTTGGTGGTTTTACCATCTTGGACCTAAAGTCTAGGATCACTGATAACATCTATGAAATGCACAACTCGGGATAGTCATGAAGGATTCATCGTTGAACGACAACGAAAGGGGCGCAACGATTGCGGAGTTCGCAATGCGAGGGGAAGTTAAGGGTTGGCCGCCCTAAAAGCGACAATCCTCACACAAAAACTGACACACGGTGGCCATCAAAGGAATTCCCGTGGATGGCGATGGAGGGACGACGACCGACAAATAAATTCTCGTGGATGGCGATGGAGGGATGATGACCCACAGAGGAATTCCCACAAACGATGATGGAGGGATGACGACCCACAGAGAAATTTCCGCAACTTCACAAAACTTAGTAAATTTGAGATTTTTCAATTTTAGCACATGGGAAAAGGGGTAGAAAGAGTGCCAAGACATATTTCCTTAAGATTTGAATCAATTTAAAAAAATGTAGAAATTCGAAGTGCAAAAGTCGGAGGGTCCGTCACCCTTAAAAATGATATTGAGCACACGATGACCCGCAAAGGAATTCCCGCAGACAACGATAGTTCACAAAAGAATTCCCATGAATGGTGATGGAGGGATGACGACTTGCAAAGGAATTCCCACGGACGGCGACGAAGGGATGATGACCCACAAAGGAATTCCCATAGACGGCGATGGAGGGACGACAGGCCACAAAGGAATTCCCGCATATGACGATGGAGGGATGACGGTTCACAAAGGAATTTTTGCAACTTCCCGAAACTTAACGAAACCTTGGCAGTTCACTTAGGAATCATGAAAACATCCCAAATCCATAGACAACTTGTCCCCAAAGTCAAAAATGAAGGAAAAAGAAAAGCAAGTGAGCAGGGGCCAAGTCAGCAAGAGCAAGGTAAAAGCAAAAAAAAGGGGGCCCCTGCCTTCGGCGAGGTGTGTGTGCAAAATATGCACAACGATAATGAGTGAGGGGCCAACACTAGCTTAATATAAAAGAGACAATAAAAGGTTATTATTATTAAATGGAGTTCTTCTACATTTTTTTAATCAGTAATATGAAGTTATAGATTGCAATTTCATAATTTGTTCAAAATCCAAAATGTCTCAAAATAGAATACTCTAGATATGTGCCATAAGTAAGTCATATGTAGGTTAAATTGGGTTATAATTCATGAGAGGTGTGCATGCATATCATTTTTAATTGTTTGACCAACAAGTGGGTGGTAGGGGTGGAGGGAGGGTAGGTAGGGAAGGGTGAAGTGCTTAACTTATGAATGAGAGAGTTGGTATGATGTCTTTAGCTTCACTAATAACTCTAAAATTAGAGATATTAAATTTATTAAACTTGACCTTAAATCTTAGCCATGATAGTCTCTAATCTATCTAGAAAACAAATCCATGATAGTCGATTCATCTTGTGAACATCATTGAGGCCTTGACCCACACAAATTATGAAAATGGAATGCCATTCTATGCAAAAACACAAAAAACTAGCACAAGAAGTGGTCTTTAAAGGAGACAACACTAGTAAAACTTATCTCCATTTAATCTATAAAATTTTAATTTTTAATCCAAGCATTTTATATGCTTTTGAATGCAAATTCATTTGTAATCTTTACTTTGTAGAGGTGATAAGAAGATTAATAATTATGTAAGCCAAGTCACATTACAACTTTAATTTTTCTAGAGGAAGCTTCAAAGACAATATAATACATTAAGAGGTCTTTCTATGATTCACTTTGTATCTTAGTTGATTCATGTGGCATAAAGTGTTGTGTCTTGATTCTAAATATGAAAATTTTCCATGTTGCCCTAACTCTTGAACTAATGGTAAAGTGTTCATGAGACTTTGTATGTAAAAAATGAACATAACGACTTTTCTTAACCAACAACTATTTTCCAAATTTAAAAGCTTTACTTAACCAACAAACACTTTCTAATTTTTATGTATTAAAAAATCTTATCATTCTTTGAACGAGTGACCTCTTACTCCCAAGAGTTATAACTTATCAATCCCCCTATCACATTACAGACACATAAGAATGATATATATTCATCCCATTCCAAAAGGAAAATAAATAGAAATTGATTGTTGGTTAAGCATGACCAAGCATAACAATCCCAAACATCCAAAAAAATGAGGATTAATAATGATAACCTTTAGAATGACCGTATTAAACACTTATATGTAAGTGCTAAAAAATGACTCCTTTCTCTCCATATCATCCTAATAATTCTAGAGCAATAAATGAACAAATTTCCTATCTTCTTAAGTAACTTAACTAACAATACCAACTTAAAAATTGAAAAAGACATTTTATTAATTAATTTCCTCTCAAATAAAATGATAAAAATATCTCAAACTAAAATAAACTCCCTTCATTTCTAACCTCAAATTATATATATAAAATTTAAATAAGAATTAAATTATTTCTCAAAAAACATTTTATTAATTGATTTTTTAAATAAAAAATAAAATATCTTAAAATAAAATAAACTCCCTTAACTTCCATTCTCAAATTATATATATAATTTGATTATATAATTTATATTTCATAATTCAATGTTCAAACTTTAAAATTCTCTATTAAAAACTTATAAACTACGAACATTTCATTGTGAACTCTTCTCTCCAATTGCTCAATTCCACCTTGTTCATCATGCCCAAGTGGCTTTCTCACAAGTATACAATATTACATCTTAAAAGCTTTGATAAACTAATTTAATTAGCACACTCATGAATATTCTTCTAACAATAATTTCATTTGAAAGAAATCCAAAATCATATGGCAATGTGGACAACTTGACATGACCAGTAACTCCTGTACCTCCTCAAAGGGACAAATCATTCTGAGGCATAATGTTTTTAATAAATGTCAGCAACTGAGCTTTCCAAGCTACATCTTCCCAATTGTCCAGTTGTATTGATGTAGAAAGTTCTTGGAGGTTGGTAGCTTGTCCCTTTTCGTTGAGGTGCATCCAATGTTCCAATCATTGACTAAAAACAACACTTTTTGTAGAAAAAAAACATTTATTGTTTATGTCCATATCTGCAAAATGGCCCTGCACATGTATTTGTCCATGCTCTATTATCGCCATAACATGACAAAGATGCAAGAAAATAAGCAAAGATCACACTCATGCTGCCTACTTATTAAAGAAGAAATAGTTGTTCAACCATTATTACTTACAAAAGAATCTCTTTTCTAAGTTATTTGTTCATATGGGCAATTTTGGAGCAGTTCAGGGGTAATAAGGAGCCTATAAAATAGGTTAATAGTCTGAAAATTAGGTACAAGTTATGGTCAGTAAACAAGGTGAATAGCTAAGGAATCTTATTAGCTATCTGTCATTTTTTTTGGTTCCGTACCAAAAAAAAATATTGGCAGGGTAGATCTTTGGGATATAAATAATATTTCAATTTTTCTTTTTTCAAAATTTTTTAGTCTTTATTGGTTAATTTTTGTTTCTCTCTTTTTTCTTTTCTATTTCTCTCTCCTTTCTAGTTTTGACACCCTTGTGTCTTGATCAGCCTGCAACTCCCTCTCCTTCCTATTTTTCTCTTCCTTTTTATCCTTTCTTGGTCTGCAACTTATCAGTCTTATCCTTGTGCTCTTCTTTCATCCTTATGATGGATCACGGAGTGTGATCCGAAATGTTGATTATAATTACTTTCGATGCAAAAAATTATCACACAATCAAATCCAGAAATCGTTCAACAATTAATAATATTCTAGCTAGTGTTTTTTTTTAATATTGAAATAAGTTGAAGAAGATTACAAAAAGAATGAAGGACAGTCTAAAAGGAGGATTGTACAATAAAGAGAAGAGACTCAGCATTTTACAAGGCAGAGCAGCAAGTATCAACTTTTACACTACCAATAATCAGCTGAAACCTATCGAACAACAACTCATAAGACAACTTACAATGAGTACTAACAGTCATAATCAGCTACTGTTAATAGTTATTTTAAAATATGTTTGGTTCAACATTTGAAATAAATTTTGATCCATAAAGCTGAAACCTATCCAACAGCAACTCATAAGGCAACTTATAATGAGTACCAACAGTTATAATCAGCTACTGTTAATGAGTACCAACAGTCATAATTAATCATATTCAAACTACTGTTAATAGTTATTTTTAAATATGTCTGGTTCAATATTTGAAGTAAATTTTGATCCATAAAATTGTTAGAATATGAAGTCAAATAGGACTCTAATTTTGTATGTGTCATACAAGCAATATTCAATTAAGACTCTACTCTTATATGTGTCATACATGTAGTAGAGTGAGTCATATTGTGTTGACCTAGTAAATTATTAAGTGAGTCATTAAGTGAGTTATATTGTGTTGACTTAGTAAATTATTAAGTGATTCATAGTAGAATCAAATTGGACTCTATATGTGTCAATCTTGTAGATGATTGAGAGCCACATATAGGCTTAGTCAATAATATGACTATAGTGGTGGCATTGGAAGGATTAGAGGTGTCAAATTTGAGAACTTAATTATAGCATTAAGTTTCTCAAATTTGTATATAAATAGAGGAGCATTCCCTCATTTGTAAGTAGTAGAAAGAAGGCTAAAGAATAGAATAGTTTTGAGAGGTATTCTTTCCCTCCTTTTGAAGAAGGGGCTAGATCTCATTTGAGGTTGTTGTAATTTTGTAATTCTTGAGAATCAATACAAAGATATTTTGCCCCTAGTTTTTTATTGGTATAATTTTACCAAAATTTTCCACGTAAATTTGAGTTTTATGCGACTTTGTTTTTCTCTACAATTTTCTAGACTTTGTTTTTCTCTACAATTTTCTACACTTGTATATTTTTCCATACAAAAATTAGGATAAGTATTTATGTTTTTTGTACAAATGAATATAGAATTGTTATTAAATATTTGACTTCTGAATGGCATGATATTTAAGGAAAAATTTACAAACTATAATTTTCAAATTTAGACATCTCATTATTAATTATGTCATTACTTCCCTTCTACCATTATTGATTGTGTTGCAATCTTGAAATTATTCATGCCTACTAATTATACTGTCTTCTGTTAATTTTCTATATCCTCCTAAACTTCATGTTTGTATAGTCTGAAGTAAATTTTGATCCATAAAAGTAAGATAACTATTTTATTTTTTTATAGATGAAACATAAAATTGTTTTTAAATATATGACCACTGAATCTGATGATGGTTAAATATAAAAAAATTACAAACTATAATTTACAAATTAAAACATCTCATTATTAATTGTGTCATTTACTTTCAATCTACCATAATTGATGTGTTGCGATCTTAAAATTATTCATTTCTATTAAATATACTATCTTTCTGTTAATTCTCTGTATCCTCTTAAACTTCCTGTTTGTATCAATTATCTGTAAACATGCTATCTTATACAACTGCATATAATCTGCAATGTTTTAGTTTAATTGAATTGAAAAACAACAATAGTCATTACAATAATTAAACAAAGAAAACAGTAGTCATTGTAATGACTAATCTTGTTGACCTCTGTATGAGTTATGTAAAACTTAATAAAATCAATAGCTACCAGTGGTATCGCATGAGAATTTGTGTTGAATATCATTTGTGGTGATGAATTTCCTGTATAAAATGATAACATCAAATCTAGGATTTCCCAATTTTGAGACCAAAAAAATCCCTTTACATTAGGGTTATGTATTCAAGATTTTTACTTTCCAAGAATTTTTTATAGATTGCCTAAAGTTGCACAAATTTCTTGTCAGAAATATTTAAATCTGGAATCCAAACACTCATTCGTTTTCATATTATCCTCTGCAAGAACAAAAGCAATGCTTATGGCAGACAATTCTAGCGATTGATTTATTTTGCACATGTCAATCAAAAGAAAATCCAACAGAAAACAAAATGAAAATGTTTTTGGTAAAACACACAATAAAATCCCGAATCTGTTCGGCTGCAAACCACAAATGTCTCCATATCCGCTCGCCCTCCGCCCTGCCAGCTCAACATCTCTGCATTTAGACCTTCTGCTTTCTTATACCTCCACCATTTTCTGCTGAGAGTGCATGATCGTGAACAATTTGAAGCATATTAAGGTTATTATTATTGCGCAACAAAGTTCTCGTAAATTCCATGGATTTCATTAGTGCTCCTTTTGTTATCGATCTTCAGATTCGCCTTTTCTATGCTTACAGCGCCTGCCTCCTTTAGGTTTGGTTTTTCTTTTATATCTTCAGGGTTATAATTTGCAGTCTCTTTAATATTTTTTTTTTGTAAGGAGGCGAAGAAATTGAGTAAGAACTTTTAATTAATTTTTATCTGTAGATGAAAATGTTTAGAGAGTGTAGACCGGGTGGTTAAGTCATTGAAAGACATGAATAATGGTCATAGGTTTGAATCTTTGGCTTCCTGTTGCATAAGGGTAGCCTATGTGGTGTTAATGCTCAAGTTTGTACGCCTCAAAATTCATAAAAATCTTAGGTCTTTATTTTCGTTGTTGCCCTTACCCATTCCCATCATTGATAACCAATTCAAGAAATTCTAAGTGGCCCCCCATGTGTTGTGGTTGTCAAATATAAATGAAAAATTCTATAATATTGGCTAGCTTTTGTGGTCCTTTGTTTCCTTGGTCTAAGGTTTTCTTATTGAATCAAACCTATTCACTAGGTCTTGGGGTTTAGGTTCCCTAGAAACCCCAACTTTTGCCCCTATGTATTCTTTCAAGCCCTAGGTCTTGAGTCTCAAGGGTTCCTTGTCTTTGCAGGCCTCTAAACCTCACAATGTTATGTCCTATAGTTCTAAACTTCCTTGGAACCCTAGGACACTCTTCCCCTTTGTTGCTTTACAAGGCACCCTCGGGAATAAAAAGGACCAAGGGAATAAGTCCAAAGGTACCCATTCTCTCAAATGCCTTAATCCTCACAACCTCCCGACTCTTGACCTCTTTTGCCCCTTGGAGTTTGGATTTCCACGTGGACTTCAGTGGTACCAAGTTCATTTTGGGCTCTTGCTCCTACTCTTCACCCTCTCCTTTGAACCTTGGGTCTATGGGTGAACCTTGGACTTTGGCACCAAGTCCTCCATGCTAGGTCCTCTCTCTACTTTAACCTCGTGGTACCCCTTCTCTCGATCTATATTTTGAATTCCCTTCCATGACCCAATCCCTATGCCCACCTTGGTTCTAGTCCTCATCCCTTTCCTAACCTCGATTCAACCAATATCTTCTTCATTATCCCTTTGCACATGAAAACCTTACACCTCTATATTTGTTCCCAAGTCCTAATTTTTCTTGAACTCCCAATTCTCGTGGTACTTCCATTCTCAAACTTGATTCTTCTTTTAGTCCTTAGCCTACTTTATTCCCCATCCTAGTTCTTGTTCTCATTCCAAACCTAATCCCCGAAGCTAATTCTCTCGTTACTAGTCCTAATTCCTTATTCCCTCAACCCTTAGTACTTGACTCTCTCGTCCACTTAAGTGCAACTCCTTAGGTCTCTCCTAGGCTTGGACTCTCACTACTTGTATTATAATTTTCCTACTTCACAGTAAGGTTTGTTGCGATGTAGAAACCCCTTAGAAAATACGTTCACCAATAAAGCTCAAATTTGATTCATATTGACTCCCAAAGATGTTTTCCTACCCAAAATGTGATTCTAAATAGATTTTTTTTAATTACAATGTGGATAACCATTAATGCAATTGGCAAGTTTGAGATAAATGATCTCATCACACTTCCTAGGGTTTTAACCACGAGGAGGAAAATATAAGGAGATAAAGGGTCTCTTTAAAGGAGACCTCTCGAGGAGGGAAAAAAACCCTATATATATCCATTCATTAAGACAAAGAACCTAGAAGATGAATATCAAATTCTAACCTAGGGTCTACTATTCACCTCAAAGTTCTAAACTTATTAAACACACTATTTAAAGACTTCTACTTAACTCTTATCGTAATATTTATAAAAAATTAACTTGATAAGCACACTTTCCCTATCTTTGAGTGAAGAGAGCATAGGATATCATGTATTATAACAATACCATTTGTTATTTTCCTCCCTTTCATGAAGACTCCTTGTTCTTTGGAAATCAAGGCAAGAAGAAAGTCCTTCAATATACTTGCAATCACTTTGGAAATTATTTTGTACAAAATCCCACATAAGGAAATATGTATGAAATCCTTAACTTTATTGGAAATAATCTCTTGGGAAATGTGTTCTATAAAGTATCATTGAGTTCCTTTAAGACAAAAAAACATTCCTTCAATTATTGTACCACTTTCAAAAGGTTCCCACTCATTAAGTCTCAAAACTTTTATAAAAAGAAGGTAGGGAAACCAATGTGTCTAGGGCTCTATCACCTTGCATTCAAAAAAATTAACTTATTCCAAGTGGTGACATATTTAATTAGAGAAACAACATTATCTAATCATCAACATGTTGGCTCTCAAACATGTATCCCAAAAAATCCTAATGATTGACTTGAAAACCTAAGGCCTAGGGATAATGCCAATAAAGGTAACATGTACAAATCATGATTAAAAAGTGGCATGGATGGATGAGTGCATGAGAGTGAGTAATATATCCCTCACTTTCAACTTAATTAATTATAAAAGGGTTCTACTACAAGTTTCATTTAGATAAAAATTAATACATGATGATAGAAAAATGTAGAAGCATTCAACAACTATAGCCAATATGTGGTAAGCCCTAAAAACATATTAGTGTGCCTTTTCTCATTATTTGCTTCTAAGACTTCTTAAGCCAATAATAAAGCTCATTTACATGTACTAAAAGATATTGCTTATTAGTATATATGTTTCTATGTATGGATTTCCATTGAGAAAGCCATACAAATGTAGAATAATGACACACTCACAAGTTCCTTTAATGGTTCACCGATTTTAGCTTCTATGAAACGTGACTTTAGTGATATCAATAGGACATATGAGTGCACATGATATTAACCATAAAATTTTATAATAAGGATAAAGGATATTATGATGAGAATATGTTTTATCATTCACCATTTAGGATTAGTGCCTACAGCCTTGCACAACATAGTCACAACTCACAAGGAGAAAAATATCATACTTACAACTCACACTTGGAACTATCCTTGCATATAAAAAATAATGATAATGTTTATGCGACAAATAATTATTAGGAATCTATCTCAAATCTACAATAAAGTCTTCCAATACTTTAAATTTTATCATAAATTCATCTTACTCTCATTACATTTATACCATCAAATGTTGCAAGATAAAACCCACCACTAGGTTAAATTTTTTCCATTATTTATTAAAAAATTCATGAAGACATTTGGCTACATACACATCTTCAATTGAAAACCTTCCTATGATTTGTAACATGTAATCTCATCACTTGTAGGCTAGAATTGTAAAAATTGAAAGCCTAGAATGAGTTGAGGTAATTACAGTAAAATATGAAATATAATGACCAACCCTTGTTACACCTTTTCTACTAGTCTTTATAATATTTTGTTACTATACACTCTAGTTGCTTGGGTGGATTTCAATGGTCATGTTCAAGTCACTAAAATAAGTGGGCCACTTGACATCCACCTACAGAAAAATAATATAGTAGATTTGATGTTGGATGACCTAGTGTAGCAAAACTATCTTTCCCACACTTAGAGAAGCACCTTGGTACTTTCTTATAGACATTTGAATCCTAGGAATTCATTTTATGGTGTTTAAGATATTCATCCTGATTTACATTATGATCACATGGTTTTTCATTTCAATCCATTCATCTAGGGAGATTAAAACCATTTTGCTAGAATTAGGATAGTTCTACAACTCCATTCTATTCAAATCTAGCTAAATTAGTGACATAGTGGTCCATGTAGGGAAGTAGGTACCTAGGTGTTTGGTTGATCTATAAAAAAATGAAGAAAAAGTGGAAGTTAGGTTTGGATATGTTTGTGGAAGGAAAGAAAGTATGTGAGTGAATATATGGCAGGAATTGGAGATATATGGTGAATCAAAGCTTGAAAGGATGGATGGACGTTCTTAGAGGGATGAAAAGTATGTGTAACAACCATCTCCTAATTTTTTTTACTTGGTTTTATTTACCATGCACTATTAAACTAACTTCGTAAGTAAAATGAGATATACAAATTTTATTCTCAATAATGGAAAATTCAACTACATAATTGAATGATTAAACATTTCATATCATCTTATCTTGATTTTCAAACTGAAAAGAATAATAAATCATTTTCTTTTTACATATCAACATGAATGATTTCAATTAAAGAAGTATATCATTAAATTTTAAAGTACAAGGTTAGAGATCCCATATTTGGATACTTTATGTCTTCCAAGACTCGGTAAGTCATCTACAAGAGGGAGAGCATCACCTAGGTGCCTTACCTCCAACCACAAACTAGCGGTCCCTTACATACCTCTTAACTGGAAGTGGCCATGCCCTTGAATGAAGGATATAGTTAAGAACCCTCTTAGTTTTTCCATCTAAGCTCTGATGTTGTGCCCTACTTAACCAATACCATCAAACAACTATGGATACCTTCCAACTATGTATGGCAACTCCGATTAGTTAATAAAATCTGGGTCATCGTGAGCTGACAAGTGCATGCAAAGACAACTGCACTCATTCTGACCAAAGTATTTGAAACTATGTTCAAACACTACTAATGAGTGAAGTTGTTTCTTCACCCACTTCTACTTGACTAGGAGAACCATATTTGACCTAGGGTTGACTCGAACTTATTGTTTTCCCAAAGTTTAAACATAATGGAAGCTTTATCTTATATACAATGACTTCCTAGTTGAGACTCAACTATGTTTCTTAACTCTTACTTGCTTCAAATTCTCGAGTTACTCTTTGTAAATACCCGAGCCTTGGCAATTGCCACTAATTTGAAGCTTACCAAATTCTTGAGAGTAACTACTCTCAAAATTAGAATTTTAGTATACTTGACATTCAAAAGATAATAACATGACCTACCTGGTTATAACTTAACACAATGGTATAATAGTTGAATACCCCTTTTTGGGTGTTTTTCAATAAAGAGCATAACTCATAGAAGAGTTTAACCATTCAAGAATTATGGTAAAATCTTTCTTTACAAAGATTCCATTTAAAATATATTAGTATTTCAATAAGAATAGGGTTTAGAACATAAAGATTAACTACATACCACATCTCTTGGACATCTACAATTAATATCTAGCACTTAATGATGCTTATACTTTCCTATTTACTCTTGGGTTTTCAACTTAATAAGCTTAGGTTCAATAACCACCAAGAAACAGGGTTCAACTTCTACTCAACAAGGTTCCCTTGAAAGGACTTATTTAATCAATTACTAGCATAATACCCAAAAGCATGTCAATAAAAGAAACTAAATAACCTTTATTCAACATAAATAAATACTGTCACTGTCTTAGAGGTAGTTTTTAGCTTAAACTCAACCACTTCTTGCATGAGAAAGAGTGCAATAACAACAAAGTTCCTCATTGTGTTTAAATATGTTTAACCATTCAAATAATTCCAAAAAATACTATTTCTACATAAAGATAATAAGAATTTAAAACAAAGCTTGCCTACTCAAGAATGTGATGGATTGATCAAGCTTCTACTCTACCCAAAAATGTGGCTCAAGAGTCACCACTCACCCTCAGAGCTCAACCTTATTGTGTAGCTCTAAATTGTTGACCGAGGAAACAAGAATATATGAAAAACAATTTGCTACAGCCTGCTATTCCAACTTGCTACGTTTCAACAACATTCCCATTAACAATTCTTCTTAGCAATCAACTATCATAGGGATAACCATGGAAAAATCTCTCCAGAAAAATGAAACTAAAATAATTTCTAATGCCTTCTCATTGGTTGAAAAGTATTTCATATTAACCCCACACTATCTCATTCTATCTTACTGAGAATAATTGCACCGAAACTAAAGTTTGTGATTTTCTTTGTATTTAATTTTAGTTATAGCATTAAGATCAGATAGAAAAGATTACCTGATTCTCCTATCCCCTTGACCATTCACAAGAAAGAATATTTGTAAATATTGGTGAAAAGATGGTTGTCGTTGTACCAAAAGATCGACCTTTCAATGTATGATACAATCGTCAAAGTTAATGAATCTATGAGAGGCAGTTAAGCCATGTCACGAACCCAAGTGCTACGCTGCATAGAACAAGGATCTATGAAGGGTGCACACCTTGCAATGATCCCCATAATTCAAGCGAGGGTTTCAAACCTGTGACCGAGGCTCTGATACCAATTGTTGCAAAGGTGATTGTCGTTGCACCAAAATATCGACCTTTTAATGTTTGATACAACTGTTAGAGTTAATGAATCCACAAGAGGTAGTTAAGCCATGCCACAAACCCAAGTGCTATGTTGCATAGCACAAGGAGACCAAGGGCACACACCTTGCAACAAAGATAAGCTAAAACCAAGTTATCAAATTATCTTATTCCTTCCCAATAAAACACAACCAACACAAGGTAGCAATCAACCTCCAAAAATAGTTATAAAAAAGTTACCAAGCTATACTCTCATGGTAGAAGCCATGACTCAATATGTGAAACAATCTTGAATTGCAAATAATAACTAATATTTGCCACCTTCATGGAATTCTCCATGTAGCCTATCAAGGCTCAAAGTTGGTAGTTATTTAAAGATAAACTATGCTTTCAATTGATAATATTTCTCCTCTATTAAAGATTCAAGATTATACAAGTACCATGACTAAACGATCGATTCAAAGAATCATAAAGAATATAATTTTAATGCATTCAAAGTTTAAATATTAATATCGTTACCAAATGTAAAAAATCCAAGATTGACGTTGACATTATCACGTCATTATTTTGGTGTAATCACCATGTTATAATGAATTCTTAGATAGCAAAAATGATCCACATTCACCATGCTTTTCTTAGCATGCATTTTAATATCAATAACATGAAATATCAGTGTAAAGATTACAACACCTTTATATATGCACATATATATATATATATATATGTGTTATTTTCTCCCTTTAATAGGTATGTGTATATCTATATATGTACATATGTGAGCGTTTACATACATACATCGATACATAACTATCACATATGTATGTAGGCATACATCCATATGAGCACATATATATAATTATGTGTTCGTTTTCAACACACATATATATGTATATATTCATATATATATAATAAGCAAGAAAAGTTATAAAATAATCCAATTTACTTACAACCAAGGAAAAAATAAGAATCATGACCAAACGACCATGAGGTTTCACTTACCTTCAAGATGTTATAGAAAACCCTAGACATGCTTAGGTTTAAAAAATTCAAACACATGATCAACACTAAGCTCATATGCCATTGCTAGAGAACTCATAAGTTTACCCTTCTCTCGGGTGATACTCCCGCTCTCCCTCTGGAGGGCATACAAAAACAATCTTAAAATTTTACTCAAGAAACAACTGAGTAGTTAGTCATAAATAATTGTATCATAATCATATTGTTGCATTTTCATCATTAATTCATTTATATGTAGAAACATCACATCGGGTTTCATCATAACTATATCATCACATATCTATCAATAATTCATTTACATGCAGTAACATCATATTGCATAAACTTATCATAGCATTTAACTTTCCAAATTTCATAGTCTCATATTTCATTATAGCAATTACCATAAAATAAAAAGTAATTTTAGGAAATCAATTGTGGGTTGTAACATATTCCCCCTTAAGAATCATCATCCCTAATGATAAAAAGTATCATAACATATAACAAAGAAAGTGGAAATATCTTTTTTTTTTTCAAACTCATGAAGGAGATGGGAAAATGTTTGTTTGATCTCATGGTAATCCTCTTGTGTGGTACCATACTTAGCATATTGGTTCCACTGGACATTACATTGAATCTCCTCTCTATTGTGTAGGTGGAGCCTACACATTTTGAGTACTTTGAGAGGCTCGATCATGACCACCCTTGGATCTAGAACCTAAAGTGTAGTCTAATCAAATATATGATATTTCTTGGCACATAAATTTTTAAGATAAGAAACATGAAATACATTATGCATTCAAGCAAGAGCTAGCGGTAGAGAAATATTGAAGGCAATTGAATTAATTTCCTCTAGAACCTCAAAGTGACCCACATAAAAAGGAGCTAACTTTAAATATTTCTCAAACTAGATGGCACTCTTCTTAGGCTTGACTCTCAACAAAACCTTTTCTCCTATTGAAAAATGTCTAAGTACACACTTGGCACTGACATAACTCTTCAGTCTATCATTGGCTTCTTCTAGCCTTTTCTTGATCAACCTGATCTATTCTTCCATTTCAAATAGCATTTCTGGACCAAGGCTAATCCTATCTTCTAGCTTATCCTAGCTTATAAGTGCTCGACACTTTCTTCCATACAATGCTTTGAATGGAGCCATTTTAATTATGAAATATGAATTATTATTGTAGTCATCTAAATTTGACCACTTATATTTGGCCAAATTTACCCTTTTCGTCTAAATATCTTTTAATCCACATTAGTTAAATAATGTTACTATTATTTAATTAATACCCCTAAATTCTTCTAAATCCCTAAGGTATTTAGTTAAATAATTAAACACCTTACCCCTTTATCCCTTTTTTCCAAGGAATTAAGTAAATAACCCACTTATTTATTTCCCTTTATGTCCCATCCACACTTAATCCCAATTCATCTCCTAATCTCGTCATTAGGGATGTGACACATCTCTAATCCATGATTAGGATGTGTCACATCCTCCAAATTTTGCAAGTTGGCTCATAATCATCATTAGCCACCTAACTCTCTTCTAATCCTTCATTAGCTAGTCTAATAAATCCTTTAGTCAACTCTTCCCATATCCCAATGAAATTTTTAATTCCATTTTATTCTTCCAACACCCTTAATGGAATTTTTAATTCCATGTCCTCTTCCCCATGTGAATTTAAAATTCACATTTATTTATTCCATGCATTTCTCCTCCCCATAATCTCTCATAGGTCACATTAGTCACATGGGACAAGGACATCCTTTAAGAGGACCTTGTCTCATCCACAGGGTACTTCCAATCATGTGAATTTAAAATTCACATTTATTTCTCCAACAACTTCTCCCATACCCATGATAATAAGAGAAGACTTTCTAAAATTCCTCACTTGTCACCATCAACCTCATATGGGGACAAGGACTTCCTTTTTGAGGAAATCTTCCCTTAAACCCAATGTACTTGCAAGTACCTCCACCTCACATGTCTTTTTTCCACATCCTTTGTCCTCTTCACACTTCACATTCCACATGGAAAGATGTGAGGACTTGTGAATACTCAACTCACCACAACCCTCCATCTTGTCTATGTTGGCTAAATCCTGGCCATCCATTTCTCTAGAGACTCTTCCCTTAAATTGGAAGACTTGGTCTCATTTTTTGAAACAATTAGATTCATTTTGCATTCACTCTCATTCAAGAAACTCAAGCATTCAAGCACTTAGCAATTAGCACTCTTAGCACTCTCAAGCTTGCATCCTCCATTATTGAAACCATATTAGATTTTATTGCATCCACCTACCATCCTTATCACAACACCCATTTGCATCATTGCAATCCTCATCTCTTCCTCTATGTTTTGCATCCATTATTGTATTTATTTTCCATCAAAGGAGCATACAATCAAGCATCAAAAAGGGCCAACCAACTCATCAATCCAAGCAAGGTAAAAATTTACTTTTCTTTGTTGTTTTGTTTGGATTCAACTTAGGCTAATCTTGAGTGTTTGTTTGTGTTTTTCTCTTTTGCATTTCATCTTGTTTTGCATTTCTAGATAGGAAAATTACCTACACACAATTATATGCAAACTCTAGAAGAAGAAGGTAATCCTCCCACTTGTATTGTTGATCCATGTAATATACCCTCAACAGGTCCTCTAATACTTGGTTTACTCTCTCTATTTGAACATTTGTCTCTGGATGATACATTGAACTTATGCTCAACTAAGTTCCAAGTGAGGTGAATAATGTTTTCCATAACCTTGAAGTCATCCCAACATCCTTATCTAAGATAATCTTCTTAGGAACACCATGCAATTTGAACACTTCCTACACAAACTTGTCGGCTATGACCGATGCTCCATCTATCAATTTCCTAGGTATAAAATGGGATACCTTGGTGAGTCTATCCACCACTACCAATATTGCATTATTCCTATTTATAGACATAGGAAGACCATGCACAAAATCCATGCTGATAACCTGCCATTTCCAATCTAGAATCTCATGAGGGTATAAAAGTCCTTCCAAGTGATGATTCTCTTCTTTCACCCTCTAGCATTCAAGGCACTCTACCAAATACCTTGCAACATCCCTCTTCATCCCCTTCCAAAAATATAATGGCTTAACATTAGCCATAATCTTTGTCACCCATAGATGTCCTGAGTAGTGCGTGGAATGAATCTCTTTCCATACCGCATGTTCCTTAACTCTCATGAGTTCAGAACATACATTCTTCTCTAAAACATCAATAACCCACCATACTCAAAATGAAACCCATCATATCTTGGATCTTAGGGGTTGTCCATTAGATCTTGTCTTACCTACTCATAATATTCATATCCTATGGACTTTTGCAATACTTGTCTCTTGAATTCAGGTTGCACCAAGATCATTGAGGAGATATGTCTCCTTCTACTTAGGGAATCTACAACATGGTTTCCCTTGCCCTTGATGTAGTTGATCTCAAAGTCATAATCTAATATTAGTGTTACCTATTTTTAGCTATAACTCAAAATAGGTAGAGATGAATTGAGTTCATCATGGAAAGGTATACAAATAATCTCAAATTTCCTGTTAAGTATTCATTGATCATGAAAAATCAGATTACATTTGATTTTCAGTTTTGTTATGCAAGTATTTGTAACAAAAAAATATACATTTGCATAACAAATGCTGTTTTATTTATATTGTAAAAATCAAGGTCCCACACAAGCCGTGGGAGTAGCCTATTTTGATTTCTATAATCAAAGGACATATACAATAAGGAACTGAAACCTATACAGTTAAAAATAAGATAAGCATAAGAAAGGTAGAGATTCGTCATTGCCCGTAATGACGAATTGTTACAAGATTGTTGTCTTCTAGTTGTCATATCTCTAGGTTCCCTGACTCCAATCTCCTTGAGTTGTCCTGCGGGATGAATGGAAATGATGTTAGATATTGAATCTAAGCAACGATGAATCAAAATCAATCCTATTCCTACATTACCAACATAAATATAATCATCATTCATTCAAAGTATACATCAGATGATTATGTTATTAAAGATTGTAAGAAAGAGGAAGCTTTCAACTTCAATTATTTTGCTAACATGTTTGTTCATTGTGTAGGAACAGTCTCATTATGTTCATGATCAATTTTTCATCAGATATGTGGAGCAAAGGGGCTCCCACAAGGGTTGAGATTGACATATCAGACTGACATGGGAAATGAAGCATCATCATAATCAAAAGAACAATTTTTATGATATGCAGGAAAGGCATATCTTTAGGATGTAAAGAGAAATCATATAAATGTAATAGATTGACTATCATAAAGATAATTGAGATATAATCATACTAGGCACAATTGATTAGGCAACAAGCATGCCTTACAATGATACAGTCTAAAAGTGAAAAGCAACTACAAGTGTTGGCCTTTTAATAAGTTTACACACTGAATAAGACAACCATCACAACCAAGTCTTAATATGAGACAACCATAAAGCACAAAGCAATGTTACAACACTCAAGTCAAGGTAAGTTTTCATGAGAAGTGATGCTAATTGATGGAGAATTTGTCTCCTTACAATCAACATTGGAAATGTTCCTGTATTAGACAATGTGATCATCCAAAAGGCACAAAAGACTTTAGAAATTTCACAGTTAGGAATGATAGCAAATGTACAAACAAGGAGCATGTGAACTGTTTCAATGTCAGAGGTGAAGAATGAAATACAAATCAAGGCTACAATGTGTTGGAATAAATTCAAGGGCATGGGGATAGTTAGCTGAAGTCTTTTTAAAGATAATAACTTCAATATATGACACTAGAAAGACCAAAAATTCAACTTAAAAAAGTGCAACAATATAAATGGACTATGCATGCAAATAATCAATGGGCAACCTACAAGTTTTTTGGGGCAAAGTTGTGAGATTCATATAGGGAAAATCAGTCAACATGAAGGGTAAATTTATAAACAATAATCACAGTCAAGCACCCTGAACTGGCGAGTCACAGTGACCTTAGTGCAAGGGGAAGATGACTATAGTAAGGAATGTTGCATCTTCATGGCCTTTGAACCAGCATCATGGAGGAGCTAAATCTAGCAAGAGCATCAATGCTGCTATAGAAGAGAGTTCAAGTCTGCAAGTAAAGGAATGGAAGAAATTCTGAAAATAATTTATAACCTTGAGTGAATAAGCTTCAACAATTGGTTACAACTAAAAATGCATTCTTGCTTTTAAAATACAAAATACCCATATGTTGTTTTTGAGTAAAAATGCAGAGGCATAGTTTACCCACATGAGGGTTTTATCAGAAATACAAAAAGAAAAGCCATGAGATGCTATTATGGGTCAAACAAATTTTGAGTTCAAACACAAGAATAATGAAAAATACAGTGTTTTTTTTATACCCAGATCATACATAGAAGGCCCACGGCCTGGAGGAGGTTTTGTTCACAAATACCGATCCAGTTGATTCTCGATGATATTTTTTCCAAGTTTATATCAAGATGCTTTGTGTTTGTGTAAAAAAGTGTTCATATTTAAATCTCCAAGTGAGACACAGGAATATAACTTCGGGTTTCTTCACCATTATTTACTGCAAATGAGCTTCAAGTCAACCTCTAATGGCGACCAAGAAAGGAATAAAGAGTAAGTAGAAAGGAGTAAAGAGTAAACACATAGGAATAAGGAGAAAACCCAAACAGTAATGAGTATAACCATGATCAAATCCAAATATAGAAAGGTTTCTAGAAGATAATTTGGGCATGGTTCCAAAACCTCATGACGACCTTAGGTTTAGAAAAACTAAATGTAGTGAAAAAATGCTACAACCATGGCTATTAATCCAGGAAGATGTTTCAGAATGAAGTTAAATTTTTTAGAATGGTGTAGAAAAAGCACTTACCATGCATTGTTTCAAAGAATTCCTTTGAAAATCGTCAGGAACATTGATATATGGCGAAGAAATCTCCCAGAAGACTCGCAGTTTCAAACCCTCATGGCGGTGTGTGCAAAATGTCTCCAACGCGTAGCAAGAGAGAATTGACAAAATTATTTGGGGTTTGATCACTTTTGGACAGTTGCCCTAATCATTTAGGGATTTTTGTCTAAGTTTTAAAGGAAATAATAATCACTTCATAATGGGCCGTGAATTAAACTTCATTATATTTGCCTTACAAATTTTTTTGTTAAGTTCTCATGTAATGTGCAAAGAGGCACAAATATAAGATGGTAAATATTAGGCATTGGGTGAGGTGATTATTTTTATTAATCTCTAATGTTGATATTTTGCATTATACCATGTGAGGATAATTAATTAAATGATAAGTTATAAATCATTTAATTAATTCAACTATTTTTTAAGAGCAAATGTTAAACATTAAGTTGCCCCAAGCATGCATGGCTTACAAAGGCGTGAAGATGGAGCTTGACTGTAGCTTCAAGTCAATGTCACATGTAAAATTCTTATAAGATGCTTATTTTAGATTGCGCATGACAAGAAATGTTGAAAATACTAAAAAAAAAATTCGCTCATGCACAAGTGGAGCTTCAAGTTAAGTTATTCAAATCATGTGAATAGTGAGGCTCTTCTTTCAATTCCACATCAGTTCACAAGGTATTTTGGTCAGGCGCAAGGAGAGGTGGAGTTTTCTAGGCACAAAGTGCAATTTCATGCAGTTTTGGGATATTTTTATTAGGGTTTTCTTTTCTGCTCAGATTTCACATTGGAGATGCTATTTTCACTTCAGTTCTCATTTAGTTCTATTATTGGCTGCTTTGTGCTTTCCTTTTGTATATATTGGAAGAACTTAGTCATTTTTCCTCTAGTTCTTGTTTTTTAGCCTTTGCATTTTGCAAAGAGAAATATCATGTAACTCAATTTTTTAGTTTTCAGATTAATACAATAGGTTTACAGGTTCATTTTGTGTCATTTTGCAAAGATTCCTTCGATTTCAATGAAATCAAAAGTCTTCCTTATCATTATGATGTTTTTATGAATGATTTGATGAAGTTTTATTGTGTTTAATATCAAAACCTTTAAAATTATTGTCTCATTTATATTTGCATGCATTCAAAATAGTGAAAATCATAGGTCTAGGGTTGTGTAACATAATAATCTATTCTTTTTTGCTGAGAAAACTTTGTTTTCCTTCAAAAGTGGTTTATTCAAGCCTTCCTTAGAATCATTTTTGTGGTCAAACTATCAAATTGACTTGTGTGGATAGTTTTTCTGAAGTTCATTGTGAATCGTAGTTGCAAGTTTTTTTTATCAATTAGGTGTATCATCGTTAATTTACAGTTTTACGTGTATTTATTACAATCTTTGTATCCCTTTTCCAACACAAGCTACCCAATTATTAATTTGAGAATCATATAGGAACCAACCTAGAATCTGGAGGTCTATCTTCACCATAGGAATATCCACATCCTGAAGATAGTTCCCATGTTTCAACAAATTTCTGAATTTAACCATTCAAGCATTCAGGTGCAATCTGTTGGACAACAATTAGCTCTAACCATCTTCTCTGCCAATCATTAGGTGAGGTTGAGAAAATAAATAATTAAGACCCTGATGATCAGATCTTAGCTCAAATGGTTTCCCCAATAGATAATATTGCCACATTTACAACAAATGCACAATTGTTATAAGCTTGAGATCATGGGGTACATAGTTCTACTCATAGGTTTTCAAATTCCTAGACCAATAGGTAATAAATCATCCATACTATATAAGTACACCACCTAATCCCTCTCCTGAGGCATCAATGATGACTACAAATTGACCCTCTGGGTCAGGCACTTTCAAAATCAATGTTGAAGTCAAATTTTCTTTCAATATATCAAATATCTCTTGAAATTTTTTTGACCATTCAAATCTCTTACCTTTTCTTTGAAGAGAGGTAATGGGACATGCAATTCTTGAGAAATTTGCTACATACTTCCTGTAATATCCTACCAGTCCCTTAAAACTATGAACTTCTTGCAAATTTTTAGGTGTAGGCCATTCTAAGACAACTTTTACCTTTACGAGATCCACTGCAATTCATTTTGTTGAGATTATATACCCCAAATACTACACTTCTTTCTAGAAGAATGTGCACTTTGATAGCTTCCCATACAACTTATTCTCTCTAACCACTAAAGGGAAAACTACAAATGTTGATGATGCTCTTCCTCATTCTTGGAATATATTAGTATGCCATTGAGGAAGATGAGATTTTTTTTATCTAGGTAGTCCTTAACTACATTGTTCATCAAGTTCATGAATGTTGTAGGTGTATTCATTAGCCCAAGTGGTAGGACTGTGAACTTGTAGTGCCCATACCTAGTTATGAAAGTTGTTTTAAGGATGTCCTCATCCATGAGCCTCAACTAATGGTACCAATATTTCAAATCGATCTTAGAGAAAAATGTTGACCCATACATTTGATTGAAGAGATAATCTATATGTGGCAATGGGTACTTGTTCTTAATTTTTGCTTTATTAAGCATGTGATAATCTATGCTCAAACTCAGTGTTACATCTTTCTTCTTAGAAAAGATCATTGGTGCACCCTAAGGTGAAACACTAGGTCTTATCAACCCTTTTTCTAGTAGTTCTTACAATCGTGCTTTCAATTCCATTAACTCTATGGTAGTCATCCGATAGGGGGCTTTGGATACTAGATCTGATCCTTCTATGATATTGATGGAGAGATTGGAAGTTCTTTTAGGAGGTAATCCAAGAAATTCATTTGGGAATGTGTTCTCAAAGTTTTGGAGAAATGGGTACTTTTCCATGTCTGGTCTTTCCTTACCCATGGATTCTCCGTCTCCCTCTTCATGAATTTTTTTAGACTCATAGAGAAAAAAATCATCCTGGAATACAAACTCTTTTATTATCCTTTGGTTCTTCTACTTCCTCCATTTTAACTGCAAAGAGTTAGAATCCTCTTTCCTTATCCCTTTTCAATTTTGCATGGTGAATATTTTCCTTAGTTTAACCTCTGTGGAAGTTCCTTACAGGAACACTTTGTTTCCTAGATCATCTAAATAGTGTACTATATTGGCAAAGAAATCCACCTTCGCTCTATGCCTCCATAATCAATTGATTCCTAGGATGATGTCATAGGAACCTAAGGGGGCTACATAAAGGATAACTTCTATTGAAAAACTCAGTAGCTCAACCCTACCCTCAAATAGACACTACTCTACCTGAGCCCTTGACTATTTTTCATACTCAATTGACCAAGAACTCTCCATGTATCCAACATTTCTAGATATTTTTCTTAACAATCTAGGAGAAACAAAACACTATGTAGCACCAATATCAATTAAAACTAAAATTGGTACTCCAAATAAAATATCTCAAGTTTCTATGGGAAACTTGTGATCTAGTATTCTACCTAACTGTTGTCCAAAGCTACATGTATCCTCTGTTGAAAGGTAGCTTGTTGTGTCGGAAAAGGATGTCCTCATGGTTGAGGGCTTGGTGCCTTGCTTGGACACTAATTTGCATAGTGATCATCATCACAAAAAAATCATTCTCCTGGAAGACCCCTCCTTTCTATAGGCTTTGCTACATTATCCCCATTTCTCTTTCCATTATTGTTACCATCATTCCTCTTGTCCCCTCTAGCCTCATTTTGATTCCTACAAGTGCCCCTACCACCTTTCTTATGAAAATACTTCTTGTAACCTCTTTTGTTAAAAGGTTGTGAGGATTGGGACCAATTATACTTTTGTAGTTTCTTTCTCTACATGTTGACATGGATTTGAGCCTTTGTTCTTGCTTAATAGCCTTCTCATACACTTGGTCCATTGCGATAGGACCATGTACATCCACTTCTCTACCAATTTGGGAATTTAAACCCATTATGAAATTTTAGATTCTATACTGTTCATCCTTTTGACATTGAGGGATATATTTTAGAATGCATGTGAAATTTTCCCAATACTCATTCATAGAGGAATCACCTTGCCTTAAATTATGAAATTCCATGAGCTTCTAGTCGAAGTAAAGTTGTGGTAACCACATTTTCCTAAATATGGATACAAATTCGTCCTATGTTAGCTTCAAGGAGCTCAAACCTAACTCCATCATTTTGTTCATCCACTATGTGGATCTTCTTTGACTAGTTGATATGCTCCCCGTACAACCTTGGTTACTTCAGAGTAATTATAGAACTCAAAATACTTCTCCATTTTGGTGAGTCATACCTCTGTGACATATCCTCTTAGCATACTATTGAATTTTGGGGAAGTTATTTTCTTCATGTCCCTTGATAATTCTTTCGCTAATTGATCCCTTTTTATAGCATTTGACCTAGATTATGACTAGGTTTCCTCATTCTCAATTTGAGTAGTATATACATGGAGATTTTTGTTTTCACCCTCAAAATTGGTTTCTTTCCTAGGTCTTCCCCTGAACAAGGGTATTAATAATTTCCTTTGCTTCTTACATAGCAATAATTTGATCTAGCTTAGCCTCTAAATTCCTAGAGGGTTTCCTGACTTCTTGACTTCTTTCTTGATTACTCCTAGTTTATACCATCTAATGAGTTCTACTACACTGAAAGTTTAAACCATTTTAATTAGCTCCATTTATCATACTTATTCATGCAAATTCAAAGAGGTTTTGAACACACAATTTGAAATATTTTCTTTCATTAAAACATACATGGATACATAAAATTCTCATTCATAGTAATATTTTATTATAAGATGACTATTGGTTGTGAAGAAGAGGAGTATAGCCCTCATATTCATCAAAACTTATTATTACAATCTTGGGTGGTGAACACACTTGCAGGTGCTCTCCCAACCCTTCTAGTTTATTTATAGTATTATTAATATTAGATTCACTAGGCATGTGCATAGAAGGATTTGGTTTGTCACTCGACTGAGTATATGTGGGTGATGGCGTTGGTTGCCTCCTTCAACTTATCTTGTTTGAAATGTTTCATGGCTTCATTGAAGTTTTCAATATCACCAAGCCATGCCTCTCCATTAATGTTATTTCCCTCAATGGTTTTTGTGAGATCCTTCTGCTCTTTCTTTGCCTATAGATACCTTTCATTGCTAGCAAAATATTTCCTAACATTTATTTTAGTTCACACTATTCTAGAAAAAGGTTTCCAAACATTAACCACTTAATGCTAGGTGCAAAACTTACATAGTGAGCTCATAGGTTGAGTGCTAAACCTAATTGCTTTGATACCATATGTAACAACCACCTCCTAAAAATAATTTACTTGGTTTTATTTACCATGTAGTAATAAACTAACTTCATAAGTAGAATGAGATACAAATTTTTCTTTTCAATATAAAAAATGCAACTGCATAGCTGAATGATTAAACATTTCATATCATCTTATGCTTCTTTTCAAACTAAAAAGAATAATAAATCTTTTTCTTTTTACATATCAAAATGAATTATTTCAATTAAAGAAATATATCATTACCTTTTAAAGTAAAAGGTCAAAGATCCCATATCTAGATACTTTCTATCTTCCAAGACTCAACAAGTCATCTACAAGAGGGAGAGCATCATCTAGGTGCTTTGTTTCCAACAACGAATCAATGCTCCCCTGCACACCTTTCTAACTAGAGGTGGCCCTACCCTTCAATGAAGGGTATAATTAAGAACCCTCTTAGTTTTTCCATTTAAGCTTTGACATTGTGCCCCACTTAACCAATGCCATCAGATAACTATGAATACCTTCCAACTATGTATAAAAAATTTGATTAGTTAAAAAAATTTGGGTTACAATGAACTGACAAGTGCATACAGAGAAAACTACACTCACTTTTTCCAAAGTATTTGAAACTATGTTCAACCGCTACTAATGAGTGGAGTCATTTTTTCACCCACCTCTACTCGACTTGGAGAACCATATTTGACCTAGGGTTGACTCAAACTTACTATTCACCCCTAAATATAATGTTAGGTTTATCTTATACATAATGACATCCTAGTCAAGACTTAACTATGTTGCTTAACTCTTACTTGCTTTGAATTCTCGAGTTACTCTTCATAATTGCATGGATCTTGGCAACTACCACTAATTTGAAGCTTATCAAGTTCTTGAGAGTAACTACTCTTGAAATTAGACTTTTAATATACTTGACATTTAAAAGATAATAACATGACCTACCTGGTCATTACTTAACACAATGGTATCATAGTTAAATACCCCTTTTTGGTTGTTTTTCATTAAAGAGAATAACTCATAGAAGAGTTTAACCGTTCAATAATAATGGTCAAATATTTATTTATAAAGATTCCATTTAAAATATCTTAGTCTTTAAACAAGAATATGGTTTATAACATAAAGATTAAGTACATACCACATCGGTTTGGCACCTACATTCAAGAACTAGCACTTAACCATGCTTATAATTTCCTATTTACTCTTGGGTTCTCAGTCTTATAAGCTTGGGTTCAATAACCACTAAGAAACAAGGTTCAAATTCTGCTCAACAATATTCCCTTGAAAAGACTTATTTAATCAATTACTAGCATAGCACCCAAAAACATGCCAATAGAAGAAATTACACAATATTTATTCAACACAAAGAAATAATCTCATGGTCTCAAAGGTAGTTTTCAGCCTAAACTCAACCACTTATTGCATGAGAAAGAGTGTAATAACAACAAAGTTCCTCTTTTTGTTTAAAGAAGTTTAACCATTCCAATAATCCCACAAAATACTATTTTTGCAAAAAGATAATATGTATGTAAAACAAAGCTTTCCTACTCAAGAATGTGATGGACTGATCAAGCTTCTACCCTACCCAAAAATGTGGCTCAAGAATCATCACTGTCCCTCAGAGGTCAAATTTATTGTGCAATTCTAAATTGTTGACCAAGAAAATAAGAATGGATGAAAAACACTTTTCTATAGTCTGCTATTCCAAATTTCTACATTGCAGCAATATTCCCATTAATAATTCTTCTTAGCACTCAACTATTATAAGGATATCCACCAAAAAATTCTCCTATTTCTTCCTCATAAAAATGAAACTAAAACCAATGCTGATACCCTCTCATTGGGTTGAAAAACCTAACCCCACATTATCTCATTCTATCTTAGTGAGAATAATCATGCCCAAACTGAAGTTTACAATTTTCTTTGTAACTAAATTTGATTTTAGTTATAGAATTAAGATCAGATAAAGAATATTACCTGATTCTCCTAGCCTCTTGACCATTCATAAGAAAGAACAATTGTAAAGATAAGTTGAAAATAATTATCAAAATATCTTATTCCTTTCCAATAAAACCATGACTAGCACAAGGTAGCAATCAACCTTCAAAAATAGTTATGAAAATAGTTACCAAGCTATAATCTTGTGGTAGAAACCACGACTCAATATGTGAAAGAATCTTGAATTTCAAATATTAACTACTATTTGCCACATTCATGGAATTCTCCACATAGCCTATCAAGGCTCAAATTTTGTAGTTGTGTAATAATAAACTCCTTTCAATCAATAATACTACTCCTCTATCAAAGAGTCGAGCTTATACAAGCACCACAACTAAACAACTGTTTCAAATATTCATAAAGAGTATAAATTTTAATGCATTCAAAGTTTAAACATTAATATTTTTACCAAACATAAACAAAGGCAATATCGACATTGATATTATCACACCATTATTTTGGCATAATTGCCATGTTATAATAAACTCTTAGATAACTAAAATGATTGGCATCTACCATTCTTTTCTTAGCATGCATTTTAATATCAATAACATTAAATGTCAACGTATAGATTACAATGCCTTTATATATATATGTGTGTGTGTGCATGTTATTTTCTCCCTTTAATACACGTGTATACATATATATGTACACATGTGAACATATAAATACATACGTCGATACATATTTATCACATATGTATGTAGGCATATGTACATATGAACATATATATATATATATATTTATGTGTTCCTTTTCAACCCACATATATATACATATATACAAATATAATTTTTATATATAATAAGCAATAAAAGTTATTAAATACTCAAATTTACTTACACCTAAGAAAAATTAAAAGAATAATAACCAAACAACCATGAGGTTTTGCATACCTTCAAGATGCTATAGAAAACCCCAGACATGTTTGGGTTTGAAAAATTCAAACACTTGACTGACGCGAAGATCAAATGGCCTTGCTAGAGAACTCATAACATTACCCTTCTCCCAGGTGATACTCCCCCTCTCCCTCTATAGGGCATGTGGAAATGTTCCTGCAATTCCACTCAAGAAACAATCGAGAATTTAGTTATAAAAATGCATCATAATAATATTGTTGCATTTTCATCCATACTTCATTTCAATGTAGAAACATCACATCGCATTTCATCATAATCATATCATCACATATCCATCAGTAATTCATTTACACATGTAGTAACATCACATTGCATAAACTCATCATAGCATTTAGCTTCCTATATTTCATAGTCTCATATTTCATTATAGTAATTACCATGAAGTAAAAAAGTAATTTTGGGAAATGAATGGTGGGGCATAACAATATACAAGAGATAAAGGGATAAATTTAAATAAAAAAACATGTAGGGAAGAAAAGAATATGTAGAAGTGCACATAAGGTCCACATTCTACAAGAATGAAAAATGAAGTATGTAGAAATTTAGGGAATTAGGGAACATAAGTAGTGCAAAATTTCCTGTAGAATCTAAAACTTTATAAGGAAATAAAAAATTAGAAACATAGGGATGTAGGATTGAGAAAGAAGTAGGGATGTAGGATTGAGAAAGAAGTAGGGAAGTGTGCACAGATGGACACATGGTATTCAATCATGTAAGGAGGTACTAAAAAGTTTGAAATATTATAGGAATATGGAAGGAAAGAGGACTAAGTAGTTTGCAATAAGTGTGAAGGTGCATAGAACTTCCCTAAATCTATAAGAAAAAATGAATGTGAAATGGACTTGTCAAGATGAGGGGTAGATAGAAATAGGAGAGATACAAAATTCCATGTAGGATCTAAAATTTGGAGCAAAAGAAGGAAATATTAAGTGGAGGGAAGGGGGTTTTCTAGAAAACCATAAATATCCATGAAATCTATAAAACTCTATCAAAGCATGGAATTGACCCAAAACCTTCTAACTTGTATTTTCTTTTATATTTTAACACGTGAAAAATAATTGGAAGTGCACAAAACATACCATGACATATAAGTTATCCAAGGGGGCCCATTAAAAAAATTTAGTATGTTGTTAAAAATAGGAAAAACTTGGCCAAGGCAATAAAAAAGGCACAAGATATAAAATTTTACATTTTTAGGGTAAGTCCCAACACAACCAAGGTTAGGATATGATCTAAGAAGATATTTTTCTTCTACTCTCCATCCTAATTTTCCTCTATTAGCATAATTTCCTAATAAGAAACTATGGAAGCCTTCAGGTATCAGAATCATGTTCATTATTCATATTATATTTTCTTTTCCTTCTCATTTTGAATGTTATTGAAAAAATTGATATTTTGGTCACCTTCTTTGGTCCATTTAATCCTTATTTTTTTTATCTCTAAAACATTTATCCACAAATTTGGATGTCTTATATGCAAGTTACCATATTCCTCTCTTATTCTCTTAGGATATCATATAAATCATCTGAAAGAGGATATATTTTGATCTTATCTATTCAAATTTGAAGGAGTTTGTTTTGTTAAATGACATTCCTAGAGACAAATATTCAAATTATATACTATTTTAAATTTTATATTATTTTTCCTAAATATTATAAACATCTTAGTGTCATAATCGACTATTTGGGTGAGCTAGGAATTATGGACAACCTTGTTAAAGTTTGGATATTCCATCCATATTTTAATTAATATTGAAATACACTCTTCTCTGGAAGTTTTACTTGTCAATGACCAAGGATATGGGTCAACATGGTCTAAACTCTCTACATCTAGGACCTCTAAACTTAGAATGACATCCATTTCAATAAAAGAGGTAGAGATGAAGAAATTTGAACTTTCTATAATAATTTCCTTGTCTTTTCATTTTCTTTTATAGGTGAACCATTCCTTGTGGTTCATCTAGGACCTCTAAACTTAGAATGACATCCTTGCAAAGTAACAATTTAGAGATCAATAAATTTTAATTCTTTTTATAATGAAGTCTTTATTGCTCTTTTTGTTGCTCTAGGTTTACCACCCTTTTTGAATTTTAAAAGCTTAGTGTTTTGGTTCTTGGAGAAAAGAGGCAAGTCTCTTATTATCTTTTATGTTTTAAGTCCCCCTTTCTTATCTGAAGAATCCATCATGGCATTAATTTATTTAGATAAAATCAATTAAGAGTATTCATATGCTCTCAAATATCCTTGAATTTATTTCTTTGAGGGCCATAAAAATTAATAATAATAAAATTTACCTATAAAGGAACATATATTACTTGATAGATCATTCAAGAATAAAAAAACATAGATTTCAATCAATTCAATCTAATAGAAATTATAGATAATATTCTTTCCTCAAAAATAACTTATTTTGTGTCTTTGCTAAGAAAGCCCCACTTTCCATTAGTAGACATCTAGATAGTGTAATCCTTTTCAAGTTTGATTTCTTGAAGAAAAAATAGACTTGGTAATTTTTTTTCTCAAAGTTTCTCTACAAAACATGTCTCATGGAGGGTGAACTAATCCCATAATATTTTAAGAGAAAATAATCATAAGGAAACCTTTGATCTCTTGGTTCTTGTCAAGATGTCCTCTACTTGAGATTAACATCTAGATATAACTCCCCAAAAAAACTATAATTTGAAAAGTAGTGCACCTATTAGGTGTGCCAAAAATTTTAATAATAAATTTACTGTTTTATTTTTTAATGCTTTTATAGATTAATGATCTTATTTTTCTTCTATTCTGATTTGGATCCTTGTAGACAATCCCAACGTCTTCCAAATTTGATATTCTCTTCTCCTCCTAATAGGAGGCTTCTATACCAAAGGTTGATTTTTTTCCTTTCTTGAGACTAGATATATATTGATTTTCTCCTACCTCTTGAAGGAGATTTTTTTTATCCCCTTTCATATCATAATGTGCAATCATCCTTTTAGTTCTTTTAAGTTCTCCATCCTAAAGTTATGTTCTTTAAACAATGTCTCCCCTCTCGTGAGCAGTAACTCTCTTTTCCATTCATGTATTACCCTTAGATTATTTTTTTATTTCTTGAGCATATACTTTATTTTTTATTTGATGAAAACTTCTTCATTGTTGGTAAAGGTGTGTTTTACACCTTGCATAATACTTATTATATAAATTAATATTTATTTTTGGTGTAACTATGAATTCTAGGAATGCATACATTAGATGAGTTGACATTCTTGGGACCACATGCATGTTATATATAACATTGGGATAAGTATTTAATATGGGTTGTAATTTTTCTCAATAGATTAATGTGACTCATGGGGGTTACACCCATATAAATTAGAAAAACAAATAAATTTGTTTCCTTATAAACAGGTTTCCCAAGTACAATATGGGTTGTAAATTATAAAAATATTTAACATTGGGATAAATATTTAATATGGTTTGTAAATTAGAAAAATATTTAATATTGGGAAGATTAGTACACAAAGGGAAAAATTAATACTGAAGTGGTTTTGGGGGACAAGGTTTTTCAAGCTCATGATTTAGAGGCACATGGTTCATGTACCACTGTTTGATGATTTCATGTAAGATATATTTTATAAAAGTAAGAAAATGTGTAGTTGAGGGGTGGGCGCAAAAATTTGGGGGGCCAAAAAGGGACCATTTTTTTTTGAAAGGCTATAATGTGAGCGCGTTATAACACACTCACATTATGGCTTGGTGTGGTCAAGCCTTTAACGTGCTCATGTTATAACGTGAGTGTGTTATAGTTTGTTATAAAAAAAAAGCAAATTGAATTCATTTCATTTCACTGTCGTATTTTCTTAGCTTGCGGCCAACAAACCCTATCATTGCACGCTCACATTTTGGAGAGGTCAAATCCTAAAATTTCTTCATGAAATATTTTCAATTTCTTCGCCAGGATGCCGCCATGTAACGCCCCGCCAATGAACCTAGAGGACAACAAAGAAAGAGGAATGCAAAAGATATGGATTTTTTTTAAAACAAAACATTAACATTGTCAAGAACCATGATTATCATTAAATAAAATTACTCAACATAATGATCAAATTTCAAATGAACATACAGTCTAAAGTTACTAATATCGTTCACAATGGAGTAAACCATCGATAACTCATAAAGTAGTAGCGAAAGATAATAGAACTTATCATTTACATTCTAGTCCTAAGTCCTCTTAGGTTCCCCAACGTTGTTACTAACAACATATAACACAAGAAAAGGGTTACATTTCTTTTCCCTTTCATCCTACTAGACAAGGATAGATAAACATTTATCATTTAAGTACAACAGAAAAATATTTACATAATTACTAAATAAAATGAACGTCTTATAGTTACTTTTCCAGGACTTAGGTACATCATGATACACTCCTAGATTATCTTAATAAAGAATGAGATAACATTTGTTCATTTTTCATCCTATACTAACTCCTAATCCATAGAACACTAACCAAATACCCTTTTTCATTACATCAGAGTACAATGTTACATTTACTCTAAGGTAAATTCGTTAACACCATTATGTAGTGTGACATAGATAAAAGATACATACATGAAATTTTCCATACATGAATTAGTAACACCATACCACCACCAATTAATCACATCACACTACCTTACTACATTTACCATATGTAATAATGATGATACCCACATAGCCATGAAGAATGTAAGAAGAATAATTCTAAAGTGAAGATGAATATGATATGCATCACTACATATTGCCTTAACATAGTTTTCTATTAATTGAAAAGATACATCATCATTCCTTTATAACATGCACCAATAAGAATTATGGCTAAGACATTCCTCATAACGAATATGCCTATAGTAATTAACCATCTACTCATCCCAATTATTACTTTTCCCATAAATGCTTATGCTAATACATAAGAATGAAACATCCTTTAAGAAGCATATCTTATAATGCATACATCCCATTTAAGATTTAGGATCTAAAATTCATTCCTTAACCAACTCAAGTGCCTAAGATTAACATTCATTCAGATGAGAAGATATAGATACCACAAGAGCACATGAAAGGAACACAATCAAATAATCCTAGATAACGAACTATCATCATTAACCTCCTATTACATTACTTCTTAATACATTATCCTTTAACTAGGAGCAATCCAAAACTCATATGAAACTATGATAATCCAATAAATAATATTCTCTTGGAAAATAGGATCCAAAGCATGATCCATAAACACGAAAAGAATCATCACATGAAGACACTCGAATCCATCCATGCACTCGAACAAGGACATAGATACCCGATGGAGATAGGAAACCACCCAACCATGTGGAACCTGAAGGACCACCCCCTGTGCTAGGAGATAGACATAAATCCCTCAAACACACAAGAATTAAGGAAGAGCAACTACCTAAAACCAAGGGTTATCATACAAGGAATGCAAGGGATAGAATTCAAACAAGGATCATTTCAAAAACTTACAAGCCATACTCACATGGGTAAGATATGAGCCTATCTAACCCAAGGTTCTAAAAAAATGACACATGGATACAACATCAACATACATAAGAATCTGATTATTCATGAATAGAAAACAAGGCTACCAATAGATGCATGAAATAACTCCAATCTTCATGAAACTCAACACAACTCCACGAAACTGAAAAGAGAACACCATAGAACTATATAGGACCAAATAATACACTAGAAACCTTCTAGAAACAAGAAATACAAAACCGAAAAAAATCATTTAATGAGTTTTGCAAACATATTCCCAAAAACTGCCCTTAAAAGCCTAAAAATGAAGGAGGGCAAAATAAACATTCATATGCTATTAAAAGCATAGCAACACCATCATTTTTGGAATTAAGAAGACACAAAAACCAGCATGAAAACACTCCACAAATGTTCCAATTCAATATAATTCTAAAGAAAGGACAAGAAGTACAGAAACCCTACCCCAAAATGAAGCTAAATCCCTCTTGACAACAATCAAGTTTGCCAACCATAAAATAGTCAAATCAACTCAAAATCCAAATCTGTAAAACCCAATTTCAGATTTGACCCTTGAATACTTAGAAACATGGGAGGAATTGACCAAAAATAACTCAAAAATTCACAAAATGTGAAACAACAAATGGATCCCTTAAAAACCCTCTTTTCGGCAAACTCAATTACAATCAAACATCAAAATGAGAAAACCCAACATATAGTAGCATTTCATCACTTGAAAGAAACAATTAAAAACATTCAAATAACATATTATATAACATACATATAAATCTCTATAAATTTAAAACACAAATTATAAATTAAGTACAAAACCTACCTCAAAGCATGAGAAATTTGAATGCTAAAAATTGAAGAAGCTTTCCAAACTCAGATCTGTAATCCAAAGCACGATCAAAAATTAGAATTTCACACAATCTAGTAGCAATTCCATTCACCTCAAACCATAATTAAATTCCAATTCACTCTCCTCCAAATATTTATTCAAAACCACTCAAAATTTCTCAGAAACCTTTGAAAAATTACTTCAAAACCATGTAAAATCTCTCCATTTTCTCTCCATTCTCATACTCCCCAAAAACATCTCTTCCAGAATCCTCCAAATTTCATGCACATCAAAAGTGAAAAACCCAATTTACCAAATTTTTCCCATAAATAAAACTAATTAAATTTAAAAGGAAAGAAAAACAAAAAAGAAAGTAACTTTCTTTCTTTTTCCCCAAAAGACTCTTCTTTTTCCAAAATAAAACAAGGAAATAAAATCCTCTCATAAAATAAAATATTAAAATATTAAAATATTAAATTAAAGCACCTATCTTCATCCCAATAATGAAATAATTAAAATAAAATAAATAATCAAATTAACTCACATAATTAACTCATTTGTTTGGGGTTTCCCACCAAATAAATTCAAAACATTTTAAAAGATAAAAGAACCTCCTTAAAAACAACCACTCCACCAAAATAGTAAATCAAAACACAAATGCTTACATATTAATATTTAAATAGTTACTAATAAACATATTAATGTTTAATGAATAACATTAGAATATGTTAATATTTATAACCTTATTTTCATTAAACATAATACACATATATACTTATGCAAAAATATAATATCTCAAGGAGACTTTTAACCAATCAAAAATCAAAAGACATAATTAAACACAATTAAAATATTAATTCAACACAAATCACTCCACAAAAACCATTCACAAACTAGGGTAAAGGATATTTCCTTAATGACATATCGAATAGGTGACTACAATTGACAACATCACCTCCTATGAGGCAATGGTTCAAGGCTAGGATATTTAGGGCCCTATGCTATCTCCACATACCACTATCAAGATTGTTTTTGGGCATGCTCAGACTTGTGAGACCAAGTGGAGTCAATACTTGGTACCTGCAATCTTGCATCACAAACCAAGAACATGTACATATATACCAACATAATATATAATCCACACTCATGCATTGGTGAAGGATAATTGTGACATCATGTGTCTCTCCTAAGAACATATCTAATATCAAAGTGCACCATAATAATACTACACACTATATTCTAATCTCTATCATGATTAAGGTCACATAAGTAACATCCAACATCAGAGTATCACACTCCTAGAACATAAGACACACCTTAAAAATTAAGTAGAAGGACTATAATTAATTCCATCACTAAACTAGGGTTTAGTGTCATAATACCTATTAGTTGTGTCTGGACTAGAGGGGTATTACATGCCACATAAATGGGGAGGTTGAATGAGTAAGCATTGCTTGTTTTTTTTGTGAATTTTTTTTAAATAGGTAAATTCAGATTGTTTTTAATGTTCATTTATTTAATTTATAGGATTTGAAAATCAACCTAAAATTCCTCCTCAAAATCCTTCTCCTCCTCATGAACAAGCACATGAAAAAATATTGAACAACCACAACAACGAACTCCTCCAACAATTCCTCAAAATCCTCTTGGAACTTAACAAAATTTAATGGGGGAAATTAAAAAAAACAAAAAACAAATTGAGGAGTTAATTGTGAGGTTGAACGATCCTATAAGTTCAACCTTGGAAAGAACTATGCTTGCAAATTCACTTCAATCCATGTTAACACATGTAGATGCAATTAGCAAGCAATTAAGTGGTTGGGCGGATAAGAGGTAGGAGTGTAGGAATTTTTATGCAGATAAATTATCATACAAAGAAGTAAAAGATGAAAAAATTACAAAATATGATTTGTGCTCACTATTCACTAACCCACGTACAAATCAAACTCTTGACCTTAATAGCAAGAGGTTCCCTATCCATTGGTGCAACCACTAAGGGATTAGGAACAATTTTTGGAAGAGGTGGTGGATGGTTTTTGACCATCCACCATGCAACAATAACGAGGTCCCCCAATATTTCTAAAGGAAACTCTACTGGGAGTTCATCCTCAACAAAGTTCCCAACTATTTTTATATGCGAGACTTTCAGGGGAGAGGTGGTGGGTTGGTACATGATAGACTTGGTGCATGTTAGGATCCTCAATGGAAAGGGAGACAAGTAGTACAATGTCAACCGAGGGAGAGTTCAAGGGGTAGGGTTCCACCCAATTCTTGTTAGGTTTGCGGGTCGACCTGTACATATGGCCCTACAAATAGTCAGGAGGATGGTGCACAAGATACGTCTGCAAATACGAAGTTGGTGATGGAAGATGTCATGTTGAATGAGGCTTTCAACCTCGATGCTTAGGTAAATGCTAGCATGTTCATTGAGTTTAATTTTTTTTGAAATGAAGTATTAACTAATTTAGTTTAATGATTGTAATAAAATTTTAAGGTCATAGTGTTGATATTGTTTACACCGGCCCTCCACCTATTTTTTACTCCACTGCATCTATTGCTAAGGTATGTAACTAGTAAAAAATTATAAATATTACATGTGAATAGTATTGTTATATGAATGGTATTCTAATATCTAATTCTGGATGTTTAATAGGTTAATATTGGAGGTTTCACGACAACACCTCCCGGTGCTAGTGGTGTACAAACCTTCATGCAAGTAATAAAATAAAGAGTTTAATTAATGCATTATACTTAATAGATTTGTGTATTTTATATTCATATAATTGATTACATTAAATTTCATATCTTTCTGTACACATCCAAAAATGGTCACGGTTGATCGAACCTGTTAATTAATTAAATATGAATTATTTAATTAATGTTCTTAAGTCATCTACATATAAATAAATTTAATTATTTATTTATATTGTTCATTTTCTAATTCTTCTAATTTAATTAAATAAATAAAGTTTATTTAATTAATGCTACCTTCCTCTTAATTAATTAAATAGATTTTACAATTTATTTACATTAATTATCACAAATTTAAATTCCAAATTTAAATGATATTCTTCTTTCCACACTTAATTAAATACTTTTGATATTTAATTAAATTATTTTTCAAATTTCCCATTCTTCTCACAAAATTAAATATTCTTAATATTTAATTTAAAATGCTTTTTCTTTTCTCACATAATTAAATATTTGTAATATTTAATTAAAGTCTTTTCATATTTCTCTCACACATAATTAAATATTTATTTATTTAATTATGAGAGACACCTTTCAATTGTCTCTTCATTTTCTGTCTTTCAGAATTCCACCTTCTTTTCAAATTCTCGATCTCTCACCGTTCATTTCAACAGGTTTGAACTTGACCGTCGATCTTGGCCAATCGAATTCCCACCTTCAAAAATCTATAAATACATCCCTTTCATGACCTAAAAAGGACCTCGAATCTCATATTTTCATGCGTAGTTACTATAGTCGCATTCTAGCATTCATAGCATTTCAATTCAATAGTTTAATCTTTTAGATGCATATGCATTTTTAATGTCATTCTCTCAAGCTGCCATTCTACAAGCTACTGTTTTAAACACTAAGAGCAAAGCATCTTGAAGTGAATCCTTGGAGATAGAGGACAATGAAACGAATTTGAAGAAGCTGTGGTTTAGAGTTTGTATTTACTTTATTTTATTTAGTTTTCTTCAATCTAATGTTTCATTGGTGTACTAGTTTATATTCAATTTAATTGACACATTCTAACGTACACACTTTCAAACTCAAAGCATTAATTCAAATTGCATATCTAATAACTAGATGTTGATAGATGACAAAATTTCAATTACAATATAGTTTTTTAGAAAGTTAACATAAGTAGCAATTACTTCACATAACATAAGTAATAACTAGGAGCAACTACCAATTACATTTTCTTGTCATGGCATTCCATGAGAGCACATTGTATTTAGGCATTTTTTCAAACAATTCATTTCCTTTTCTATGCTATGCATGCTTAGAAAAAATATGCAAAAGCATAATAGTAAGCAATAGCATAGACAATGCAATGAGTTGTTTGAAACAATTCCTCAAAGAAATGTGGTCTCCTGGTAATTTCCATCACCATGAGACCAAATTTCTTTGAGGAATATTTTCAAATGACACATCACCTTGTCTATTCTACCACATTTTCCATACATGTCTACCAAATCATTTTATCAAACCATTCACTTCCTTCCTGCTATGGCTAAAATCCTAAAATATGTGCTTTCCAACAAACTATGGATGCTTGGAAATAATATATGAAAACATAATAGTAAGCAATAGCATAGACAAGGCAGTGTGTTTTTTGAAAAAAAGTCTCGAAGAAATATGGTCTCATGGTGATGAAATGAAATTCCATCACCATGAGACCATATTTCTTTGAGTCATTTTTCTTGGCAAGAGACACTGCACATGTCATTTTGTGTTTTCATTGATGGAAACCCTAGTCAGTGATTCAATCCACATTTCAATAGTTGATTATACCAAAATCCAGATCGAAGAAATGTGTTATTTGTCAAAGCTACAACAAGGTATCCGACAAAGTTGTGTTTAACGATTCATATGCAATTCTTTGTTATCAGTTTAAGTTGTGGATCTTAGGGAAGATATTCTGATGTATGAAATATGTTATCCTTGAATCATAGAGCCTCATATTGATTCATGTACAGGTTAGAAGATTCGATTGATTGATTTTCTGTCTAACTGTGCAAGAAGGACGACTATGTGAATATAGCGTGTTGTGGATCTTCAAGGGGTAATTGTTTGAAGTGTTTTGTGCTCAAGCATGTTGTTTTGGGTCCTCACTATGTTGTGGCTGACTTTGGTTGGTGCACATTGAAAATTATCTATAGATTGAGATGACGGTTTGTAAATATTTTATGTTTTATTGAAGCTGACATGTGGTTGATAAAATCTTTAGTTGTGGATATATATAAGCGATCATTTATATATTTTGGTGGGATGTCTAAAAAATGTTGATGTGTGTTGCAAAATTCAGAAGGATTGTAGAGCGATTATGCATAGTTTCACTTGTTCATAAAATATTTGCAATGTGAATTAAAGAAGACACGACAAAAGGGAAGAATTACTCAGAAGGTCAAGAATGCGATTGATGTACTTAACTGGAACTGTAATCAAGCATTAGTAGATGCTATTCTTTCAGTTCAAATATTCTAGATGAAATCCAAATGTTTTGTAAGATAGTGAGTCTTCATTTTGTATTTGAGCAGTGAGCTCTAGGTAGTGTTCCTGAATGCATGTGCATTCCCATTTGTAAACACTTATATTTGAGTGTAATCTTGTTGTGGATTGGCCTTCCACTGTGGTTTTTACCCTAATAGAGTTTCCACATAAAAATCCTTGTGTTATGGTGTTGTGGTTGATTGCTTTATGTTCTTGCATCTTTCTTTTGATTCAATGCTGCAAGTGGTTTAACTGTCATATTAATAAAGTTAAATTTTGTAGAACATAGATTCAGCCCCCCCTCTCAGTGTTCCTTGATTCCAACAATTGGTATCAGAGCCTAGTTCCTTGGAGAAGTTTAAAATCTTGGGGAAGATTTGGGAAAGTGATTCAATGGATTCTGGAAGTCTTCATCAACAACTTATGGTGGCAGTAGATGATCTTGATTAGTCTAAATTTGGAGTCAGGGAATTGCAAGAAAGCCTCTTGAATGTTGAGAAATTCATTCAGTCATTGAAAGATCAATCAATAAGTCTAGGGAAAAGAGAAAGGAACTATGTGATCAGATCAAGCAAAAAGACAGTAAAAGCATGGAAGATGAACACCTGAGTCAAGCCCTGAAGGAAAATATAGAAGAATGTGAAAAGTTTTTTAGAGATAATGTTGTCCTAAAGCATGAGATGGAATCTATTGTGATGAGGATGACCAAGGAGATTGAAGATATAAAGAAGAATGAAGAGAATCTTGCTTAGTCCTTGAAAGAGAAATCTGAAGAATGCAGCTGAATCAATGATGGATTCATTCAGTTGGCGCTTGAATTGCAAAAATCTAGAAACAATGAAGAAGAGCTTGAAAGATAGATTATTACCCTCGGAGATGAACTTTATATTGAAAATGAATACAAGGATAAGTTCAAGATTATCTCAACTAAGTGCTTGATGAACCAATTAAAAGTCAGAGGACTGGAAGTGACAAGCGAGGTCTTGGATATGAGGAAGGAGAAAGCTGCGGATCTGGACAAAGGAGATATAAACAAGGAAATCATATGAACAAAGCTAGGAGGTATCCGATAAGACAACCTAATGCTCAAAGGTTCAATGGTTACTGTTTTATTTGAAATAAATTTGGTCATTTGGCTACTCAATGTAGAAGTAGAATCAATCCAAGTGGTCCATCATTCTCTGGTCAGTGTTTCAATTGCAATAAGTATGGGCATAAGTTAGTTGAATACATACATATGTCAAATTTTTTTCAATAGATATGTCAGATGTTATGCATGCAATAGATTTGACGATATCGCTAACCAGTGAAGATCAAGAGAAAATCAATGGAATAATTGGTCTGAACAAAGAAATATTGTGCTATAACTATAACAAATCTGGTCACATTGCAAGACTCTATAGAAGTAGAAAGGGTCTGGTAAAAAAAGGGAAAAATATGCAGGAGGATGATAAGGGAAAAGGAAAAGTTATTGCATATGAGATCAAGAATCAAATGAAGAAGACATGGGTGAAGAAGAGTGCTTCTGATGCAGGAAATGGATCAGCACCAAAATCTGGTACTGGAAATTAGTTTAAGGCCTCTGGCCTAGGGGGAGTTCTCAAGAAAATATTTTAACCCCCTTGTCAGTAGTTGATACCGAAATGTGGCAGATAGCATTGATTGCATTACTAATGTGTAGATGTTTTGGGATCTCTTGTGGAAGAGATTTGTACAAAATTGAAGGTCCGCAGAAGAATTTTCTTTCACAGTCTATGAAAACAGGGTATCCAGATGACCTAGGGATAAAGCATTTATTGTGAATAAAAAATTAGGTGTGAGAATGATAAAAATATTTCTATGTCTCATTTGTCACATTGCATTATGAGAAGAAGAAGTTTGGAGAGCTCTGCAAGTGAACTTTGGCGAAGATTCAAGTTTGAAGGTGATTTGGCAATCAAACCCTAATCCGACAAAAGGTATTTATCTATGAACTCATGAACTTGAGAATTTTGGAAATGGCTTCTCCGTTGGTTGTGGATATTAAGGATAGGCCCCATTCGAAATTCAAATGGTGCTCATTCAAATCCATCAAGAAAAAACCATTAGGTGCATTTTCTTCCGTTTTGTATGGTGTTTTGCATATCAAAGATATTAGGGCATACATTCATGCAAATGTTGAAGAATTGGGAAGCTCCCAATTGTTAAATTTGTACACCAATCACATTGTGGGAGATTATTTATGTGTAAAACCCGAATTCAAGACTTTGGAGGAGAATAAGTTCACTCAAATTGTGAAGTTTCCCGTGTTCGACGAAATTAAATGGGTTTGGTATATATTGAGTCGAGTGCATGCCAAGTTTATGTGGTTAAGTCTGCCTTTCAGTATTACAAAGGAAGCTATAAGGATTGTTATTGGTTTGAATTCATCTGGTGGGTTCCCGACACTGAAATCTGTGAAAAACCAAACTGTCACAGATGCAACCGGTTCAAATTTTGACAGAAGAGCCATGACAGTTAATGCTATAATTGAAGTGGATGTCAGATTTGATTTTATGGTTATTGGATACAAAATCTATCACTCAGCCAAGATAACTCCGTATCTGGTACTACAATCTATTCAGCTTATCAAATGGTCAAAGAAAATGTAGAATATAATCTATGTGAATAACTCAGAAGCTAGATAATTGAAAACCTTGGTAAAATAAAAAAGGACAAGAAGAACATCTTCAAATATGGAAATCTGCTTTTGTGTCTATTCTTCTATTTCATGAATGAATTTTTGAGAGTTGGTAGAGTGCATTGGGAAAGTGACAGACCTATAGTTGTTCAAATCAAGGATATGTTATATAGAATTGAAGATATCAAAGCAAGGAAAATTGCTATCTGGGGCTACTTCAAAAACTTTTAGAGTGTTATGCAAGCTAGGGAAAGAATTTCAATATATTATGGAAAAGTATAAGGACACTATTTACTTCATGGTTGACACTGATCAGTGTCTGATGGAAGCAATAGAACCTAGAACAGTTCAGATAATGCCTATGGGATATGAGGTTGAAGAACACATTTTGGAGCTGTATGCTGAACACTTGTTGAGTAAACCTCAGGATCTGATAGAAGAAAGGTTTGGTACCTTTTCAGATAAGGATATACAAGTGCATAACAAACTGAGAAAGCCTGTGATAGTTTGGAGAGTGAGAAGGGAAGTTGAAGCTTTTGGAGAAACCTTGGGTATATCAGATGAAGTTGTGAGGGAATCTAGGAAGAAAAGAGAAGAAGACGAAAAAGGGGAGCCTGCTAGAACTAAGTCATCTAGTTCGACAACATCCTCTACCCGATCTAGAACTACAAGGAGATTTGCACCCTCATCCGGTCCTACAAAGAAATCAAGTCTCGTAATAGCTCAAGTCAAGATATCCAAGAGAGAAGGAAAGAGGAAGAAGGATAAAAGCACAAGAGTCTATGTTGTTGTTTCAGAGGATGAAGAAACTAAATCTAATGAAGAGGTAAGAGAAATTAAGCAAAAGGGTTCAAAAGCATCAAAAGTCTCTAAGGATAAGCCCTCCATTGAAGAGAAAGCAAAGAAAATGATGAAAATTGACAAATCAGGTATGTCTAGAGAAGAAGTGGAAAAAGCCCGAATTAAGGATGGTAATCTTAGGCCACTTTTTGTATGGTTTGACACCTTTGATAGTCCCGATCAAAGAATTCTTGAGGAAGCCACAATAAATTATTTGAATAATTTCAATATGAATCTCACTGAAATAAGTTTTGAGTTACCTAAAGGATTGTATGAAGTTTTAGAAGTGAGGAGAATGAATGCAAGAACTGAAGAAGAGAAAATGAGAGAATGGATACCTGCTGATCTCTGTCTGTTGATGTCAATGGATGAAATGAAGAAGATCCTAAGTGATGCAAAAAGGGCTTTTAAGAGAAAAACATGGGTGAACAAGCTGATGATTGGATAGACTGAAGAAGTTACAAAAGGCACTGAGAAAATCCTTAAGGTAGTGCTGTTGAAAAATAGATATAATGTTGTTTTTGAAGAAGCTCATAGTGAAGATGCTCCATATAGTCTGGTAAATGAAGAAGGAAAATAAGATACATTTGAGGATAGTCAGAATCCTCTTGACATGCAAGATGCTAAATTTCCTATGGAGACTGAAGCTCCTAAAGTTGTGTTAGTTGATGAAATTGAGATTCCTAAAGCTAAGGAAGATTCAGTGATTGAAGAAAAGAAGGTTGAAGTGAAGGAAATTCCTGTGAAAGAAAGAGACACTTCTAAGGTAGTAAAGGAGTTTTTGGAAGAACAATAGGAGGAGTTTGATATTGAACTAGTTAAAGGTCCTATCAACTTGGCCACTCTATCTACTATTGAGAAACTAAAGGTAGCATCATTCGCTCAGGCCAAGGCAAGGGAGGAGATTTTGAAATCTCACATTGAAGATAATGAGCTGTTAAATCTTGCATCCAATATTTTGGAGAAGATCATGCCTACATATGTCAAGGATTCATCTGATTCTCCATCTGGTCAGCTGAAGAAACTTGTCAATTTTGTAATTACTCACTTTGAGTCTCTTGAAAAGTCAACTATGGATAAGTTTTAGAAGGAATTTGATGCAAATAGGTTTGATAGATTGAAGGGAATGATTGCAAATGATAAATATTTGTTAGCTACCTATGTAAAGAATATTCAAGGTGCTTTTTTTGAAGGTGGAAACATTTATAAGTCATGCTTATCATTGTCTAAGTTCACTGAGGACACTGAAAATAAATTGAAGGAATATGAGAAACAATTAGCAGATATTTCTCAAGAATTTGATCATCTAACCATTTCTGTCAATACACATGAAGGTTAAGTCATATCCCTGCTTGAAAAAATCAAAATTTTGAAGCATGAGGAAGGAAAAATTGTTGAAAGAGTATGCGAGCTTAGAGGACTAATTGGTCCTAAGATGGAGACGATGATTAGTGCATTGAAGGAAGCGCATGATGCTATGGTTTTCAATGATCTGGCAAACCTTGAGTCAGCAGAGATGCAATCTTACTTATTTTGTGGTTAGATGACTATTTTGGAGAGTCTCAAAAAGAGTCAAGACATAAGTTTGAGCTTGTTGAAGAGTAATTTTGCAGACATATTCAAGTTTATCTAAGTTGTAGAAGCATGTTTGTACATATGTAGTTTTTTCATAGCAATTTTGTTTGATTTTTGGTATGCGGATTCTCGTCTTTGCCATTGATGTCAAAAGGGGAGAGTGGGATAGTGAAAAATATCATATTCATCTCAGGGGGAGTTGTTTTTTTGAAGTTTTGAAGGTTGGCAGTGTATTCATGTTGGTACTAATTCGACACTTAGTCATTTTTCACTAAGTGTTGCCATCAATGCCAAAGGGGGAGATTGTTGGCTAGAAAAATTGCACATGTCATTTGGTGTATTCATTAATGGAAACCCTAGTCAGTGATGTAATCCACACTTCAATAGTTTTTTATACCAAAATCCAGATCAAAGAAATGTATTATCTATCAAAGCTAGAACAAGGTATCTCTTAGAGTCGTGCTTTTCAATTCATATGCAATTCTTTGTTATCATTTTGAGTTGTGGATCTCAGGGAAGAAATTTCGATGTATGAAATATGTTATCCTTGAATCATAGAGCCTCATATTGATTCATGTGCAAGTTAGAAGATTCGGTTGATTAATTTTTTGTCTAACAGTGCACGAAGGCCGCTTAAGTGAATATAGCGTGTTGTGGATCTTTGAGGGGTAATTGTTTCAAGTTTTTTGTGCTCAAGCATGTTGTTTTGGATCCTCACTATGTTGTGGTTGACTTAGGTTTGTGTGCATTGAAAATTATCTATAGATTGAGCTGGCGGTTTGTAAATATTTTATGTTTTATTGAAGCCGACATGTGGTTGATTAAATCTTTAGTTGCAGATACATATAAGCGATAATTTATATCATTTGGTGGGATGTGTGAAGTGTGTTGATGTGTGTTGTGAAAGTAAGAAGGATTGTAGAGAAATTATGCATAGTTTCGCTTGTGCATAAAATGATTTGTGATGCTAATTAAAGTAGATAGAGCAAAAGAGGAAAACTAGATAGAAGGTCAAGAATGTGATTGATGTGCTTAATCAAAACTATAATTAGGCATCTGTAGATTCTATTATTTTAGTTCAAATCTTTTGGATGTAATCTAATGTTTTTTAAGACAATGAGTCTTCATTTTATATCTAAGCAGTGAACTCTAGGTAGTGTGTCTAAATGCATACGCATTCCTATTTGTAAACACTTATATTTGAGTATACTCTTATTGTGGATTGGCCTTCCACCACGGTTTTTCCCTTAATAGGGTTTCCACATAAAATTGATTGTGTTATGGTATTGTGGTTGATTGCTTTGTGTTCTTGCATCTTTCTTTTGGTTCAATGTTGTAAGTGGTTTAAAGATTAGATTAAGAAAGTTAAATTTTGCAGAACACTGATTTACCCCCACTCTCAATGTTCCTTGATTCCAAAAATTGGTATTAGAGCCTAATTCCTTGAAAGTGGTTTAAAAGCTTGGGGAAGATCTAGGAAAGTGATTCAATGAATTCTGGTAGTCTTCATCAACAACTTATGGTGGCACCAGATGATCTTGATCAGCCTAAATCTGAAGTTCGAGAATTGAAAGCAAGCCTCTCGAATGCTGAGAAATTAATTCAATCATTGAAAGATCAAATCAATAAGTCCAGGTAAGAGAGAAAGGAACTCTGCGATCAAATCAAGCAGAAAGATAGTAAAAGCATGGAAGATGAACACCTAAGCCAAGCCTTGAAGGAAAAGATAGAAGAATGTGAATTTTTTTTCAGAGATAATGTTGTCTTGAAGCATGAGATGGAATCTATTGTGATGAGGATGACCAAGGAGATTGAAGACAAAAATAATAAAAAAGAGAATCTTGCTCATTCCTTGAAAGAGAAATCTAGAGAATGCAATCAAATCAATGATGGATTCATTCAGTTGGCATTTGAATGCATAAATCCAGAAACAATAAAGAAGATCTTAAAAGACAAATTGTTACCCTCAGAGATGAACTTGATATTGCAAATGAATACAAGGAAAATTTCAAGATTAGCTTAGCTAAGCTTGATGAACTGATTAAAATTTAGAGGATTGGAAGTGACAAGTGAGGTCTTGGATATGAGGAAGTAGAAAGCTCTGGATCTAGACAAAGGAGATTTAGGCAAGGAAATCAGATGAACAAAGCTAGAAGGTATCTGATAAGACAACCTAATGCTCAAAGGTTCAATGGTTACTATTTAAAAATAAATAAATTTGGTCATATGACTACTCAATGGAGAAGTAGAATCAATCCAAGTGGTCCATCATTCTCTATTCAGTGTTTCAATTGCAATAAGTATGGTTTGAAGTTAGTTGAATGTAAAAATATGTCAATTTTTTTTTCAATAGATATGTCAGATGTTATCTGTGCAATAGATTTGACAATATTGCTAACCAGTGCAGATCAAGAGAAAATCAATGGAATAACTGGTCTGAATAAAGAAATGTTGTGTGCTATAACTATAACAAATTTGGTCACATTGCAAGACTCTGTAGAAGCAGAAAGGGTCCAGTAAACAAAGGGAAAAATATGTAGGAGGATGATAAGGGAAAAGGAAAAGTTAATGTGGATGAGATCAAGAATCAAATGAAGAAGACATGGGTGAAGAAGAGTGCTTCTGATGCAAGAAATGGATCAACACCAAAATCTGGTACTGGAAATTCCTCTAAAAATTAGTTTAAGGCCTTTGGCTTAGGGGGAGTTCTCAAGAAAATATTTTAACCCCCTTGTTGTTAGTCAATACCAAAATGTTGCATATAGCATTGATTGCATTAGTGATGTGCAAATGTTTTGGGATCTCTTGTGGACAGATTTGTGCAAAATTGAAGGTTCACAATAGAAATTTTCTTTCACAGTTTGTGAAATAGGGTATCCGGATGACCTAGGGAAAAATAATTTATTTTGAATAAAACTTTAGGTGTGCGAATGATAAAAAGTCATTTCTATCTCTCATTTGTCACATTGCATTATGAGAAGAAGAAGTTTGGAGAGCTCTGCAAGTGAACTTTGGTGAAGATTCAAGTCTGAAGGTGATTTGGTGATCAAACCCTAATTCAACGAAAGGTATTTATCTGTGAACTCGTGAACTTAAAAATTCTAGAAAAGGTTGCTCCATTGGTTGCTGATATTAAGGATAGGCCCCGTATGAAATTTAAATGGCACCCATTCAAATCCATCGAGACAAAACTATTAGGTGCATTTTCTTCTGTTCCATATGGTGATTTGTATATCAAATATATTAGGGCATACATTCATGCAAATTTTGAAGAATTAGGAAGCTCCCAATTGTTAAATTTGTACACTAATCACATTATGGGAGAAGATTTCTATGTAAAACCTAAATTCAAGACTTTGGAGGAGAAGAAGTTCACTCAAACTGTGAAGTTTCATGTGTCCGACGAAACTGAATGGGTTTGATATATATTGAGTCGAGTGCATGATGAGTTTATGTGGTTAAGTATGAATTTCAAGATTACAAAGGAAGCTATAAGGATTGTTACTGGTTTGAATTCATCTAGTGGGTTGTTGACACTAAAATCTATGAAAAACCAAACAGTCATAGATGCAACGGATTCCAATTTTGATAGAAGGGCTATGACAGTTAATGATATCATTGAAGTGGATGCCAAATTTGATTCTATAGTTATTGGATACAAAATATATCACTCCAATTGGGATAACTCCATATTTGATACTGCAATCTATGCAACTTATCAAATGGTCAAAGAAAATGCAAAATATGATCTATGTGAATTACTCAGAAGCCAACTAATTAAAAACCTTGGGAAAATCAAGAAGGACAAGAAGAACATCTTCAAATATGGAAATCTACTTTTGTGTCTATTCTTCTACTTCATGAATGAATATTTAGGAATTGGTAGAGTGTAATGGAAAAGTGACAAACCTGTAGTCATTCAAATCAGGGATATGTTATATAGAATTGGAGATATCAAATCAAGGAAAACTGCTATCTGGGGCCACTTCAAAAAATTTTAGAGTGTAATGCAAGCTAGGGAAATAATTCTTGTCTACTGTAAAAAAGTATAGGGACACTATTTGCTTCATAGTTGACATTGATCAGTTTTTTATGGAAGCATCGAAACCTAGAACAGTTTGGATAATGTCTGTGGGATATGAGGTTGAAGAACACATTTTGGAGTCGTATACTAAATACTTGTTGAGTAAACCTTGGGATCTGACAAAAGAAAGGTTTGGTACCTTTTCTGAGAAGGGAAGTTGAAGCTTTTGCAAAAACCATTGGTATATCAGTTAAAGCTATGAGGGAAGCTAGGAAGTAAAGAGATGAAGTTGAAAAAGGGGAGCCTTCTATAAATGAGTCATCTAGTTTGAAAATATCCTTTGATTGATCTAGAACTACAAGGAGATTTGCACCGTCATTTGGTCCTACAAAGAAATCAAGTCTTGTAATAGCTCAGGTCAAGACATCCAAGAGAGAAGGAAAGAGGAAGAAGGATAAAAGCACAAGAGTCTATGTTGTTGTTTCAAAGGATGAGGAAACCAAATTTGATGAAGAGGTGAGAGAAATTAAGCAAAAGGGTTCAAAAGTATCAAAAGTATCTAAGGACAAGCCCTCCGATGAAGAGAAAGCAAAGAAAAATATAAAAACTAACAAATCAGGTATGTTTGTAGAAGAAGTGGAAAAAGCCTTGATTAAGGATGGTAATCTTAGGCCACTTTGTGAATGGTTTGACACCTTTGATAGTGCCAGTCAAAGAATTCTTGAGGAAGCCACAATAAAGTATTTGAATAATTTCAATATGTCTCTCATTGAAAAAATGTCTGAGTTACCTAAAGGTCTATATGAAGTTTTAGAAATGAGGAGAGTGAATGTGAGAATTGAAGAAGAGCAAATGAGAGAATAGATACTTACTGATCTGTGTTCGTTGATGTCAATGGATGAAATGAAGAAGATCCTAAGTGATGCAAAAAGGGATTTTAAGAGCAAAAAAAGGGTGAACAAGTTGATGATTGGACAAACTAAAGAAGTTGCAAAAGACACTGAGAAAATCCTTAAGTAAGTTCTCTTTAAAAAAAATATAATGTTATTTCTAAAGAAGCTCATAGTGAAGATGCTCCATCTGGTTAGGTAAATGAAGAAGGAAAATAAGATACATTTGAGGATAGTATGAATTCTTTTGAAATGCAAGATGTTGAAATTCCTATGGAGACTGAAGCTCCTAAAGTTGTGTTAGTTGATGAAATTGAGATTCCTGAAGCTAAGGAAGAATCAGTGATTGAAGAAAAGAAGGCTGAAGTGAAGGAGATTCCCGAGGAAGCAAGAGACACTACTAAGGAAATAAAGGAATATTTGAAAGAATAATAGGAGGATTTTGATTCTGAACTAGTTAAAGGTCCTATCAACTTGGCCAGTCTATCTCCTATTGAGAAACTGAAGGTAGCATTGTTCGCTCATTCCAAGGCAAGGGAGGAGATTTTGAAATCTCACATTGAAGATAGTAAGTTATTAACTCTTGCATTGGGTATTCTAGAGAAGATCATGCCTACATATGTCAAGGGTTCATCCAATTCTCCATCCGATTAGTTGAAGAAACTTTCCAATTCTGTAATTACTCACTTTGAGTCTCTTGAAAAGTCAACTATGGATAAGGTTCATAGGGAATTTGATGCAAACAGGTTTGATAGATTGAAGGGAATGATTGCAAATGATAAATATTTGTTAGCTACCCATGTAAGGAATATTCAAGGTGCTTTGTCTGAAGGTGGAAACATTTATAAGTAATGATTATCATTGTCTAAGTTCATTCATGAGGACACTGAAAAGAAATTGAAGGAATATGAGAAATATTTAGCAGATATTTCTCAAGCTTTTGATCCTCTAACCGTTTCTGTGAATAAGAAAGAAGGTCAAGTCATATCCCTGCTTGAAAAAATAAAATGTTTGAAGCATGAAGAAGGTAGAATTGTTGAAAGAGTATGCGAGCTTAGAGGACTAATTGGTCCTAAGATGTAGACAATGCTTAGTGCATTGAAGGAAGCCCAGGATGCTATGACTGTCAATGATCCGGTAAACCTTGAGTTAGCAAAGATGCAATCTTACTTATTCTGTGGTCACATGACTATTCTAGAGAGTCTCAAAAAGAGTTGGGACACAAGCTTGAGCTTTTTGAAGAGTAATTTTGCAGACATATTCAAGTTTATGTAAGTTGTAGAAGTATGTTTGTACATATTTAGTTTGTTCATAGCAATTTTGTTTGATTTTTCGTATGTGAATTCTCATCTTTTCAATTGATGTCAAAGGGGGAGAGTGGGATAGTGAAAATGTCATATTCATCTCAAGGGGAGTTGTGTTTTGAAGTTTTCAAGGTTCATAGTGTATTCATGTTGGTATTGATTTGACACTTAGTCATTTTTCACTAAGTGTTGCCATAAATGCCAAAGGGGGAGATTGTTGGAAAGAAGCACTGCACAATATTATCTAGTGTTGTCATTGATGGCATCCCTAGTCAATGATTTGATCCACAGTTCAGTATATTCTTATAATGAAAGCTAGATCGAAGAAATGTATTATCTGTCAAAGCTAGAATAGGGTATCCGACAAAGTTATGTTTTTCGATTCATATGCAATTCTTTGTTATCTTTTGAGTTGTGGATCTCAGGGAAGACATTTTGATGTATGAATTATATTATCCTTGAATCATAGAGCATCGTATTGATTCATGTGCAAGTTAGAAGATCCGGTTGATTGATTTTCTGTCTAACAGTGCAAGAAGGCTGACTAAGTGAATATAACGTGTTGTGGATATTCAAGGGGTAACTGTTTGAAATGTTTTGTGCTCGAGCATATTTTTTTGGGTCCTCACTATGTTGTGGCTAACTTTGGTTAGTGCAAATTGAAAATTATTTATAGATTGACCCAACAGTTTGTAAATATTTTATGTTTTATTGAAGCCGACATGTGGTTGATTAAATCTTTAGTTGTGGATATATATAAATGACCATTTATATCATTTGGTGAGATGTGAAAAGTGTGTTGATGTGTGTTGTGAAAGTTAGAAGGATTATAGAGAGATTATGAACAATTTCACTTGTGCATAAAAGGATTTTTGATGTGAATTAAAGAAGATAGAGCAGAAGAGAAGAATCAGACATAAGGTCAAGAATGCGATTGATGTGCTTAACCAGAATTATAATTAGGCATTAGTAGATGCTATTCTTTTAGTTCAAATCTTCTAGATGTAATGCAAATGTTTTGTAAGATAGTGAGCCTTCATTTTATATTTGAGTAGTGAGCTCTAGGTAGTGTGCCTGAATGCATGTGCATTCCCATTTGTAAACACTTATATTTGAGTATAATCTTATTGTGGATTGTCCTTCCACCATGGTTTTTCCCTAATAGGGTTTCCATGTAAAAATCCTTGTGTTATGGTGTTGTGGTTGATTGTTTTATGTTATTTCATCTTTCTTTTGGCTCAATGTTGTAAGTGGTTTAAAGATCACATTAATAAAGTTAAATTTTGTAGAACACTTATTCACCCCCCCTCTCAGTGTTCCTTGATTCCAACAATTTTTTCAAACAAATCACTACCTTAAGAATAGAAACCAAGACTTTAGCTAAAATTCCCCTGTAAATCCTTTGAAAGGTCCTCATTCTCATCCTTAATTTACCAATCCATGGAAGCTTCCACTGCTTATTCCACTTGTTCATATCCACACCCATCCCTCTTCATGTCATGATCCCCCTCCATCTCATAATCAAGACCACACTATACCATCCACCCCATCCCAACATAATACTATAGAGAAGGCAATGGACTATTTTAAAAATGCCTCAAATAAATGTGGTCTCATTGTGACGGAATGAGATGAAACATTTTTTTTTCATGGCATTCCATCACCATGAGACCACAATTCTTTGAGGATTTTTTTCAAATAGTTCACTACCTTCTCTATGCTACCACATTTTTTCCTACACGATTACCAAATATTTTTATCAAACAGTTCACTACCTTGCTGCTATAGATAAAATTCTAAAAGAAGTGCTTTCGAATAATCTATGAATAGGGAAATTAGTAAGCATGATAGTAAGAAATACATTGTTCAATAAGTATTCAATTTTTTTCTCATTATCTCATACATTATAAGCCATAACTTGCATCATTATTGTAGTTTTCATGATTGAATAATTTATTTTTTTATTTTTAGATATTGCAAGTGAGAACACCTCTAGATGTTCATAGGGAAATGGAGCTTGGTGTTTCTTTTGCTATAAACTCCTCGATGCCTCTCACGGGGGTATGAGGCAAATTACTAAATTTTAAATTACATTCGTTGTTATAGTTGTTAGTTAGTGAAAAATAAAATGATTATTGATTTTTAGTTTAATTTCTCTTTGGATGGTTTCTATATGACTTCAACACACCATAACATGGGAATGAAAATATTTCCCTTGAGGAGAGTGATCGTCTAGTGGCAGTAAGTGGTTACTTTTTTAAATATATCATTTTTATAATTTAATTTATATATGTTAATGTCTTTACTTGTTATTGTAACAGATAAGGATTGATGAGGAACTAAACCCTAGGAGGAGCACCAGGAGCACCCCTCAACCTTAGAGTAAATGAGTGATAGACACATCGCCATCCACCTAACCAACAAAGGGAAAGAGTTTGTTTCGAGATCTTGGAGGGAAATGAATTTTGATTCCAGGGTCCTTTATTGTATGCCTATATAACATTTTTGGACATATTTTGTATTGTATATATTTGAAATTTTATGTCTATATGACATTCTTGTAAGCATATATGGCTATTTTGTATATATTTTATACCTACATCGACATATATTGATGTATGCCTACATGGCTATTTGGTTAATACACATCTTTTTTATTGATGGTGTCCATATTTGCATTATAAATCCATGCTTCAATAGATATGAGTTATGTGTATTCAAGTGTATACTTTACAACCTATGTGTATGCTTTATGACTTACGTGTATTCCAATGTATATTTTGCAACTTATGTGTTTTCATGCATATACCTTCTATTCATGCATATAATTTGTATTATTGCATATACTATGTTGCAAGTATGGATGTGTTTGGTGGTGTTGTCATTGATATCAACATAGTTCAGGTTGATTACAAATGGTACTTGTATAGTTGAGATAATATAGAAGTACTTAGAGTACGCAGAGCTATATTTATGAAGTTATAGTTTTGTTTTTTCCAAGTGCTTTTGAGAAAATTTAAGATTTAATGAAGGCAATGTTGAAGTGTGTGTTCTGAGTCTGCTTCGGTATTGTTCTTTTCATTTCTTTTGTATTGATCCTATTCTTGTGCATATTTGTAGTTATGTTCATGAGCTTCAATAGATAATATATTTCGAGTTTTAGCTTTTGGAACGATGGAGAATGAAAGATGTGTTCATCGGTGTGTGAATTGGTTTGACAGATCTATTTGTTTGTGGGTTGGGAGAAATGTTTTGGCTTCAAAGTCTTCTTATATTTTGTTTCAGGTCTTGTGGATTTGGGAGATGATTCATATTGATGTTTTTTGTGTTCTAACAAACATGCTTGTTATTTGGCACTCTGGAAGATTTTCTCCAAAGATCCTGTGTGTTATTGTTGGTCCTGTTGGACTATTGAAGAATATTCTATGAATGAAGATTGTTGCAGTTGCTATAGATGTACTTGAAGGTTTCTTAGAGATGGTAAAATTTCTGGTGAAGTGTGTTGAGTGATCCACATGTGATCATTTTGCTGGAGATGTGCATACATCAAATATTATTGGTGTTTTCATTAGGTTTTGCCGACTTGGTGTCTACACGTTACATGAAGTTTTTGCATCGAATTAAGGAAGCATGTGATTAATACAATATTTTGTTTGGATCCTAATTTAATGTGTAATTTTCCCTCTCTCATTCTTATCCACTACAGGAATGTTGAGTATTCGACCTAATTTGAATTTGTAAAATGAAGAATGTTTAGCTGATCATGGAGAATGTTTCTAGGGTTGAAGATGGTATAAAAGAAAATCAAGTTGTTGTGAATTGAATATCAATCAATCAAGTCAAGCAAGTGAAGTGTGAGAACGTGTGAATCAAGGCAACAATACTTTGATGTGATAGATTCTTGAAAGCAATGAGATGATGGTGTCTAAAATCTTCTGATCAAGTTGTGAATGTGTGGAACCTTTGTGGTGGATCTTTAATTATCTTTTCTTTTTCTATAGGAAATGAGCCTCCTTTTGGACAGTAAGTCCCATTGTAGGCATTGATCCTTTATATTCGATATTGCATTATTACTATATTGTGAGCTAATCCTCACTGTGATTTTTCCCTCATTTGGTTTTTCATGTAAATCTTGTGTCTCTGGTGTTTGCTTTCTATTATTTGCATTTCATGTTAACACTTAATAACATATTAAGTTAAATTGGAATTGATTAAGGTTAGAAGTAAAGTAATTTGATACAATTGATTCACCCCCCTTCTTAGTTGTCTTTTGCATCTCAACAATTGGTATCAGAGCTCTAGTTCCTCGATGAAAAGCTTAACTGCTTGAGGTAGATCAGATGTCGCACAAGTTACAGATCCCTATTTTTGATGGAGCTGATTACAGTGACTAGAAAGAACAAATGAGAGGTTATTTGTTTTCTCTTGGTTTCAAGACCTAGAAAGCTATAGAGACAAAGTATGTTGCACCATCCACTCGTCCTTCCTCTGTAGATGAGATTGCAACTCATGAGGAGAATGAAAAGGCAAGGTATGCTATCTTTAGTGCTCTATCTAAAACTGAAAGGATAAAAGTTATTTCTTTAGGCACTACTTATGAATTATGGGAAAAATTGAAATACATTTATGAAGGAAATGATAGAGTAAAATTGTTAAGGAAGCTAACAGCTAAGAAAAAATTCGAGAACCTGAGAATGGAAGAGGGTGAAGATATTGCTAGCTATTATCAGAGAGTTGAACTTGTAGCAAATGAGATCAAGAATCAAGGTGGTACCATGTTAGATGAAGATAAAATTGAGAAGATCTTGATGACTTTACCAAATATTTACAGTGGCAAGGTCTGTGCTATTGAAGAATCATATGATACAAATACATTTACTAAGGAGAACCTATTTGGTATCTTGACTGCATTCGAGATGAGAAAATTTGCAAGAGATAAAGAAAAAACTGAAACAACCTTGAAAGAAATGAAGATAGGAGATGAATCACTGGATGATGATTCAGAAGAGTTGGAAGCAAAATTCATAAGGAAATTGAAGAAAGGTACTAGTAAATACAAAGGTATGTTTCCCTTTAAGTGTTCCAGTAGTGGAAATATTGGTCATTATGCATCAAGATGTAATAATAGAGATACACACAAGAAGAACAAGGATAATAATAATAATAATCATAGAGACAAGAAGGATAAGAAGTTCAAGAAATTATATTATGTCAAAGAATATGTAGGAATTTTTGATGATGAGTATGATTTTGAGGAGGATAAAGATGAATTTTTATTTGTATCCCTAGAAAGTAAAGCTATATTTTCTAACCATAGAATTTGTGCAAAGGAATTTGGTTTGGAGAGCAAAAGGATGAGATGGAAGGCACTCTTGTGACTAATTTTCATGCTGGACAGGATGAAGATTTTTGGGTAATTGACAGTGACTGTTCAAATCATATGATTGGAGATAAGAGTAAGTTCACTAAAATTGAAGAGTATGATGGAGGAATAGTTATGTTTGGAGATGATTCTGGTGCTAGGATTGATTGTAAAGGAACAATTAGTTTTAATGGGAAAGATAGTACTAACGATGTCTATTATGTTAAGGGTTTAAGGCATAATCTCTTAAGTGTTGGATAAATGTGTAGCAAAGTATTTAAGCTTGTGTTTCAGGATAAAACCTGTGAGATTAGAAAAGGATCCGAAACTGTGGTAGCAACAAGAAGAACTCATGGAAACATCTATCATCTTAAGAGGGGTGATGGTCAGTGTTTTTTTTTACAGATTAATGAAAGTTGGCTATGGCACCGAAGGATGGGACATGTGAATTTTCTATAGTCTGATAAGGATCAGGTCTAGGGAAGATGTCAGAGATCTACCTAGAATCACAAAGCCTTCAAATTTAATTTGCAGAAGTTGTCTTTTGGGAAAACAAACAAGAAGCAGTTTTAAAGGAAAGGAACAATCATCTATCAAAATGTTGGAATTAATTCATATAGACCTCTGTGGTCCTAAAAGAATAAGAAGCCTTAATGGTGACAGGTATTTTATGCTCTTGATTGATGATTACTCTAGGACGACATGGGTTAATTTTCTTAGAGAAAAACCTTAGGCTCTTGATAGATTCAAGGTATTCAAGGCAAGAGTAGTGAATGAGGCAAACCTAAGAATCAAATGTTTAAGGTCTGATAGAGGTGGAGAGTTTACTTGTAGTGAGTTCAATGCATTTTGTGAAGAGCATGTAATAAAGAGACATTATTCTACTCCTAGAACCCCTCAACAAAATGGAGTTGTGGAAAGGAAGAACCAAACTATTCAAGAGGTTGCCAAAACTATGATGAAAGAAACAAATATTCCTGATGTGTATTGGAGAGAAGCAATCCAAACTATTTTCTTACATTCTTAACAAAGTTCAAATTAAAGGTAACAACACTAAGACTCCTTATGAGTTATGGAATGGTAAGAATCCTATAGTTAAATAATTTAAAGAGTTTGGAAGCAGATGTTACATTAAAAGAGATGACAAGAATCTTGGAAAGTTTGATGCTAGATGTGATGAAGGAATTTTTCTTAGATATTCAAATAAAAGCAAGGCATATAGATGCTTTAATAAAAGATCGAGGAAAATAGTTGAAAGTTCTAATGTAAGAGTTGATGAAGCTATGTATAGACCAGTAGAAATAAATGAAGTTGAACGATATGATCTTATCTATGGGAAAGTGAAAGAAGAAGAAAAGGAAGAGAAAGACCAAAGTGATGAAGATGAGATTTTTGAACTTGCACCTAATTATCCTAAATATGTACAGAGAAATCATCTGGAGGAACAAATAATTGGAGACATAAGTGAAGGTATAAAGACAAGAAGCAAAGTGGTTGAGGTAAAATTGTGTTTACTTTATAAGATAGAACCTAAGATTGTAAGTGAAGCATGTAGTGATGAAAGCAGGGTTAGAGCAATGAAAGAGGAACTACAATAGATAGAGAAGAATGATACATGGGAGCTAGTCCCTAGACTTGCAAACAAAAATGTATTTAGTTCAAAATGGATATTTAGGAATAAGCTTAATGAACATGGCGAAGTAGTAAGGAATAAAGCAAGACTTGTATGCAAAGGTTATTCACAAGTTGAAGGAATAGATTTTGAAGAAAATTTTGCACTAGTAGCAAGAATGGAGGCCATTCAAATATTCTTGGAATTTTCAGCTCATAATGATTTCAAAGTGTATCAAATGGATGTCAAATCTGCATTTCTGAATGGAGAATTGGAAGAAGAAGAATATATGGAGCAACCAGAAGGTTTTTAGTTGTCAGACAAACTAGACATGGTTTGCAAGTTAAAAAAGGCACTATATGGACTTAAATAGGCTCCCATAGCTTGGTATGCAAGGTTGGATAAATACTTGACACAACAAAGGTTCAACAAAGGGTCCATAGATAACAATATTTACTTCAAATTCAAGAAAAAAAATGTTGATAGTTGTGGTAAATGTTGATGACATTATCTTTGGTGGAAATGAAGGAATGTGTAAAACATTTGTAGAAGAGATGCAAAAAGAATATGAAATGTCTATGATTGGTGAGTTGAATTTCTTCCTTGGACTCTAAGTAAATCAAACTAACAAAGGGATATTCATTTCACAATCTAAGTATGTTAAGGAGTTGTTAAAGAAGTTTGGAATGGATGACTCCAAACTGGTATGTACCCCTATGGTAACTAGATGTAAGCTGAGTAAGGATGATGAATCTGCTAAAGTTGATTAGAGCATGTACAAATCTATGATTGGTGGACTATTGTATCTTATTGATACTAGACTAGATATCATGCATGCAATATGCTTAGTTGCAAGATTTCAAGTAGAACCTAAGGAAGCACATTTTATATCTGTGAAGAGGCTATTCATTTTTTTAAGGGAACTCCAAATTATGGGCTATGGTATCCAAAGGATAACAATTTCACATTGAATGCCTACATTGATGTAGATTGGGCTGGTTGTGTAGATGACTAGAAGAGTACAAGTGGAAGTATGTTATTCCTTGGAGGAAGATTAGTTTCATGGTTGAGTAAGAAACAAGATTCAATTTCTTTATCTATTGTAAAAGCTAAGTACATTGCAACAACATCCTAATGTACACATGTACTATGGATGAAGCAAACTTTGAAGGACATAGGTGTGATGTGTGATGAACCTATCTCTATCTTTTGTGACAATACAAGTGCTATAAACATTTCGAAGAATCCAGTGATGCATTCTAGGAAAAAGCATATATCTTTCAGGTATCACTTCTTAAGGGAGGTGTTGTAGAATGAAGTTAGAATTGAATATGTACCTACCAAGGAATAAATTGTTGACATATTCACTAAGGCCCTTCCAAAGGATACTTTTGAGCATCTCAAGGGAAAGTTAGGGGTTACTTCCCCTCGTTCCTTGAACTAAGTGCACATGGAGGTGCATCAGTCTAGTGGATTCACAAATTCGTTGGATCTAGACTGATGATTGAGGTCTACTCTCAAGGGGAGTAGAAAAGTGCATTGTTGTAGTATGTGATGTGGGTGCATTCCTAAGAGGGAGTGAACATAAATTTATATGGCAAGAGTTTTCATGCAAAAATTTCCTTTGCCATTGATGTCAAAGGGGGAGAGAAAGTCATGTGAAAAATTTATGCTTGTGTAGGTTGTCTAATCTGAAGGAGAAGAGGGAAGAAGAAGAAGAAGGAGATTGTGTATGTTGCCTTTGATGTTTTTTCACATCATGTGTTGCCATCAATGACAAAGGGGGAGATTGTTGCAATTATGGATGTGTTTGGTAGTGTTGTCATTGATGTCAACATAGTTCAAGTTGATTATAGATGGTAGTTGTATACTTGGATGAAAAATTTGATGAAATCTGGCTTCATGAACACCCAGATAGAGTACGTGGAGCTATATTTATGAAGTTGTGTTTTTGCCAAGTGCTTTTGATAAAATTTAAGAAATAATGAAGGTAGTGTTGAAGTGTGTGTTTTGAGTGTGATTTTGTATTATGCTCTACATTTCTTCTATGTTGATCCTATGCTTGTATAGATCTGTAGTTATGTTCATGAGCTTCAATGGATAATATATTCCAAGTTTTAGCTTCTGGATTGATGAAGAATGAAAGATGTGTTCATCAGCATGTGAACTGGTTTGACATAACTATTTGTTTGTGGGCTGGGAGAATTTTTTTGGCTCCATAGTCTTTTGGTATTTTGTTTTAGATCTTGCAAATTTGGGAGATGATTCATATTGATGATTTTTGTGTTATGACAAATTTGCTTGTTATTTGGAACTTCAGAAGACTTTCTCCAGAGCTCTTGTGTGTTGCTGGTTGGTTCAGTTGGACTATTGAAGAATATTCTATGAATGAAGATTGTTCTAGTTGTTGTGGATGTACTTGAAGGTTTCTTAGAGATGGTAAAATTTCTAGTGAAGCATGCTGAGTGATCCAAGTGTGATCATCTTTCTAGATATGCACGTACTTCAAAGATCATTGGTGGTTTCATTAGGTTTGGTCGACCTGGTGTCTACACATTGCATAAAGTTTTTTCATCCAATTAAGGAAGCATGTGATTGATCCAAGATTTTGTTTGGGTCATAATTAAATGTGTAATTGGTCCTCTCTCATTCTTATCAACCACAAGAATGTTGAGTAGCCGACCTAATTTGAATTTGTAAAATGAAGAATGTTTAGCCAACCTTGGAGAATGTTTCGAGGGTTGAAGATGGTATAAAAAAAAAACAAGTTTTTGCAAATTTAATATCAATCAATCAAGTCAAGCAAGTGAAGTGTGAAAAAAAGTGTGAAATGCAGAGTGTGTAAGAGTGAATCAAGGCAAAATTACTTTGATGTGTTAGATTCCTAAAAGCACTGAGCTGATGGTGTCTACAATCTCTGATCAATCTCCGAACGTGTGGAACCTTTGAAGTGGATCTTTATTTATTTTTTCTTTTTCTATAGGAAGTGAGCCTCCTTCTAGATAGTAAGTCCCATTATAAGTAGTGAGCCCTCTGGCAGTGAACCTTTGTATTTGGTATTGCATTATTACTATATTGTGAGCTAATCGTCACTGTGGTTTTTCCCTCATTGGGTTTTCCACATAAATCTGGTGTCTTTGGTGTTTGATTTCTATTATTTTCATTTTATGTTAACACTTAATAACAAATTAAGTTAAAGTGGAATTGATTAAGGTTAGAAAATTAATTTGATACAATTGATTCACCCCCCCTTCTCAGTTGTCTTTTTCATTTCAACATACTATGTATTCATGTTTATAATTCAAGGCTTACATGTATTTGAGTACTTGTGCTTCACTTATTCACATGTATGCTTCAATTATTCATGTTTATACTTATTAATTAGTTAGCCCTAGCATTTCTCATTACTGTCTTTCATGGTTTGTCTTGAATATTTATTAATTGATGCTAAACAACTTTATTAGTTGCTGCTAAACAACTTCAATAGTTCTAAAAATGATTCACCAATGGTTTATCATTTACTTATGTGCTAATTCAATATGGAATCCAAGGAAGAATTTAAAAGGGATAAAGCTAGGAGGAGAGGGAAGATAGATATTTATAGTGTAACCTATTGTACCTTTTCTATAGAAACCTCTAATGGCTCTTGTATGATTTTCTATTCTCTTTTATACTTTTCATATCTCATTTTTATTGGTGGTTAATCACTTCTCTCAAATGTTTCCCTTCTCCTCTTCTAATTCCTCACCTCCACTTGTCGTATTCTAAAATAAGATCTAGTTTGTGGTGGGCACCTACTAAGATTCAAAGGAGTCATTAGTTTTCCCCTTAGTTGTCTTGGCTGATTTTATTATTTCTTGGTTGGTTACAATATATTTTATAGTTAATTTTGTGGAGATGGAACCTCTCATTCTTTGCAGTAGGACATTTTAGGTAGATTCCTGTTCAATAAGAGCTAGAGTTAATTATTTATTTTGTTTTCTTTGAAATACTCATTGGAGTGGGGTCAAGATAATTTTAAATGAAATATATTGTTGATTAGATGCATAGGTTATGAATTGTTATAGCACCAAATCTACCTATGTAATTAGCTACTTGGTTTCTAGAAACTTGGAGGTTTTGATTTTTACTCATTTTTAATCACCAAATGATATTACTGTTATTTCACTTACTTGGATTTGAGGCTCTTTTGGAGTGAAGGAAGAGGTAGGATTGAAATGATCCTTCTCATATATGTCATCTCATTTATTACCCAAGGAAAAGTGACTTGGTTTGTCCACCATGTGTCCAACTTCTTGCCCATATTTTCACCAATTACTTATTTTATATTCACTCCAATGTAGCTTCTTCGAAGAATGCATTTTTTAATTATAGGTGATATGCAACAAATTTATTCTAGAATGTTTGATATGATTGTGAAGGAGTAGGAATAGGGATTGTAATATCTCATGTATCAACATGTATTTATACCTCTTCTTTGGGCTATTTTTAGCTTCTACTTATGGTTGAGGCTCTAGTGTGAACTTATTAATGTCACTATTCTTGATTCATAAGCCACTATATGGGCTCATATTTCAATTGACCTATGATTAGGTTTAGCTATAAATCTTTCAATTTTTTTCTAGGATCTTGAAAAAATTCCTTTACAACAACCATATTTTCATAAGGGCAGGGAGGATAGTTAAAAAGCATCTTGCTCTTGCTAGACTTAAGGATGATCATACAAGATTATAAGAGTCATGTAGCCTTATGATTTGTGATTAGAGCCATAATAAGAATAAGAAAGTTACCTAAATACTAATATTAATAATAATCAATTCAATTTAAGTATGAGATCCACATAGTAATTGGATCATAACCCCTTTAAGAATGAAAAGGTTTAGACTTTCCTCAACTATTTTGACACCTAGATATTTTACCTCTTTCAAGAAATCATATGCTTTTGGTATGGAAAATTTAGAGTTTTCAACTATCATGTGAATCTTTCTCTTTTCCTTTGTTTTGCATGCTATCATAAGGGATTGATCTAGTTAAACATAGATCGGATTGATTCAACATGTTTGGGTGCAAAAGAGGAACATGCCTAGTGTAAATGTACCCATCAATATGTGTTAGAATAGTCAGTTTGGTCATACAAATTGCAAAATGAAAGTTGCACCACTTTGCAACTTTATATTGCTTGCATTTGACAACTTTTCCTCAATCGAAAAGTCACCACCATGGGAAAAAACCTCTGAGATAGGAAAAAATGAGAGAGGTTATTGTAGAGAGGCCCAACACAATCCCATAGCATCAAAAAGAGAGTTTTTAAGTGTCATAGTTTCCTAGTAATATCATATCAAAGATTGCATTCATTTTGCACTTTGGACTCTTGAGGGATCAAGTTGGTTGAACATAGATCGGAGTGATTCAACATGTTTGGGTGCAAAATAGGACCATGCCTAGTGTAAAAATACCCATTTAGATGTGTTGGAATAGTCAAATGGTCGTACACTACTGTATTTGACTCCAATTTTTGATGAACGTTTGTTGGAATATTGACAATATATTGTCGATATACTGACGAACCACTGAAAAAATTTTTGTCGCTAATTTTTTGTCACTTTCTTGATTAGCTTTAAAATGCCAAAATCACGACACAACTTTTTCAGTTGCCATCATGGAAAAGGGCCCTGGTGTTCGTCAAAATATCGACGAACATTTTGCTGATCTAGCGATGAACCGTAGCCAGAACACAAGTGGCATGCCTTTTCCAAAGCGTCAGATCAACAATAGAAGTCCATCAAACTTGCGACAAAATAGGCAAGTCATTATGACGAAAGTCTTGTTGGACATATTACAAATTTGTCAGACGCTTTTTGGAGGTTTGTCGAAAGTTCGACGAAAGTGCGATGAAATAAGCAAGTGATTATGACGAAAGTTTCATCGGACGTATTGCAAATTCGTTGGATGTTTTCGGAGGTTCGTCGAAAGTTCTATGAAACAATGTAGTTTAAAAAAAGTAAAATCAATACCATCAGCCTAACAATGCTTCATCGGCGGAACCGCCACCATAGTCCCGCCAATGGCCCGATGAAAATAGCTCACAACCTAGTATCAGTGTAACAATACTCTATCGGGATGACTCCTGAGGTGCTCTCCTGATCTACCAATAGAGTCAAGTTGTCAACAAAAGTAACCATGAATTATAACCATGGGCATGAATTATCGAATGCATAAAGTATACAGGGGAACTATGGTGCATCAAGGAAACATTATCTAGCATCCCACCGATAGAAAAAAGGATAGGTGTCCATTGATGGAGAGGGTGGCTTTCGGTGAATGAAACATCTTAGGTGTACAAGTTGTAAATTCTTAACCATTGATCTTTCTAAATCCAATAGTTTCAGAGGTTTAAGTTGGCAAGCCCATCGATTAGATTTTAAATCAGATGGCTACAAGTTCATTATGCATGTGCCTTTTCAAAGGCTTATTGAGGCCCAAAATTTGTTTTGGGCCACACGATTAAATCCATTGGTTCAGTGATATGTCGACAATATATTGTCTATATTCCAACAAATGTTCGTTGGTATGCCGATAATATATTGTCTATATCACTGAACCAATGGATTTAATCATGTGTTCCAAAACAAATTTCGAGCCTCAATAAGCCTTTGAAAAGGCACATGCATATTAGGTCACAGAATGAACTTGCAACCATCCGATTTAAAAGCTAATCGATGGGCTTGCTAACTTAAACCTCTGAAACCATTAGATTTAGAAAGATCAACGGTTAAGAATTTGCAACTTATAGACCTAAGACATTTCATTCATCGATAGCCACCCTCTCCACCGATGGAAACCTATCCTTCTTTCTATCGGTGGGATGCCAGATAATGTTTCCCCGATGCACCATAGTTCCCCCGATATACTTTATGCATTCGATAATTCATGCCCATGGTTATAATTCATGGTTAATTTTGTTGACAACTTGACTCTATCAGTATATCGAGAGAGTACCTTAGGAGTTAGCTCAATAGAGTATTGTTACACTGATACTAGGTTGTGAGCTATTTTCATCGGGCCATCGACGGGACTGTGATGGGGGTTCTGTCGATGAAGCATTGTTAGGTCGATGGTATTGAATTTTGTTAGGAATGGGGGAAGGAAATTCATCATTATGGACAATGATGGAACTTCAGAAAAATAGCCCTACGAATTTCATTGATCTTGCCTATTTTCTAGTTCTCCATGGTAAATTTGCTGTAAAATGGTTTTAGAAAGGTCTAGGGTTAGGTTTCTATGATGTTTCCAAGTATTCATGTAAAAGGCCCTACTTTCATAATCAAACACCCTAGCTTTGTTCTATTTGATCATTACCTTTTTGAAGGGATTTTAAAACAACTTATGTCCCATCGTCCCATCTAGGCCAAGTCCCCTTCTGCTCTTTCATCATATTTTTCCTATGGTCGACTTTAATTTTTTCTTAAGTCTAGGGTGGCCCTCTGCCCCCTTTTAAAACAACTTCATGGAATTTTTTACCATTGACCTTGTCATGTCCCCTTTATTTTAATAAATGGTTTATATTTTGAAGAAAGGTGAATTATTGTGGTTGTTGATGATAAGGTGTTAAATCTCAACCCCTCCCAGCCATCCTGTGACGACCCCACCATAGAGTATTGAACGATCACGATATCATGACAAGATGCCATCTGTCACATTCAGAGAGGCCAAAGGAACATTATGAATGTTTTAATATATTAAGCCGACCTTAATATATTAACTGGCGAGCTATTAAAGTGGATCTAAAATGCACATGCTTAAAATCGGTAGAGATGTTTTAATCTAAACATAAAAGGTGCTTGACATTTAAAGTCAAAGTTGTCAACTATCCACATGAGCAATTTTGCTGAAGATCAAGATCTATGGTTTCCTACTATCATGTGATCAAGAGTTGCAAGATGGTTAACGATCACGATATCAAGGGAATGTTGACACGTGGATTTATTTGACGATGCAGGAGATGGTGGGGCCATAAACGTGAGTTGTAAGGGTTCCTGAGCTGGAATGTTTTGATTGGAGGAATTGTGGGCCATTTGCTATGATGGAAGTCAATGTCAGATTGATTGAAGCACAACCATTTGATGATCCAACCTAGATGAAGATCAACGGTTAAAATTCAAACCTGCATCAAATGCGATTGGAGCCGTTGGTGAGGCATGCGAGCGAGCAGTAATGGCGGACGAGACGTATTCCTGCCTATTTTGGTGGAATAAGAGAATTATTTCCCTATTTTATTGTCACAAAAAGCGTTCAAGGAACTTCATAGAGCAGTTGTAAGGACAAAGAAGAAATCATGAGCTGTTGTAGTGAATAATTAGGGTTTCTGCAAGTCAAAAAGTTGTAAGTTAAATTTTGCATTTCTTGGTGAAATTTTTAGCTTTAATTTAGGAGAATTTGCAGTGTAATTATTGGGAAATTGTTAGAAATTGTATTAGGATTGTAAGTGAAATTGAAATTTGTTTGAAAATTTCAAATTACGTGTTTGTAATTTCACATCCTTGAAAAGCCCTAGTTTGTTCTAAAGTATGTAATTCAAGTAGACCCTATTTTATCCAAAATGGCACCATCAAAGCACCTCTCCGAAAAAATTGATTATTTGAAAAGGAACTTGTATGATGACTTCTTGGACCAACTACCATTGTCGACAACTGATAGAAGAATAGGGCAAGCCCTAATGCAAGGAAAAATCCTTGGGGAGGGGTTAATATATAATTACTTCAATATAATTGATGCTAAAGTGTCGATGAAGGGTTTGGAGATGTTCAAAATGTGGTTTGGACAAAGGAATTTTCCCCACCCATTCTCAAATGGTTGGGTTTATGACATGGGAAAAATGGTGGTACCCAATGTGTTTCTAGATGTGGATTTTCTCAAGGAAGTGGCTAGAAGGTATGATCCTGTCACACGGGTGGTCAGGGATAATGATGGAAGGGTTTTACTGAGTATTAACAAAGAAGAATTCCAACAAGTTTTTGATTTGTATGAACCCAATGACTTCATAGTTCCTATTGAGCTTGAAAAGATGAAGCAGGAATATGAGAAAAGTAAGCCTCTCTTTAGAGTCAAGATGCTCCCATCTCATTTGGCCAAGGCAAGAGGCTCAATAATTCATATTAACCCTAATGATAAGGAGCCTTTCAAACTGGATATTTTTGCCAGACACTTCCTGGCTACCTTTTACTCACTATGTCAAATATTGGGATTTATCCCTAGCACTGTGATGCCAATAACATTCATGTTCATGGGGGTGCAAATACAACATCCAAATTTCTTTGTTGTTTATGATTTTGCTCCTTTCCTAGCCCAGAAAATACATGAAGGGTTGGCGAAGCTACAAAAGAATGATACAAGCACACCTTTCTACTGGTATTCTATGCTCATGCATATTTTTTTGTTCAAGAATGCATATTTTTTCTTTGAGAAGATGAAACTGAATAGATTTGGCTATGGAGAAAGGCTTCAGTACAAATTTGGACTGTTAACCTTTCATATAACATAAAAAGTTCTAATTATGTACAGTTTGATAACTATTTTGCATCAAGAGTAAGAGAAAGGTTGACAGTAAATCCACCCAAGGTTCCTATGGAGTTGCATGATTTTCTTAGGCCCAAGGAGAGGAGACCTGATTTGAAGGTCTGCCATAATTGGGGAGATATCATCCCATATCCAATCAGTACTGTTTTGATAGTGTATGGATTTCAAGGGACTCCACACATCCTACCTTACAATGTGCCACCAAGGATTGGATTTACTGAGGTCATCTGGTAGATTGGCTGCATTCATGAGGACAATCTCACTGGAAAAGGCAAAGGGACTTTCTATCCAGATTACACAGTAATTTCTGATTTTGTTATTACAAAGGGAGGATGGGTACACTTTGGGAAATTCTTTGATTCATACAATTTAAGTTTTAGTTTTAGGAGGAAGTGTGACCCTGAAGTATTCTTCACTTTGTTCAGACAAAGAATAAAAGCAACAAGATTTGTTCATGAGATTAATTTTCCTGAAGAACTAATCACGAATGAATTTGATTTAAATAGGAAAGAACTAAATAACGAAAAATGGGTTGCCTATGACAAATTATTGGCTATTTTACACAAAATGGATCCAAAATATGATCCATTGATGGAATTCACCCCTTTCCACAAGAAGATTGATTTCTTGATGAAAAAATTCAAAGAAATCATGGATACTTTAATGAAAAAGAAAATTAATTTGGAGTTGAATTTTGGTGAACATGAACAAGATACAAGGCCATTGGAAGAAAGGCCAACTTACTAACTTCCAAAAGATAGGCCCATCTACAGGAGGGTAAGGGATGACAATGATGATGAAGAAGAGAAGGGTGGAAAAGGAAAAAAGATAATGGAGTTGGAAAAGCCACCAAGATCACATCTCAAGCCACTAGGAACCATAAAGATAATTGAGCTTGAGTCATCACCAAGAAGGATTCCCTCACCACCACCATCATCGCCAGCTCCCAAAAGGAAAATAATTGAGCAATCCCAAGAGGATCTAGGGGATGAAATTATTGTTACAGGCCAAGACCTGTAGATAGGCATGCCATCCACTCCACGACCAACTGAATTGGTCTTGTTAGACTTGGACATGAGGGGAAAGTGTGTACAAGATACAAGAATGGAGGCTTGTAAGGAATTCTTAAATGATGATACTTTTTTGAAAACACCAACCTTCTTGCAACTAGTATGGAGGATGAAACTAGGAGAGTACCAAGAAAAGTGAAAGGAAAGAAGAGGTTAGAGGCCAGATAGGTCAGATGAGGAGAATGATGATGAAGTGAAGGCTGAAATGATGAGTGAATTTAAGAAAATCACTCCAAAAGAAGGGAGAAAACTGATTGATCAAGTTGGTGTCTCGATCTTACCTGAATGGGACATTGGTGATGCAGTGGAATTTCATGCTAATTTGAAATCCAAGCATCCCCTCCACAATTCAGAAGAGGAAGTCAGGTCAACATTGCAAGGCTCTACCTTTAGTGAGGAGTATGAGTCCTTGGCAATATGGGATTTGGCCTCAGGAGGAAGAAATCCAAGCATAACAGATATTAACCCTAATTTGAGGGGAGGGTTAATAATAAAAAGTTTCAAAAACTTCAGCAGTGGAGGCTACAATTTTGACTGTGGATGTGTCCAAGTTGGCACAAAAAATAGTAGAAAGAGAGGAAGCTGAAAAAAGGAATTATATGGATAAATACAATTTTATGATTGAGGAATATAATAAGGTGCAACAAAGGAATATTGAGCTACAAAAAAAGGTGGAAAGGCTGAGGCACAAGTAGATAGAGGCAACACCAAGTGCTGCTGTGGTTCAATCATTACCATCTACATCAAGGTCATCACTTCCTACTACCCCCATTGTCTCCACACCAAAGTCTCCCACTGAGACTCCTGCCCTTAGTACCACATTAGAACCAATTGAGGAGGAGCTAACCTGCTCTGTTGATCCAACAAAGAAGCAATTAATGCAAAAAAACATAGAGCTAGAAGATTCTTTGAAGAATAATGTGGAGAGGGAAGCTCTAAAGCAAAAGGAAATTATCACCACAATTTTGCAGCATTTAAATGAAAAAGTTGATAATAGATTGCCAAGTATACATTCTTCTTACTCTTTATTATTGGGTGCAATAAAGAATTTTGACAGGGATCAGGAGGTAGCAATACAATTGATTGAGAAATGGATCCCTAGGTCCAATGACTTGGATATAATGTATAAAGACTCAATATTTGATGTTAATAATAGGCCATAGTCATTGAGACCTACTCAAATATTGGTTAAATCACTACAAGGTTTTCAAGCCTTACCAGATAATTTGAGTAGAAAGATAAGGGAATTAGTGAAAAGTTTTGATGAATGGAGTGATACACTATTGCCTGATATAATTGATGAGGAAATTAATATTAGATCTCTTCAATAATGAAAGGATCAGGCTAGTAGGTTCATTGATTCCCAAATTGATTTAATATGTGATGACTTGGATTCAGATCTAATAGAGAGCTGCATGGACAAAATCATCAACACTAGTTCATTTTCTGAGTCTTTTGAAAAGGAGGCAAACTAGGTAGCAATTAAATATACACCCTATAGAGCCAAGGTATAGGAGGTAATCAACTTCAATTGGCTGAGTGATGAGGAATACAAGCGATGGGTGGATACATATTTAACCGAAGAAGAGTCAGAGCAGGAGTAAACTGCTAATAGTTAATTAACTAATTGTTGCAGTCATAATAATTTCAAGTTTTGTTTTATAGTGGCAGTCTAAATGCACAGGATTTTTAAGATTCACGTCTATATCAAATCATTCTCAATGAGAAAATGGAAAAGAACAAGAAGATTCTCCAAAGGGAATATCAGTTGTAACTGAATTTTGAGATGTCACTAAGTAGTCCAATTGGTTGGTGACATGTGTAATTTTTGGCTTGATGCTTGTTTGCTCCTTCATTTTCTATAAGAAGGATTTCAAGGCCAAAAGTACGGGTTAGCAAGTTAGAAATTTTTGGTCAAGTCTAGGTGAAGCTACAGAGGAAATGCAAATTAGGTTCTGAGTCATTTTTGTTATAGGTTTTGAATTCATGAAGATATAATATTGTATAATAGTACTAGTATTTGAATTAGATTGGTAAATTCAAGCTCATGTCTGTCTTGTGTACAAGTGTATTTGAATTTTGAATAAAGTGATTAAGGGTTGTTTTGTTCATCTGATTGTTGTGGTGTGTGCAATTCTTATTTTAGCTTTGATTCAAGGAATTAATTAAAATGCTTATACGAGGTTGTAGGTTGATATGTTTTGTACAAGAATCTGATAAGTAGTATTGAGTTAGGGTTACATATTGGTGATATTGTAAGGCAATATTATCAAAGATATTATATGCTACAGGTTGAATCTGTTGTAAGCCCTTAGGGATTTGTGAATTTGACTCCTCCAATTGAAATAGGCACTAATCTAAGTTGCATCTATTCTTTGTGGTTCAATATTTTTTGTGTTCACTCAGGGCTCGCTACAAATTTAAAATTAATGAATATCTGTTACTTTGAAGTATTATTGTGATTATCTCATGCTCCAAATGGTTGATAATTATTGATGAACAACCAATTCTATTCAATTTTATCTTGTTTTGTTGAGCTATTGAGTGAGATTATCTGTTATTGTTAATGTTGTCTATAATTATGGTGCAGAGGTTATAAACACATTAAGGGATCATCCTCCTGGGTCTTGTAGAGGCCAAAGTGTAGGAGGTCCTTAAAATCCTCGTTAGTTGGTCCAAGTCCTTCGAGCTGCCCTTAATTGGAATTGAAAATTCCATAGGTAGATTAGAAGATCAACCTAGTTGCAATAAAACAAACCAATAGACAACACTTCACAACACTTTTGATCATCAAATTGATTTCATCACATGCAACCATCCATTAATGACAACACTTACAAGAATCTCTATTTTGTTGACATCAATGGAAACACCTTCAACGAGAAAAAAAAGTGGTTTTTGATCTAAGGTAAGGCTAAGATTGAAGGAGGTTTCAATCTAAAGGGATTTGATCAAAGGATGGTTTTATCTAATCCCCTCTTCTATTTATAGACAACCCAAAATAGCCCTTTCTCACCATTCTAGTGTAGTTATTTTCTGATGCATGAAAAGCGATTCAATTTAGGCCACCTTAGATTAAAGCCCCTTGCATAGTACCTCTATGGTAACATTTCCCCTCCAAACCACATGGAATTATTTCCTTAGAATAAATATTTTAATTCGGATCATATTTTGTGGGATCAAACAAAATTCAATACCATCGACCTAACAATGATTCATTAGTGGAACCCCCATCACAATCCCATTGATGGCCCGATGAAAATAACTCACAACCTAGTATCGGTGTAACAATACTCTATCGAGCTGACTCCTAAGGTGCTCTCCTGATATACCGATAGAGTCAAGTTGTCAACAAAAGTAACCATGAATTATAACCATGGGAATGAATTATTGAATGCATAAAGTATATTGGGGGAACTATGGTGCATGAGGGAAAAATTATTTGGCATCCCACAGATAAAATAAAGGATAGGTGTCCATCAGTGGAGAGGGTGGCTATCGATGAATGAAATGTCTTAGGTCTACAAGATGGAAATTCTTAACCGTTGATCTTTCTAAATCTAATGGTTATAGGGGGATTCCAGAGGTTTAAGTTGGAAAGCCCATCGATTTTGTTTTAAATCAGACAACTGTGAGTTGATTTCATGACCTAATACACATGTGCCTTTTCAAAGGCTTATTGAGGCCCAAAATTTGTTTTGGGTCACACGATTAAATCTAATCGTGTGGCCCAAAACAAATTATGTGTGTCAACAAGCCTTTTAAAAGGCACATGTGTATTAGGTCATGAAATGAACTTGCACCAATCCTTCATTCTATCAGTGGGTAGCTAGATAATGTTTCCCCGATGCGCCATAGTTCCCTCGATATAATTTATGCATTCAATAATTCATGCCCATGGTTATAATTCATGGTTACTTTTTTTGACAACTTAACTCTATCGGTATATCGAGAGAGCACCTTACGAGTCAACCCAATAGAGTATTATTACACCGATACTAGGTTGTGAGCTATTTTCATCGAGCCATCAATGTGATTGTGATGGGGGTTCCACCGATGAAGCATTGTTAGGTCGATGGTATTAAATTTTGTTAGGAATGAGGGAAGGACTACGTCACTACAAAATTTCAAATTTGTTTATGGATGCAATGTAGGCTATAATATGGATCTTGTCACATAAATTTCTACAATTTGCATTGTTCATGAAATCAAAGTGTGGTATATTTTTGTGATTATTGATAAAATTTGATAATTCATGCCCATGGTTATAATTCATAGTTACTCAAAGGACAATTTGCAAGATAGTGACATACATTGTAAAGGAAAATGAATAAGGTTTTTAATTATTACTCAAAGAGAAACTAGTAAACTAATCCAAATATTTGAACCCCATTGCATAAAATTTTATTGAAAAAGGAAAGTAATGTGTAGCTGAATACAAAAAACTCATCTTACAAGTTTGCACAACAAGCACAACCTACAAATTGGATTCTAAATTTGCTAAAAAATAAAAAATCAAACTAGTGAATATTAAACTACACACTAGAATCTAATTTTATGGAAAATGAGCAATTTGGTGAGAAAAAGTACCTACAGTGCATCTTGGATACTTAGCTAGTGTACTAAAAAATAGGATTGCAAACCCAAAATTTCTCACTTTGGAAATTCAATAGAAAAATACATAATGTTATCCTAGATACTTAGCTCTTAGAAATTCGATAAAACAATATGAGTATGATTATGAATGGTTTTACCTGGTCCCACTCTTGATCTCCATGTTTGAGAGCCTTCTCTTTAAGACCCCATGAATCCACTTTGATCCATTTCTTCCAAAAGAGATATTAATGTGTAAACAAGGAGCCACATTTAGACAAACTAGTTGTTGATTTCTTGTAAGAAATTTAGAGACTACAAAAAGAAGATACCTGATGGGGATCATGTGGGCTTCCTAGAGAAAGCACTGAAATATGGCCTCGAGCAACAATTTAAAAGTTTGGATTAGCTTCACAGTAAATCCTAACAGCATGACATTGAGGCTCCTCTTCATTAAGTTTATGGTATGAAGAACCAGATCCATATCCTCCTTGAGATACATATCATATTGAATAGAAAAACACAGTGACACAAGCAATCTAAATTGTGAGATAAAGCCTCCAAACCCTCTATGGAAACATGACTTTTACTAGATAATCAAAATTTTAAATTTAAGAAATACCCAAGATAAATAATTCCATGCAATGCAACTACACACAAAACTTACAAATGGGACTGATCTTCCACTTCTGACTCTCTTTCTTATTCCATTTGAAGATGACAACCTCTACCCCTTGATTCAATTATGTGATTTTAGCATTAACAAATAAAAACATTTTTAGCACAAGAAACAATCCTCACCCATCTAAACAAGCACCTATAAGACAAGCATACAAATCTAAGTTTATCACAATCAAGTAAAGATTAAATCCTTCTAATTGATCACAGTAACTAGAAAGTATTAATTGGATCAGTAAGAAGAATCAAATACTCAAGGTTGGGCACTATATAAACCACTACTATCACAACTATTAAAACATGCTTAGGTATTGGGTCATCTCCCCTAGATTAAATTAAGGAAAACATTATTGTAAACACAATATGTCTGGAAGAATATGAATGTAAAGAAAAATGGATATTAGCAAAACATAAATGTAAATAAAAGTAGTGCGAGCAGAAAATGAATCTAAATTGGTCTTGAACAAATAAAATCATACCCAATTAACATTAAGTTATACTGACCTTCTACTCATTGTCATTGTGAATCTTGAAGGTTACTTTGATGCCTTCTGCAACAAATCTCTGGCCATGAGGCAAGAGAAGGCGAGAAAACTAAGTGTATATTGATGACTTCCTGACAATCAAAAATAAACAAGCAACCAGTCAACCCTATTAGAACAAAATAATCTTATGAATTGATTTTATTTGTTTTACTGCCTAATGGATAGTGGACCTAGTTCTCTTGAATTGAGATACTACTAAGATGTGTTGACTGGTGATTTTAGACTACCGATATTCTGCTTCAATCTCTATAAGTCACTTTTGTCTGAAATATATTCAAGATAAATCTGCAAAAAAATTCCTTGATCTCTTAGAAATTATGTAGATTATTTTGTTAATACTTCTCCATTTTGATATTTTCTTTCAAAAATTCATATAAAGATATGTAATTCCATATTTGAAACTTACATATTTTAATTTTACTAGTTCTATAATTATAGGATATGATCCCAACAATTGTGAAACACATTGGCAATATGCTCGATGAATGAAGTAAACTATGCAGTTGGTAGGTATAATGCCAAATTCCTTAACCCTTGCCAACATCCTTCTTTCCTATTCTAAAACACGTGCTTTGGAACAAGGCATGAAAATCCATCTAAGTATAATGAAAAGGAGATTTGTGTTAGATATTATATAAGTTGAATGAATGTAAGTAGTGAAATTTTTGCATACCTATAGATGGTACAAAACTTCATGGTTAAGTGGAAGCCTCCCATCAACAATAAGATCCAAATATCCGTGTATCTATCTCAGTTGAGCCTCTAAACCCTTCAAAGTTGTCAAATTTTCCACTAACCTGTTATGCACAAAAGTCATATTTTAGAGTTATGTCACCACTAAAAACAAAAGAATCAGAGCTTTGAAATCAAATCCACACACAACACAATTTTCATAGTGAAAAGTTAGCACTTTATTTCGTCTTTGCATATTGGTTTGATGCTTCAAACGATGTATTTCTTATATTGAAAAGTGCATCACCCTATTGAGCTTCTCTTTGTTTTGAGAATAGTTTAATATTCTCTACTTAAAAAGGGCAACCACATGAAGGTGGAGGCTCATTTGGCCCCTCCCCCCCCTCACATCACTCTCAATTCCCCATACCCGATCATATAACATTAATCATTCATTCATCCATTAATAACATATAATATTCATTCATTCATCCTGCATTAATAACATATAACATTCATTCATTAACATATTCACATTCATTCATTAACATATAGCATTCATTCATTAACATATTCACATTCATTAATTAACATATAATATTCATTCTTTCAGTTTTTACATATTATAAAAAATATGGTTGTCATAATATGATTACAATCACTTTTTTTTTGTTTCTTTTTTGTAGCTAAAAAAAGATGAAGTGGAGTATCATTTTCTAAATCATCTATCTCCCCTTCAGTTGTTTTGAGCTCTGCTCGTGACCTTAATATACGCCTAGTCATGTACTCATGATGTGGATGCCACTATAAGGGGGGGTTTGTTGCAATAGAAAATAAATGTTAAATTGATATGTTTTATTATTATTGCTACAAGTATTTCATTAATTAAAAGAACATTAGAGTGGTTCTCTTTACCTGATGAGGCCACATCATGTTCCTAATCTTGTCTTATAGCCTCATGCTCAACATGTTGAACACCCTCTAAATCTTGATCTAGAGTTGAAACATGAAAGGTTACATTAATTAATACACCAATTGCAATTAAATATGTCTAAAAGAACATTAGAGTGGTCCTCTTTACCTGATGGGGCCACATCATGTTCTTGATCTTGTCTAGCCTGATCATGCTCAACATGTTGATCACACTCTACATGCTCTAAAGTTGAAACATGAAATATTAAATTAATTAATACAACAAATGCAATTAAAGATGTTTAATTGTATTAATCCATACTACGTTTTGTATAGCACATGAATACATCCAATACCGGGAGGCACACCATGACCTTCATCTGTAGGTTGTGCTCCACCCTCACTGGGTTGCATTCCAATGCCATGTGGAGTATTATCATTGCTTGTCTGTTTAAAACAAATAGGCACATAATTACTTTATGGTGAAAATTGATATTGAATATATTGCACAAGTATTCAATTTTAAATAAACTTTATTGAGTTTATTTACCTGCATGTTGGATGCAGTGGAAGATTGTGTTTGCCTAGTCAAGGCTCTTAGGCATTCAACCAGGGCTCCATAGCCTTGCTGGAAGGAAATATTCAAGTCCTCTTCCATGGGTACTATGTTGAATTCAGAGCCCTGCATTTTTGCATAAGATCATGAATTTTGCTTCTATGGTGTGATAAAACCAAAATTGTTTGTAATTTATTATTTGAATGCAATATTTTATTTATTGATACTTACAATTTGTGCGGTTAATTTCATTAACCATCAGAGCCAAGTTTGTGCTGCCCGTGTTTTTCTAGTCTTTCCTTTGTTGCCTTTGATGTTTTAGGCAGCCTATGAAAAGTTTGAAATACGTTAGATTATGTAAAAAGAAAGAGTAATTAGTAAATAATTACATTGTTGATAGTATAACATACCTTCCTTGGCCCGATGGTGTCTTTCTTTTTTTCTTTTTAGCCTTCTCCTTTCCATCCAACACCAGGTCCTTCCACTCCCTCTCCGGAATCATGGGGGGATGCTCGTACTTTTTGTTCTTCTCTAAATGTGACCTATATTGGTCCCTCACATACTTTATATAGGTACCAAATTTCTTAAGGACCTTGGTTCGGTTGAATGTTTTATCACCAAACAACACAACTAAATGGTTAATGAGCTCATCTTTTAAATCTTGATTTTGGGCATTCCACTATGTACGCATGGTGGGCCTGAAGAGCTCCAATGTAATATCACTTAGATTTTTATAAAAAAATTCATTTCCTGCAAAATGATCATGGGATCATTAGTCTAAAAGGAGTGATCAATAAGTAAATTTCAATTGGATTATATATAATAATAATTAATTTTTTTTAAAGTACTTGGGACCTTCTCTATCTTTATGGGAACAAAATCCTCGGTCACCACAAATGTGACCGACAATGTTCCTGTACTAGTAATATGGGAAGATCCAGGAAATGTTGCTAAAACATCACTAGTACTAGTGGCCTCTGCATCTACAGGTACATGTCTTGATGCATGTTCTAGCATGTGTTCGCTGCTAGAGGGTGCACTACTAGATGCCTGCATGGTATGTGTTTCCAACATTTCAGTCAACAATATAGGCATGAATGATGGGGTTGGATGATGTGATGTATGTGCAAGAAGATCAGGATGGTAACTTGTACCAACCCCTACTCCCCGAGAAACACTTGCAGTACCCTAATCATGACCAACAACATCATGAGGACACAAATAATTCTGTAAAAATAACACATATTTTAGTTCATGACATAAAAGAGTACAAAATATAAAACCATGAATGCACTTATGTTATAATTAAAGAGCTCATGACAACTTACTTGCAAGTTCTATGCTCTCTCAGTCAATATTTTAACCCTTTCTCTTATCTCATCTATTTGAGGCACTATAATTACCGACTTAAGGATTTCTTCATTGCATATTTTTTGGGCCTTCCTCATCATATTCACAGGGTTTGTGAAAAATGTGATGTCATCATCACATAATAGTGACTACACCTCCCTATGGATTCTTTTCTCTACTACTGGTGCCTTTCCCCGATCAGTCGACTACAACAAGAATATTAAAAATATTATCGAAATTAACCTAATAAACTCATGAAAAAACATAATAATAATTTTTTTTTCTCGTATCTAATTTGTATAATTACAATGAGGTAAACCTGTTAGGTAGAAGCACCTGAAGATGCATTGCAATCTGTACTATGGGTTGGAGCCTTCCCCGTACGATTAATGTCCCGTTGTGGCAAAAATTAAATATAAAAAACCATTACCGAAATGAAACCAATAGACTTATGAAAAATAATAATAATAAAATGGTATATTGGAGTTATTAATTGGAGGTTGGGTGATATGGTATATAGTATGTACGACCCCCATAGTAACTGTGTTTGTATCTAAGCGATTCAAATTGTAATCGATTAGCAACTCTTCCCCTGAAGTTATTGATTTTATCACACATTTGAATACATGGTTTCCCTTGCATGCCTCGAATATGCAATTGGGTTGCTTATTTGTTGACCCAGGTCATGTACTGTTTATAAACCCTGCAATATTCCCTGATGCTTTTGGCCTTCCATCAATGTACATAGCCACTCCTTTATTTTGATCCTTATCTTTTAGTTGTATATAATTTGCTGACAGTGCATACCTACGCATACTTTGTGTATATCGAACCAACTGCATCCAATATTTGTAACTATAACAAGGTCTTGCATACTCCATCAATTCAATAACTTTATCGTAATAGACCTTTATGTTGTCCATGCAAAATAGGCCCAAACTATGTAATGACTATGGTGCTATGCGATATATCCTCTCATTGACACAAAAATCAGTGTTTATTGGAGGAATTTCCTTGGGTACCCATTGTTTCTATAGATGTTTGTACCTCAAGGGCACCTTGATGTCACCTATGCTCTCATCATCATAAGAACATGACCCCCCTTCAACAAGAAAAAATTCCATATGTTTACAAAATTTTCTTCTAATTTTTTGACCTCTAGTTGATCTCCCTCTTTTAGACCTACTACATGTCTCACTTTCCTCTTCTCTTCCCGAATTTCCCTCGCTCAAGGAAGACATATTTGACAAATACCTATTTGGTGGTACTTGCACTCATAAGGACGTTGGATGAATTTATTTCATGGTGATGTGATCCCAAGGTGACACTATGATTAATCTATCATTTCATTGCTAGAATTTGACAAGTTATAAGGTAATCAAGTCTTGATAGATTGCAATTTATTGTTACTATTGTCCAAATGTGTCCATCACAAATCAAATCTACTTAAATTTTTAACTCCCAAAAATTTGTAACAAGTGTTAAATGTGACTATGGTCCACCAGTTACACAACCAAGGCCTCAAATGTATTCTCTAATTGTAATCAAAGGACTTTTGCTCTTCATTCAAGTAAATAAACTTGAAGGGAAACACCACCAAGTGGTTTATTGGACACCTGCATGACTAAAAATAGCAGCAAATTTACATTTAATTTCCATATGTCTAAGTGGTTAACAGGGAGGGATTGTGTACTAGGCTTGGTTAAGTCATCATAAGTTTATGCTTTGGCAATAAAAAATGTTTAAGTCATCTTAAAATCTTCCTATGTCTAATTGCTAGGAGACTTTTGGTATGTTTTAAGGTAGGATGAGTGGTTGCATCAATGTTCTAGTTCTTTATGACAAGGTTTCAACATCTTCAAATAGTGAAAGTTAGTGCTCATAGTCATTTGAAACAACAACATTTTGATTATGTATGATGGTAGGATTTGATAACTTAAAAGAATTGGCTACCCAACAAACTTAAAGTTAAAATAAACTTTTTCATTTTAAGGGGTTAGCACTTTCTTTCATTTTTGCATATTGGTTTGATGCTTCAAGTGATGCATTATTTATCCCACTTCTATCATATTGTATTCCCATCCCATTGCAATTGTTGCAATTTTTGGAGGAGTTGATACCAAAATTTTATATCAAATACCGCGTTCTTGAAGCAATTTTCTATGTTTTTACTATTTTTCTAAAGTTCTTTTGTGTTGTATGGATCTGTACAGGCTTGAATATATGTGTTCCCTTTCATTTGAATTTGTTTTGAAGTGCTAAATCACTGTTTTGTGGGAGAAAACAATCAAATAGAGGGACTGCCCTATTTTGCCTGTGTAAGGGTTTGAGGGCTAAATAGAAATGACATCCACCAATCCACCCACTGTCTTGGAAATGTAACTCAGTGGATTGGTGTTCAACATGGTATGATAGAGGTTCATTGCATTTAGGGGTCTATTAAAACAAGGAGCTTGTTATTGAACTGATGCCCTAGGGCTGACAGGGGCAATTTTCTTGTGAATTTGTGGTTGTTAACTCAGGGTTTATCAATTTGATGGATATCTTGGTAGAGTCATGGTGACACTATTTGATGGTCCAATCTCTACTTCAAAAAAAAAATATCTCCAACAACTCTAAGAGATATAATGGGATGACATTAAAGGAACCTTCATATGAAGGATCTTCTAATGAAGTACCTTTGGATTAAGGTCTTCATTTGAAGGTCCTTCATGCAAAGGTCCCTTTTATAAATCATTTTGGACATGAAATATTTAAAATAAAAAATACCTTCAATTGAAATTCTTGACATGGTATCATTTTAAAATGAAGGTTATTCATTCAAAGGTCATGACGACATTACCTTCAAATGAAGGTTCTTCATTCAACTAGTACTTTGTAATTTTGGGATTATTTTTTTGCCTCATCCCACAAGTGGGACACACTATTGTGCAATCACTCATTAACAATGATATGAATGTGTGATAATAATTTAGGGTTAAAAATAAATCCATTTGAGCATTTTATAAATGAAAGGACATTTGATGCAATCATATGCCTTGTCAAAGTTTTAACTTAATAGTAAGGGCATCATGAGTAGTTTGTTGGGCCCATTCAACAATCTTTGATGCAATGATTGAATTGTATAGAATGTATCTACTATCAATAAATCCAATGTGTTTGCTTGTATGACTATATCTCAAGCAATAGGTTTAATTGTGATGGCAATGATATTGATGAAGATTTTGTAATCTAGGTGTTGAGAAGTATAATTGGCCACCATCCTAGGAAAGATTCTTCATTCTCACTTTTAGGTGTTAAAATTTATATATACCTTGATTGATGAAAGAGGCCAAAGAGCCTTTCTCCATGGTATCCTAGTACACATAGAAATGATCTTCTCTTATACGGTTGGACATGATTTAAAGAACTTAGCTAGGAATTATTCATTTAACCTAAGGTTTTCTCATAATGCCATCATTGGAAAAGTATGATCAAATTCTTCTATTATGAAGAATTTGAGTTCTTCAAAGATTATATTCCTCTATTCAAAATTTTTAAGGGTTGTGTGTGGAGGAGGTTATCACTACCAAGAAGGAGACATTTCCTTGCATATGCTTGTGGTGGAGGTATTAAAGAAGAATTGTATGCCTCTATTTCCATTCATCAGATCTAGCTTAGCCTAGCATATACTTGGGATCCTTTGCCACTATAAACTTCCATTTGTTTGAGTTTATGTTATGTAAGCGTAATTTCATGTTATGTTGAAATATAAGAGGTGGAGGAGGCCAAAAGGAAATAAACCCTTTTTAGTTGTACCTTCAAATTTTTTCTTATTGTTTTATGTTTTTAGCAACTTTGTGGACATAAGATTTGAGGTAGGTCATACAACAAAGAATAACATGTTCCCACCAAAAACCAAGATGTGGGTAGATTATGGGAGTTTTTCCAAGATCTAAGGCTAGTCGATAAAAATGTGAAAGACCGCTATTTTATTTTTTTTGTTTTATCTTATACCATTTTATGAGAATGGGGGTGCCAATGTACAAGAAGATATTTGGAAACTAGGCATGAAAATTGAAGGTTAAAGAGAATGGGGGTGCAAAAGTTACAGTACTCAATGTCCCTTGGTCGTTGATTTTCCCTGAGGGCCCTCAACCTTGTCCTCGGTGCTAGTATTGACCTTTTTTTCACTCCTCCATACTCTTCCTTGGCATTGGTATTGACCTTGTTTTCACTCCTCCAAACTCTTCCTCGACGTTGGTATTGACCTTTCACTTCTCCAAACTGATGAGCTACAACTTGGTTTTGTTAAGTTTTAGAGTATGTTAATTAAATTTAAAATTAAGGTGCTATTTAGCTAGGTTTTAATATTCTATAATATAGTTAAGTATATATTAGCTATATTCCACAATTCCTTCAATCAAAACATTCCAGCTCGAGAACCTTTACAACTCATGTTTTTGGCCCCACCATCTCCTATGTCGTCAAAAAAATCCACGTGTCAACATTCCCTTGATATCGCGATCGTTAACCATCTTGCAACTCTTGATCATGTGATAGCAGGCAACCGTAGATCTTGATCTTCAGCGAACTTGCTCATTCAGACGATTGACAATTTTGACCTTAAAAGTCGAGCACCTTTTCTATTGAGATTAAAAAATATCCACTGATTTTAAGCACGTGCATTTTAGATCCACTTTAGTAGCTCGCCAGTTAATATATTAAGGTCGGCTTAATATATTAAAACATTTATAATTTTATTTCAGCCTCTTTCAATTTGACAGATGGCACCTTCCCATGATATCATGATCAATACAATATTTCAGAAAAGGGCTTCACGACATCACGGGGACCTGTGAAAACCTGACATGTAACAGATTGTTGGCACAAAAAAGGGGACCCACCTAGGATGACAACGATACCCATAAGTTGTTCATAAAGACATGGCCACGAGGACATTAGAGCTAGGAAAAACTTAGGGAAAAGATAAAAGGCCGACTTGACATGAAAATAAAACCTAAGGATATAACACAACCCCCCTTTAATGATATAACAACCCTCAACCCATTTTCACTAAGGCCCAAAAAGTAATGACAAAATAGAACGGATATAAGGCTTAGAACAAAATGATTGCAAATGGAAAAACCCTAAAACCCCAATCCATGAAAACTTGACAGAGAGTAAGATTAACTAGATATAAACAAAATTATTTCACTAAGGCAAATAATTTTGTCAAGCCTCACTTTGAAGTGCTACCACATAATTTTTAGTTTTTACATTGGAATACAAATCATATTTAATTGCATGCCAATATACTTCTTTCATAAAGATATTTGTTTGATTTTTCCTTGCTATTTTCATCTTAAAATTTTAAAAAATGTATTCTATAATATATAATTATTTTCAAATTGAGAGAAAAAGGATTCTAAGAGATATATTTAATCATAAATTTTACCATCAACAACCTTTACAATGATCACTTTATGCCTTTTAAAGGCCTTTACACCTCAACCACCTCTACAACTAACTTTTTAATCTTTTATGATCACATGAAACATAAAACACACTAATTTCAAGGTTGTTAACATCACTATTGAAATGTTTTAATTTTTTGACCTTTCAAATGTATTGAAACTCCTAAGACATCTCTAAGACCATGATAGTGGCTTGATAATAGCCTTATTATTGACATGACAATAACCTTGCACCATTTTACATGTAAATTCTCCAATTTGCCTGAAGAAGGCTACAAAACTCTTTAGTGCAAGACTCAAACTCATAAATAAAAACTTCACCTAGAACATGACTAATGGTTTTGAGTGACCTTATTCAAAATAAAACATTCTTGAAATTTCTAAACCAACCTATTGACCTCCCTAATTATCATCACATGATTAAGCATAGAAGATGAGGTGTAGGTGCTCCTGTGCCACTACCCCATCCAAAATTTTCTCACATTACACAAATCCACAATGTTCGTCCAATATAATCCAATAAAATCCTACCTTATGTGTCCTAGTAATCAAATTGGAGATGATCCTAAAAATGACATTACGAAGGGTGATTGGTCTAAAAAATCTAAATGACTTTGCAATTATTTCACTACTACGATCAATGTGTCATCTTTCATGAAATTTCCCAAAACACTATTCATTATGATCATATGGAAATTTATAGGAGAGCTAAAATAGTTGTAACATCATGAATTAAAATTAAAGATTAAAAAGTACATCATGAATTAATAATGTAATGGCATATATATTAAAAAAATCATGAATTAATTATGTAACCACATAAGTCAAATATAATTCTATCAAGAAATTAATATCAAATAGATAATACAATCGCATAACTCATACATTTAAATGTCATTGATCTTCTTCTTCATCCAACTCTTTGTTTGTATCATCTGATCCAGATTCGAAATTGTAAGGATTGGTCATATCATAATCATCATTGTCATTGATATCATTTTTGATAATGTCATCATCCACATGGATATAATCTTCATGAACATTAAATCCTACATCATCATGATCTAGTTCCTCCTCTTTGACATCTTCATCAAGCACATCATCAACTAACTGTTGATCTTGATCATCATCTACATTATACTTTACCAACCTTCCTCTTGGATCATGTCTAAAAACAAATGACCAACCCGGTTTACCTGGAACCTCTGAGTAAAATACCTGCTCACATTGGCTTGGAAGAACATAGGGCTCATCTCCAGCTCGCTCGATCGACCTTGTATTAACCATGGTAAACCCATTATCATGTTCAATAATAGTTCTCTCGAGATCATTTTCATTCAATCGTAGCCTGTACCATAGGATGACGGACATAACTAATTTGAAGGACTTAAAGTCACACTCAAGTATATCATCCAAAATTCCATAGTATCAATTTTCTGAGACTTCTGGATGTATGTCACTTCTAGATGAAACATTAGTCACCTGAAAGATTGTAGTTATCCTAGAATCACAAGTTCTCTTCGTGTCATCCAAATTTTTGATTCAAAATTTACAACCATTGCACCACATAGCCTTGTGGTGTTTCACCTGCAATATGTCAAACATGTAAAAATTATTGCAATATCGTCAGTTGATAAACATATTTATTCTTGACCGAGTGTATGCAAAGAAATAAATCTCAACATATATATACATCAATATAATTGAAAATAATTAAATAATATGGGTGATTAATATATTTATATGTACCTATTTATCTCTTAAACCATATGCTAAATCAATTTCCCTTGGTGTAACATTGGAATCTCCATTATGATGAGCTTCTTTAACCAATGAAGCCACACCTTCCTATGTTAATGTGCGACCATATTGTTGACATCATCCAATCCATACCATTATCCAATCAAGATTTTTTGCGACGTACAAATGTAGTGCATCCCACTCTCGACCAACTAAAAAAAAAAAAAAAAAATTCACAAACGACGTATAATTAGTTAATTACCACAGTATACGACCTTAATTTATAATTGATGTATATTGAAGATTAATAATTAAATAAGTACAATATACATAAAAACCAAATGTGAAATGTATTCTAATTAATCTCCATGACCATCTTATAATTACCTCTCACTTTCCTCAATCAACCTTTCCCCATTAAGTACTCTCCTTCGAATTTGTTAATGGAGTTTCGATCCCAAATGTGATCTACATGGATCCTTGTTGCAAACTTAGGAAGATATTTAGTAATGTACACCATGGTCTGGTATACCATATATCCCTCCACCATAGAACCCTCAGGATGTGCTCTTTGCTAACAAAATCCTTCAAAAATTTCAAGTGCCTCTCAACCATCCACATTGACCTTGTGTGTAGAGGCCCACACAATTCAATCTCCTCAACTTGGTGTACGAGGTAGTGTTCTTGTGCATTGAAAAATGTCAAAGGTAGACACTTTTGCATTTCACACATTAGATGAGGAATTTTTCTCTTCCAATAATTTATATCTTCTTTATGGATTCCTTTAGATGAAAACCATCTACAGTTGATTCAAGGCACAAATATATTAATGAGATTTAATAAAAATATACAATATATTACATAACAAGTCAAAAAAATGGCAATTATAAGATCTATACAACGAATTGAATAAATATCACTACTTACCTCATGTATTTTCCAAGATCATATATAACTTGCTTGAAATTTTTGTCGAAGTTGTTTGGGAGAGATAGAGGTAAAACATACTGCAACAATTATAAAATGATCTTTTCATTATTTTTCCGAAAGTAGTAAACATAATACACTGAAAAGTACATGTAGTATACAAATATATATATACCTTAATGAAGGTATGCCAATCATGTGTTTTCATCCCTAACCCAAATTCACCTTTCTTTGTTATGATATTGTTTATGTTCGCAGCAAATCCTGTGGGAAATCAATTTTTTGTATGACTTATTTTATAGCATTGCTTTGTTTCTTCGTTAATAACCAAGAAAGGGCACTTATATTAATTTGGTCTCCATCACTATTTAATTGAATGGCATTTTTCATTGCATGATTGACTTCTTGAATGTCACTACAAATTTTGACAATTTTTTCTTTGTCATGCCTTCCATCCAATATTTTCCATAACATTTTTGTTATATTCTTTCCGATATGCATTGTATCAAACAAATGCACAATTTGTAGCTGCTCATAGTAGCGCAGCCTACTAAATTTTCTAGGATGACTTTTCAATCCTTGTGGAAGCCGACCATTAATGCCTTGATGACCTTCATGAAGCATATAAGTTAAACAAATTAACAACGACAATCATTGTCAATTATAGCATTAGTAAACACAACACAATATAAAAATATAAATTCCAAACATATCATATATGATAGATAAACAATTTGATCCAATGTATAACCTTGACGATTAATTCTATTATATTCCAAATTCCATAGGCGAGGTTTCATTCTTCGTGGTTTTGATGTAGTCTCTTCTTTCCCATTGAAAAGATGTTTTTCAGTAGTTCGATAATTATGATTTCTGTGGAGGAAGTGCCTATACTCATCAAACACCTACTTTCCTAAACTTGTTGAACAACGAGATTTCATCTTTGGACCACAAATTGGACATGAAAATTTTGCCTTTGTTTGAAGACCTACAAGATCATATATAATTGGATTAAATATGTCAATTTTTTATAATTATATATAATGAATAGATTATTTAAAAAACATGCATGATATCTAATTCATAAAATTAAATATTGTTAAAGTGCAGTCGAATGTTATAACATACCACAAAAATGTGTTAGCTCTGGGGCATCATGAATTGTCCATACAAGCATTACATGGAATTGAAATTGTCTTTGTCCTATTGGTCTAGATACGCCATACATAGTGATGCCATTCCATAACTTTAATAACTCATCGATAAGAGCCTCGATATATACATTCATATCTTTAACTTGGTACTTACCTAGTTGAGTGAGCATAAACATTACATAATTATTATAACCATTTTACTGCAATATATATAAATTAATGTACATGACTATTAAATGAAAAAATATAAGTCATTATGCAACAAATAAGACAAATGAGATTCTACCACGTTAAAGAAAATTGATGTAAACAAATACTTGCAACAATCATTGCCAACATTATGTGCTCCCTCTTTATGGACATCCATGGAGGAATGTTATTATTGATAGCAAAAACAAGCCACACCGAGTAAATAGATCTCAGCTTTTGAAATGGATTGACACCGTCCGCTGCCAATGAAAGCTCGAGATTATGAGGTTCTTCTTTAAAGTGTGGCCATTTTTCTTCAATGTCCCTAAATGCAGAACCATCTCCAGGAATTCGAAGAATGTCATCTCCACTTCTATTCCATGCATGGTAATCCATAAATTGCGCTAAGATTTTGCACCTAAATAATTATTGCATACGTGGAATAATGGGAATATAATGAAGAACCTTGCGATGCACCTTTTTTGTTAGTTGATCTGTTCAATATCTATTGATATGACATTCTGGGAATTCTATTGAAAATTCATGTTGTTTATGATATATAATATGATCATTGGGACATGCATCTATTGCTTGATACTCCATTCCAATATCTTTCATAATGCTAGATAAATCTCAGTATGAGCGAGGTAAAATATTTGGTGGTGGTAACAAAAATTCACCAATCAATCTACAACAAAAAAATAATTTGTTAATATAAAGAATATTAATGGTACATATTTCATCCTTTATTTACTATTGATGAACTAACAACAATTAAAAAAGATGAAAAAATATGACATATATGACATACCTTAACATTTGTGAGATTGCTATGTTGGATAAACCATTCATAACCTTCAAGTTCACCAGCAACAATACAACAGAGAGAAGAGTTGTTTGGGAGTCTTCATAAAGGGGCTCATATGCCTTCTCGAGTAAAGGTAAATCATGAACATCATCAAAGTCATCTCGATCATCATGATCAGCTGTGCCACTAAATGTGTCATGGATCAATGTATTTGTACCATCATCTTCAACTATGTTTTCTATCACATGATCTTCTTCTTCCATAGGATCATTAACATCATCTTCGATATTCACAGCTCCATGTTCCTCCGCTTGCAAAACCACATTCTCCAAGCTGTGATAATCCATATCATGTGCCCTAGGGTTCCCCACCTTTATAATAATTATAGACACAAATAAACCATGATCATGATCAAGTGATTATATATATATATATATAAAATGTTAAATCGATATAAACATTTACAAATTCAATCAATATAAACACATATAATGAACAACTTACCAATGGACAATAGTCATGCCCCCCTTCAATGTGACCATGTTGCCTACAATGTTTCTCAGTTGTTGTGATTAGAAGTCTTCTCGTCTTTAAGCCCTTGCAATTATTGCAAGGACAATAACATTTCCCACCACCCTTTCTTTTCAATCTAGCCCACAATCTAGCAACTATCTCTTCATTTTGTTTTGGACTAATATTATCTGACATGATTTTTCTTTACCAAGCTTGAATATTTAGATCATCAAAAAATATCAAACTCACACTCCAATAATTTTTAATCATAGACAAGTAACAAAATCTAATAATTCTGATATTTTATACCAAAAAAATTCACCATGCAACCACCCCTGCAAAAGAGAAGATAGTCTGAAGTTAATGACCCAAAAAATACTTTAAAATGCTATTTATAGAAATTATTAAATTCTGATTTTACTATGATTTCCAACCATTAGACTCCTAAAATTAGGATATTGAACTTTCACAAAAAAATCTAGAAATAAAATTATGAAAATGCACAAGTCTAAAAATGAAATCTGATGAGATGTTGCTTTAAAATATGATTTTCAAACCTGGAAGTACAAATCTGACTTCACAAATGAATTCTGGAAATAAAATAGTATGTCATAATAAATAGTTTCATTTGAAGTGGACCACCCTATTATATGCCTTGACAAAGTTAAAAGATCTATGAATTTTATCTACAATATAGCCTGCATAGTCATCAGTCTTATTCACATCCCTACTTTGGATATCAATAAGCAACACCATTAGATGGCCTCCTTGAAAGTTCAATCCATTAAGGGAATAATGAAAGGGTCTTCCTTAATGATTACATCCATCTGAAAAAAATAGTGTATGGTTGAATAAGGATGATATCATTTTGAAAGGCTAAAATGATTTTTGAGACCGATCCTAACATATTTATGTTGAATACAATACATAAAAACAATCTTGTATAGACCTTCACTTCCACACTCTTGACAAAATTGTTTTGTAAGGACAACACTTCATTTTCCTAGTTTTGTAGGTTAAGCTAAATCTTGTTCTCACAAGAAACTTCAAATGTCTCGTACACTTCCATCTACTTATGAAACAATCCTCTATCTAAATTGACTTCACCATTACAATAGTGCTTCAAAATATCATAGGGCCATCCTCTGGTTTTATATGTCAAATATATTGCCATTTGTATTGAATTTTCTTCCATCCATGTAATTCATGTCTTTGGTCACAATGTTTATTCCAAAATCCATATACAACTTCCTCCCTCCTATTGACATAGAATCAATATGGAATACTATCTTGACTTTTAAGCTAAATATTAAAAATTGGTTAGAGCTTATACTACGCAAAGGATAATAAGAATAAACCATAACCTTATCAACACTTGAAATAGATAAGGGGTCACTCTATTCCACACATATTCACATAGACAATGAACATGATATTTGGGGTTCCTACTCTTACTATTTTTCTGTTTATTTATATAATAATAAGGTTACACTACAATATTTTTGTTCTCTTTTTATCTGCTCTAACTCCTATTTCCTCTAATACATTCAATCATACTAGTATTGTGCTTCCTATAAGAACATTATGTCATGGCTTAATGAAAACAATTTTCAATGCCATGAGGCCCAAATGATATTCATGCATTGGTCTTGAAATGTCATCAAACTGAGACTAGTCATTGTTATATAGTATCAAAGTTTCATTGATACTATTGGTCAGTATGATTTCTCATGTGAATTGATTAAAGATTGATAACCTATATATTCATAGGGTCCAATAATTATGTTTGACAATGTATTGGCTAGTTTACTGTCCAATGCTATTTGCAAAATAAAATATAGTAAAATATAAAACAGTGGTCTTTTCTATCTACTCCACTATAAATAATAAAGACTGTAGAAATTTCCTTCCAATTTGAGTGTTGGAAGTCTTTATTATTTACAGTGGAGTAGATAGAAAAGATCAATGTTTTATATTTTAATATATTTTATATTTCATTGTATTTGATCAACAAATATATTTTGATGATGATTCTTTGACTAGTGCTACAATATTAGTATCTCAGGGTATTATATATGCAGATATAAACTACATTTGTATGATGCTTGATGTTATACCCATGTCCACTAGTTATCACCATAATTTTTATTATTATGTATATGCAATATAGGGATACTATAGACGTAAGGAGAAACAAGAAAAGAGAAAATATTAAAGGAAATGGACTTCAAAGAAAGGCATGACACTTTACTATAGATTCCCTAAAGGAGATCACAATCATGACTATTCAAATACACAATGATTAGTCCATGTCATAACCATGAAGGGGGCATTGAAATTAATAATAACAATGATAGGGTAGTATGAAAAACTTTAAAAGATACATAAAGAAAAGTAACTGAGCAGTCAAGAGGGCTTTTAAAACATCATAAATCTTGTCAAGGGGTCATTTTATTCATAGCAGTATGGTAAACTAATAAATATTTCCATCTCACAAAGTTTCAAAACAGGACAAACTACAAGTGTACTAAGGAGTGCATGGACAATATCTCAAGGAGCTACCATAATTAATTTCTTAAAGTGTTATGCAATGCCATTGAAATCAAATGAATAAACTCATGCATAAGCTAAAAGACAAAGGATAGTCAAGTTGCTAGAGGGAAGGTATCACAAAGGATATGGGATCACTTTCAATAGAGATGATGATGTTTCTAAAGGATCTCCCATTATGTCTATTTAAGACTTATAGAGATATGATAGTCATATGTCATTGTCAAAAAGTAGTAGAGATTTTGAATGATCTTGCATAATAGGAAGGAGAGGACAATATTTACACAAAAGGAGTTTATATAGTTCATAGAAGAAGGTCATATGATTTCCATGAGGAAATATTGAAATAAGTTGCATACTTTACAATGAAAACCATGAAAAAAAATCCTATGATGCACTTTTATGTTTTTTGCTTCATTTTTCCTAATAAGGTCAAATACTTTATTTTAGTGTCTGAATCTACCACATAGAGATTAAAATGCTTACTCTCAAATAAAGTTGAATTATATAAACAATAGTCAGATGCCTCCCTTAACATAAGGACAATCTAAAGTACTAAGGAATTTTATATCCTTTATAAGAGATTGCTTTTAACCAGTTAAAAACTTGAGAGGATAATACACAGGTTTCAAGGAAAGTTATTTTTTATCATAAGTATCTCAATCCAAAAGGAAAAAATTAAGCATGGAAAAGCATGAGTAGGTTGGCCAGTTTCACTAAAAGCACAAGCTATTTTTTATAACATCTTACCTAGATATTACTTGATAATGTAAGGAGTGCTATTTTCCACTCAGTTTCATATGGTGGCATATCTACACACAAATCACCAAATTGTCAAATAACTAAATAAATTATATTACTTAATAAAGTTGTTACAACATGCCATTCATGTCAAAATCAACTCTTCTTATCAACTTCTGAAGGAATTTGGCAGCTTATACTTCTACATGAGGAGACCATTTAATCTTGTAAATTGTTCCAAAGTACAAAACAAATAGAAATCATATAATCTACATGATAGTTATAGCTTACTAGATGTTTGGCAACATCTAAAAAGTTTAAGTGAATTGAAAAAATAGAGAGGCCTTGACCTTCATTTTTTCATTTTTTAGTTTGTTGCTCTAAATATCTCACAATATTTAGAAATTGGTTGCTTTCTTTCTTTCTTGTTCAAATAAAAAATAGATACATTTGTATAGAGTCAAGATGAATTCAAGAACTTCAGGTAACAAATATACCATAACTGCTTTCAAAGGACACTGGCATCTAAGGTCTAAAATCTATTTCTGAAACTTGGCAAAGGGAAAAATACATCTTTATGAAGTAGTCTTCAAAAATATCATAGCTAAATGGCTCTAACTATCCACTATCAAACATTCCCAATTCTTTGTTGAACCCTCTAGGCCTGAATCTTGACAACTATTTCACTCTGTAGCTATCCCTATGCCTTTGATATTATCTAGTTATGGCTCCCAAATTTATTGAAAATTGATCATTAGGGTTAAAATTGAAACCTTGCAAATATAATCTTTGTCCAAATCCATCAAGAATTTTCCATCAGTTACAAACAATTCCCTTATAAAGAATTTGTGAAGTCAGGTCTAAAATTTGGAAATAAAGTTATGAAAATACACAAGACTAAAAATGAAATATGATGAGATGTTGCTTTAAAGTATGATTTTAAAACCTAGAAGTACAAATCTGACTTCACAAATGAATTTTGGAAAAAGACAATGACTACCCTCAACTTGGCGATATATTCTTGAGTTTTTTTTAATTTTTCCCAAGAAAATCATTGAGCAAAACACTATCACAATAAATAGTCGAGCTTAGTTTTATTTATGTCGGCCACAATTTAACTTTGCAAGTCCGTCAAAATTTTGGCAAAAAATCTTTGACGAAACTTCGATGCAAAATAAGGTTTGTTGAAATTCCGACGAACATCAAGGATAAAATTTAAAAAAAAAAGAAAATGTCACATTGAATATCACAAGTACCCAACAATACATCTGATTATACAGCTTTCGTTGGAAATTTTCATCAGATTTTTCAATCAAATGAGTTAGTGGTACAAGTTTCAAAACAAAAGTTACATCACTTTGCAACTTTAGACTGCTTGCATTTGACAACTTTTTCCTCAACTTGAAAGTTGTCACCATGATAAAATGCCTTTGAGATAGAAAAAATTGAGAGAGTTTATTATAGAGGGTCCCAACATGATCCTATAGCCTTAGATGGAGAGTTTGTAAGCATAATGGTTTCTGAGTAATAGCCCATCAAAGCTTGCAACTATTTTGCACTTTGGACTCTTAAGGGATCGAGTCGATTGAACATAGCTCAGAGTGATTCGGCATGTTTGGGTGCAAAGGAGAACCATGCATAGTGTAAATGTACCCATCTAGACATGTTGTAACAATTGGTTTGGTAGTACGAGTTGTAGAATAAAAGTTGTACCACTTTTCAACTTTACATTGCTTGCATTTGACAACTTTTTCCTCAACTGAAAAGTCATCACCATGAAAAAACACCTCCGAGATAGAAAAAAATGAGAGAGGTTATTATAGAGGGGGCTAATATGATCTCATAACTTCAGATGGATATTTTTCAAGCATCATAGTTTCTGATTAATAGCCCATCAAAGATTGCAACCATTTTGTACTTTGGACTCTTAAGGGATCAAGTCAATTGAACGCAACTCAAAGTGATTCGGCATGTTTGGGTGCAAAAGAGGACCATGCCTAGTGTAAAATTACCCATCAAGATGTGTTGGAATAGTCAATTTGGTCATACGAATTGTAGAACAAAAGTTGCACCACATTGCAACTTTACACTTCTTGCATTTGACAATTTTTTCCTCAACTAAAAATTCGTCACCACGAGAAAAATCCTTCGAGATAGAAAAAACCGAGAGAGGTTATTGTAGAGGGGCCCAATGCAATTTTGTAGCCTCAAATGGAGAGTTTTTGAGTGTCGCAGTTTTTGAGTAATAGTTCGTCAAAGATTGCAACCATTTTGCACTTTGGACTCTTAAGGGATCGAGCTGGTTGAATGTAGCTCAGAGTGATTTAACATGTTTTGGTGCAAAAAAGGTGTGCCTAGTGTAAACATACCCATATAGATGTGTTGGAATAGTTGATTAGGTCGTACGAGTTGCAGAAAGAAAGTTGCACCACTTTGCAACTTTACACTACTTCCATTTGAGAACTTTTTCCTCAATTGAAAAGTCATCACCACAGGAAAAAGGCCTCCAAGATAGCAAAAGTCGAGAGAGGTTATTGTAGAGGGGCCCAATGCAATCCCGTAGCCTTAGATAAAGAATTTTTAAGAATCACAGTTTTTGAGTAATAGCCCATCAAAGATTCTAACCATTTTGCACTTTGGACTCTTAAGGGATTGAGTCAGTTGAACGTAGCTTGCAGTGATTCAACGTGAAGGGCTAAAAAATCATAACCTATAGGGTGCCTAAGGATGCTTGATATCACATGAAAACCTACATCAACCTTGAAAAAATTCCTTTGAACTTGAATATCAGAGAACAACATCTTATTTGAAGTCAACAACAACCACTAACATGCCTTTGAACTTGAATATCCTTGGATTCCATTTATAATATAAACATTGTATGTATTGCCTCCAAATTATAAAAAATGATACCTCTTGAATTTGTACAATGGTAAGACTTATACAACCACTAATATTTGCATTGTTTTGGTGATTTAGGAAATGAAATCCTCTTTATAGATCACATACCACTTTACACAAGCATAACAATGAAAAAATAACTAAAATGAATGCTTAACAATGCTAAACCAAGACAAATAATTTCTATCCATTACAAACATTTCCTTTTCTTGTTACTATTCACTATTTCTAAATCTTTTACAACTCCTCATAAACAACCTTTTCCTTACATGCATTTGCATGGTTGAGATAATGTCTCAAAGACATGACTCTTGAGGTCTTCAAATTAATTATTGTCCCTATTCACTTGATAAAGGACTACCCCTTTGTGAGTATGTTAGACCTTATATTATTGTACTATCAAGTGTCCTTGCTTCCTTCTATTGACTATCATTTGTATGACTATCCTCTAATATTTATATGCAATTCATTGTCTTTAAGACCTAAGGACTACCCTCTTGAATCCTTATGGACTATCTTTCCTCTTGTAATTACACTCCATTTAACTAAGTTCTGTAACCTTTTGTGCTATCTTCCATTAATGACCGTCTTCAAACACCTTCAAGTATGCCCTTATAACTCTCGTTCTTAAAATATCATGGCTGTCATGAATTTTTTTCCCCATTTATGAATATGATCATGCATAACTTGTAAAAATTAATTGAAGTCAAAGGTGCTAACAATACTTATGAGGATGAACAATACAATATAGGTTAGCACTATGGATCACTCAAGGGTCCATTTAGTAAGGAGAAGTCAAAGGAAATCTTACATAGAAATGTATGGTTAGTAGGATTTCTCCTAGTCAATGAACATGTCACCATAGCTTCACAAGCTTTCCTCATATCTACTTAAATCAGCATCTCCATATGTCACTAAGCCCAAGGTTGGCTCTCAATAGGATATATCAATAGACAACCATAAAAGTAGGAATCTATCATACTTGTAGTTGTAGACACTCAAAATTGTCCTAGGCCCATGACTCTTAATTTCTTCATAATTCTTTCATCTCCATTCTTCATAATTAAATAATTTTAATTATTTAATTAATTCATTACTACCTTTATTCTTCTTCGATTAATTAAATAAATGTTATTTAATTACATCACTAATTAAACTTATGTTCTTTCTAAAATTAAATAAATGTTTATTTATTTGATTCCTATGCCACTTTCCATTATAATTAAATAATTGTTTTAATTATTTAATTATTCATTAACCTTTTTTTTTCTTTAATTAAATAAATCTTTATTTATTTAATTTGGTCCAATATCCCAAATTTTGAATTGAATTATTATTATTTAATTCAAAATGATTTCTCCTTATCATATTCCTCTATAATTAGATATTATCTTTGTTATCTAATTATTCATTGGTCACTTAGATAAGATAAGATTTGATTTTTTCTAAAAAATCATTTTTTTTGTGACAATCTTACACTTTCCACTATAATTAAATAATTATTCGTTATCTTTTTCCTCTTTTTAATTAAATAAATCTTTATTTATTTAATTAGATTCCATATCTTGATTTTTGAATTAAAATCATGATTTAATTCACAAAGATGATTATTCTCTTATCACAATCTTCTAAAATTAAATAATATCTTTATTATTTAATTGGTCATTGGTCACTAAAATTGAAAAAGATTTGATTTATTTTCTAACTCATAGCTTTTTATATGACAAACTTATCTTCTACATTCCAATCTTTATCCCTCCTTGTCTTGTCTAATTTATGTCATTGATTAAATTATTTTTAATTTAATCTCAACCATTCATATTTTCTAATTTAACTCTAACCCTATTCCATTATGTATCTTTTAATCATGACCATTGATTAATTGTCTTTCAATCTCAACCTCTCATTCGAAATCGATTTTTCCTATAAAAAGGCTTTATTGTTATTATTTCTGGATCCCTAGAAAAATCTTAGAAGTTTTAGGCATCATAGGAATCTTCAATATTTTGATTATCTTTAGGCCATATTTGCATACTTAAGTAAAATTTGAGGACAATTATTATACTACAACAAGATGGAGAAGTGTAATGAAGGTGATCCAAGGAATGCATGAGGGGTTGGTGAGATCGTTTATTTGTTTATGAGTTACATTCCATTGTTCTTCATTATTAGTTTGGGGCTTAGTTTGATTATACTTTGTATTGCTAACCTATAATTTTCCCCATGCTACTAGTTATGGATATAATCCAAGGGTGGGTACTTTGTATCACAAGCTCAAGCATACACGAATTATATATTTAGTATTTTCAAACAAGAATCACATACAAAATTCATTAAGAAGGATTGAAAGGATTTGAAACTAAGCTCAATATGACTGCAAGAAACATTAATAAGCTCATGACATAATACAATGACACATCAAACTCTATTACCAATGTACTATGAATGAAAATACTCAAAAAATACTTACCAGACTGCAACCTTGACTATCATGATTGAATGAAATAAGAACTCCTACACCTCAATCAACATAACCTAATGTACCTATTGCACCTTTTATTTGATATAGAAACATGAAATCATACAAAATGAGGTATGAATCACCAACAAGATCATGATATGATTAGACACAAACAAATAAGAATGAATACATAATAAATCACATTTATTAAGCTAACAAAGCATGAAAAAAATTCATACAATATTTCCTATCTATAATATTTGCACTCTCCACTTCTTCAACATGATAGAATGGAAGAACAAGTAAATATAAAAATATAGACTTCAAGTTAAAGAAAATAAGAAGTAGAGAATTCAAATAAGTAAAATGTACATGTGAAAGGTAGATAGTTTGGTGAACACTAGAAGCAATTTGATACATCACCATGAAATTGGCAAGGTAGTGGGTGAAATTGGCAAGGTAGTGAGCCCACTAGCTTGCCAATTCGGTGAAATTGGAAACCAAGTGGGACCAAAGAAGGGGTCTTGAAATCTTGTACTCTGTATTTATCACATGTTTTATATTCTTTATAGAATATTCTTATCCCTAGTAAAGGAATTGTCATCAACCAATCAGAAGCCATTTAGGTCTCCCATGGAATTAACATGTACCTCTATATCTCTCATGGCTCTCTAGTCATTTCCCTCATAGAAAGGCCTCATAAAAATGGGGGCTCATGGTGATATACATCATAGTGAGTCCCCATTTCTATGAGGAATTTTTTCAAACAACCCACTACCTTGCCAATTCTATTGCATTGACAAGCTAGTGAGCTCACTAGCTTGTCAAAGCTCACATGAATTTTTGGATGGAATTCCTTACAGAAATGTGGTCTAGTGGCATGCCATGATTGCAAGATAGGCACAAAATGGAAGTGTGGACAAGGCATGTGAATTGTTTGAAAAAAATATTTTGGTAGACATTTATGCAAAACATGGTACCATGAGACAAGCTAGTGAGCTCACTAGCTTGTCAAAGCTCACATGAATTTTTGGATGGAATTCCTTAAGGAAATGTGGTATTGTGGAATTCCATGATTGTAATATAGGTACAACATGGAAGCATGTACAAGGTATGAATTTTTTTTTTTTGTAGGCATGTATGCAAATGTGGTACCATGAGATAAGCTAGTGAGCTCACTACCTTGTCAATGTGGTAGCATTGACAAGATTGTGGGTTGTTTGAAAGAATGCCTCATAGAAATGGTGGCTCAAGATGATGCAACAAGTTAATGGGATATTTGAATGAATGCCTCATAGAATTGGGGGCTAATGATGATGTGGGGCTCACAATGATGTAACAAGGTAGTGGGTTGTTTGAAAGAATTCCTCATAGAAATGGGGACTCACGGTGATGTACATCACCATGAGCCCCCATTTCTATGAGGGATTCTTTTAAACATCCTACTACCTTGTCAATGTACCACATTGACAAGGTAGTGGGCTATTTGGAAGAATGCCTCATAGAAATGGGGTCTCACGGTGATGTCCAAGGAATAAGAGGTTTATAGAAAAGTGCTACATCCCATGTACAACATAGAAATGATATTTGATCACCATATAGAGGAATTGGATTGGTAAAATCTAAAGGATTATTATATTGACAATAGAGCTATAAACATGGTGGTTGGATCAATAAGATGGTTAGAAGCACCATACCCAATGTTAGAGCTACACCCTAAGGCTCAAGAACAAAAGAAACAAACCAGATAATCTTCAATAAAAAAAGAAACTATACTTGAGATAATGAAAAAGGATGAGAACACAAAGGAAGAACTAAAAAATCAATTAGGGAAATTAACTTCATACATACATCTCCTAGTTGGCCCTATTGACTTAGCTACACTTGTCCCCATGTTGCTAGTAGCCTTGAATAAAGAGACATGAAACCCAAACCCAAAAGGAATTATCTTAGCTATGAAAGAGTGGAGAGAAGGGTTACAATCCCTTATAGGTAGGGTAATCAAGGAAACATTTAAAATATATCACAACATTTGTGATGAGGTAAGTTTAGAAATAGAGATGAAAAAAAAAATAGATGAAGATCTATTAATGTGGGAGGAGTATATTCCAATTTTGTAGAGAATGAGGGTCACTACCTCTATTGAACAAGGTATCTAGGAATCAATCAAATCATTGAAAGAAAGGGGTATTGTTTGACAAAAATTTTTGGTAGACATGTATTGAAAATTTATTAACATAGAAAATGAAATCAGTTGTTTGAAAAAATGCCTCAAATAAATGTGGTCTCATGGTGATGTGCATCACCATGAGACCACATTTCTTTAAGACATTTTTTCAAATATTCGATTGCCTTGTCTATGTTGTTTGATAAAATTCTTTGGTAGACATGCATGGAAAATTTGGTAGCATAGACAAGGAAACTAAATATTTAAAAAAATGCACATCAACATGAGACCACATTTCTTTGAGGCAATTTTTCAAACAACTGATTGCTTTGTCTATGTTGTTTGATAAAATTATTTGGTAGACATGTATGGAAAATTTGGTAACATAGACAACGCAATAAGCTACTTGGTAGAATTGCTTGAAAAAATTCCCCAATGAGATATGTCCTTGTAGACTAGAGTGATTGCAGGATATGTAGAAAATGGATTTGTTAAAAAGGCTTTAGAAAATTTCAAGCAAATGCAATTTATAGGTGTAAAACCAAATTCCACTACATTTTCCAACATCCCCCATGCCTATACCAAAATAAAATCTTTGGAAATGGGTATGCACATCCATAGAAAAGGATTGAGAAATGATGTATTATATTACATACTTATAACTACTCTCATATATATGTGTATACAAAATGTGGAAGCATACACAAGGTAGGTCAATTGTTTAACAAAATGCCTCAAAGAGATGTGGTTTAAAAATTTAATTGGAAAGTGTAAAGAATTGTGTAGTTTAAAATGTGTCAAGAGGGGCTAAGGTTATAATGACAAACAAACAATGATGAACATGGAATACGCATAATAACAAATTCAAAGAAAGCCAAAATAAAATTGAGGAAAATATAAAGAAAATGTGTAAAGACTTCACATACCTAAAAATTTGAGATTTGAATGGAGGAGTTCTACCCAATTATGTAGCCTTTGTTTCTTCTTGCATCAAAATCCTCAACAATTTGAGGTTTTCACAAGCTTGTTTCCTTTTCAATGTTCAATTGTATATCAGTCTTGAATGGTATTGAGACTTGAATTGATATATATCAAATTTGAAGTGGAAACTCTATTATTTCATGCAAAGATGGTGGAAAGTTCATAAAAAGGTGGTATAATGTGAAAACTTTGCATGTACACTTCACAAAAGCATCAAAAAGCTTCTTTTTGTCACAACACATTCATAACTAGGAGAATATAAAGAATGCGGGCCTAGAGATCATAGGCGTGTTGAATTTTTTACCATTTTTAAAGCAAGCCAAAACATGCTCACGTTATAACATGAGCATGTTTTATCTTGGTATACAAACAACTACATCTCAACTTCTTCAAAATGAACTCGCATTATGAAAATATTGGTTTTCTATAGGTTTCTTCTCTCTCTCTCTCTCTCTCTCTCTCTCTCTCTCTCTCTCTATCCTTATAAATCCATCCCCCCTTAGCCATCTAGGTCTCTCACTTAACCCTAAACCCTATCCCTAAACCCTCAACCTTGGACACTTTGCCTTAAACCCTAATCCATCAACCCTATAATACAAAATCCTTGATACGTCAACCCTTAAACCCTAAACCATGATCTCTCTCTCCCCCTCTCTCTCAAGTCTCTCTCTCCCACCCCCTCTCCCTCTCTCAGATCTCTCTCTCTCTCTCACTCCATTTATCTCTTTCCCATCCCTCTATCTCCCACTCCCTCTCACTCTCACTCCCTCTCTCTCCCTCTCTCTCAACTATCCCTCCCATCCTACCTAGATAAGTCCCTCTCACTCCAACCCCCCCATCTCTCTCTCCCTCTCTCACTCCCTTTATCTGTCTTCTCCCTGCTCTCTCTCTCTCAAGTCTCTCCCTCCCAACCCCTCTCCCTCTCTCAGGTCTCTCTTTCACTCCCTCTATCTCTCTCCCATACCTCTATCTCCCACACCTCTACCTCTCTCAAGTCTCTCTCTCACTCACTCCCTCTATCTCTCTCCCATCCCTCTATCTCCCACTACCTCTCTCTCCCACTCCCTCTCTCTACCTACTCTCTCTCTCCCCCCCTCCCTCTATCCCTCCCACTCCATCTCTCTCCCACTCCCTCTCTCTCCCTCTCTGTCTCACTTATCCCTCCATATCTCCCTCCCTCCCTCTCTCCCTCTCTACCCTAATCCCTCAACCCTATACCCTCAACCCTTAAACCCTTAAACCCTAAACCCTTAAACCTTCAATCCTCAACACTTAAACCCTAAACCCTAATCCATCAACCCTCTACCCTCTTGAGCCAATACCCTATAGTTCCTCAACCATATACCCTTAATTCCCAACCATCTACCCTATACATTGGATCTTGAACCCTCATCTCTCTCTGTCCTTCCCTCCTCTTTTCTCATTATCTCTATCTCACTTATCCCTCCCTGTCTACCCTAATCTCTCAACCCTCAACCCTTAAACCCTAAACCCTCAACCCCTCAACCCTCTACCCTATACATTGGACCCTCAACCCTAATCCCTTAACCCTATACCCTCAACCCTCAACCCTATACCCTCAACACTCTACCCTCAACTCTCAAGCCTTAAACCCTCTACCCTCTACCCTAAACCCAATACCATCTACCCTCAACCCTAATCCTTCAACCCTCAAACCTATACCCTCAACCCAATACCATAAACCATCAACCCTATACCCTCAATTCTCAACCCTTTACCCTATATATTGGATCCTCAATCCTCATCCCTTTGTCATCCCTCCCTCTTCTCTCCTCTCTATCTCAATTCACCCTCCATATCTCCATCCCTCCCTCCCTACCTCTCTACCCTAGTCCCTCAACCATATAATCTCAACCCTTAAACCCTGAACCCTAAACCCTCAACCCTCAACCCTCAACCCTCAACCCTCAACCCTCAACCCTTAAACCCTAAACCCTTAAATCCTCTACCCTCTACCCTAAACCCTCAACCCTAATCCCTCAACCCTATACCCTCAACCCTTAAAATCTATACCCTAAACCTTCAAACCTCAACCCTTAATCCCTCAACCCTAATACCTCAACCCTTAAACCCTAAACCCTCAACCCCTAATCCCTCAACCCTCAACCCCTAAACCCTCAACTATCAACCCTTAATCCCTCAAACCTAATCCCTCAAATCTCAACCCTTAAACCCTAATCCATCAACCCTTAAACCCTCAACCCTCTACCCTCTACACTATACATTAAACCATGGACCCTGAATTCTCAACCATCTACCCTATACATTAGATCATCAAGCATAATACCTCAAACCTATACCCTAAAACCTATATACTTAACCCTATACCCTCAACCCTCAACCCCGACCCCTCAACCCTAAACCTCATCCCTCAACTCTTAAACCCTTAAACACTCAACCCTTAATCCCTCAACCCTTAAATGCTTAAACCTTCAACCCTCTACCCTATACATTAAATCCTCTACACTATACATTAAACCCTCTACCCTATACATTGGAACCTCAACCATAATCCCTCAACCCTATAATCTCAACTCCTATCCCTCTCTCTCTATCTATCTCACCTCTCTCTCCCTCCTTCAGAACTATACCCTCAAATCTTAAACCCTTAAACCCTCAACCCTTAACCCTCAATCCTCAACCTTCAACCCTCAACCCTCAACCCTCAACCCTCAACCCTAATCCCTCAAACCTAAGCCCTCAACCCTTAAACCCTTAAACCCTCAACACACAACCCTCTTCCCTCAACCCAATACCCTAAACCCTAAACCCTAATCCATCAAACCTAAGAACTCAACCCCCCTCAACTCGTAATCGCTAAACCCTTAATCCCTAAACCCTAGTTCCTCAACCCTAGTTCCTCAACCCTCAACCCTTAAACCCTAAACCCTAAACCCTTAATCCCTCAACCCTTATCCCTTAAACCCTAAACCCTCAACCCCTATACCCTCAACCCTAATCCCTCAACCCTCTACCCTCAACCTTAAACACTCAACTCTCAACCATTAAAACCTAAACCCTTAAACCCTCTACCCTCTACCCTCAACCAATACCCTCTACCCTCAACTATATAATCTCTACACTCAACCCAAATCCCTCAACCCTGTACCCTCAACCCTTAAACCCTTAAATCCTTAATCTATTTACTCTAATCCTTCAACCTGAACCCTTAATCCCTCAACCCTTAAACCCTCAATCCTTTACCCTCTACCCTCTACCTTCTACCCTATACATTAAACCCTCAACCCTCAACTCTTAATATCTCAACCCTAAATGCTTAAACCCTAAACCCTCAAACCCTATTCCCTCTATCCTATACATTGGACCCTAAACCGTAATCCTCCAACCCTATACCCTTGACCCTCTACCCTCAACCCTAATCCCTCAACCCTTAAACCCTAAACCCTTAAACCCTTTACCCTCTACCCTCAACCCAATACCCTCCACCCTCAACCCTAATCCCTCAAACCTATACCCTCAACCCAATACCCTAAACCCTCAACCCTATAGGTCAGCAACCCTATACCCTCAATTCTCAACCCTCTAACCTATACATTTGATCCTCAATCCTCATGTCTTTATATCCTTCCCTCCTCTTCTCTCCTTCTCTCTATCTCACTTCTCCTTCCATCGATCCCTCCCTCCACCCTTTCCTCTCTACCCTAATCTCTCAACCCTATACCCTCAACCCTTAAACCATTAAACAATCAACCCTAAAACCTCAACCCTTAATCCCTCAACCCTCAATTCCTAAATCCTCATTTGTCAATCCTTAATCCCTCAACCCTCAACCCTTAAACCCTAAACCCTAAACCCTTAAACCCTAATCCATCAACCCTTAAACCCTTAAACCCCCAATCCTCTACCCTCTACAATAT